>QRFJ01000122.1:0-192725 GCA_006176705.1 Cocos nucifera
TCGTTCTTATGACCGGACGACCAAGAGGAACGCCTCAATCAGGAACATTCAATACTACAAAACAATATCAGATCTATATCATATATCTCATATATAAAGTAGATCTAATCATGTTATATTTTGCATACATCTCATGTATCGAATCATGCATATTTTCAGATCTAAATTATCTCATAATAATCTAAAAATTAGATTTAAATTGATCTTATCAAAATAAATTCTAATCTAGATAATTATGTAGAACTATTCTACAATTAGTCTAGACATGCATCAATCATATCTCATATGATATTCAAAAATTAAATAATTTTATTTACTATTTTTTAGATGTTATTATAATATTTATAATATCAAAAAATAGTAAATAAAAAGATCTAAAGTATGATTTAATCAGATTAAATCAAGAACATGCAAGACTATTCTATAGAATTATTCTATTCTAGAACTAGTCATGCATATCTTCTAATCTTAGATCCAAATTATTTAATTTTAATTTTTTTTGATTTCAGATTTAATCACATCTCATGTGACATCTAAAATCACTTATTTTTTGATTAAAATAAATTTAAAATCAGATTTAAATAATTTTAGAACCATGGCTCTGATACCAGTTGAAGGAAAATTCTGATTTTTCGGACCAGGTTCGTTCAAATCTGATCAGATCGAGAGATATATTTCAAAATTTTTCTCTCGATTCTAATCAGATCTGAGATATTTCAGATCTAATTTTATTATTTTAATAATATAAATAAAATAAAGATAAATTAAATCAAATTTAATTTATCTGATTTGGGTAATCCTATTACCCTGTTGATGATCCTGTTTGCAGCGGAAGATTCTGGATCTAGCCACGCAAGCACCTGGCCTCTATCGATATCCACTCAGGCTGGATCTGGAGATCCTCTTCTTCTCTATCATACCTCCAAAAATTAAAATCTGGATCTGATCTGGAGGATCTTCAAAACTCCTTTTGAAGATCTGTAGTCGTCCTTTGCAGCAGTGCAGCCTTCTTGCTTTTGATCGCCTTTCTTTGATCTGGATCGCACCAACCAAGGTTCAAAACTCCTTTTGGATGTGGAGAGCAAGGGGAGAAGATGGTTTGGCATGGAGTAAGAGGGGAGAGGCAGCCTTGGGGCATGGGGAACTTTGATCTCAATTCAATTACTTCTTATTTTTGAGTTGGGCACAGGGTCTTATTTATAGACTGACTGTGATCCAGCTTCTCTTATTCCCAACCAATCACAACCCTTTATGAAATTAGATCTAAATCTGATTGGTGAAAATAGAGTCCCCTGGATTCCTACTTAGAGGGCACCTAAGATCAGTCAAAGTTGGTTTTAGGGAGAACTCTAATTGGAATCTAAAAGAGAGGTGAAGTCCTTGTCCAACAAGGACTCCAAGACTCCTTCAAACTTGGGCTCATGCCACCCTTGGCGTGTGCCCTCCCTCCTTGCCAGGTTCTAGCAGGAGGACAGGCCCCCACCAGCTCTCCAATAGGTGCATGACATGTGGTCAAAAGTCAAAGGGTCAATGGTCAATGTTTGACCAGTCAAAGGTAGACTTTTGACCAAAGTCAAAGAATAAGAAAAGGCAGGTGACCAAAAATGGTAGGTAATGTCTTACAAATAAGATAATCTTTTCTGACTTGGACAACCTCCAGTCAGACCATATGAAGGCCTCTGATTGAGCACAAACTCCTTTGGCTCAGACAGGATAACTTATTTATGATAGCAAAAGAAGAACGTTAGGTTCAATCGAGTGCTAGCACGATTTCCTTGAACCTAATTGAATCTCATTCAGATTAATTAAACTAGATCAGTTCAATTGATGATCACCAGATTCAAACCCTTGTTTGTGTGACCCAGTTAGGTTCAGTTCTGTATGGTAATGGGATATGTCATGATCTCTATCATTGACATCATCGAAACTCCTTTCGATGGATCAGAACTCTTCTGATTCGAACAACTAGAATGATCAATCATCTAAATCATTCTAATTGCTCCCAAAATCCACCAGTGACACCTAGCAGTATATGGTGGCAACCCATCAGAGCTGAATGCGAACCTCTTGGTGCAGCTACCTGTGTGATTCAGTCCTTCTATCTTGAGCCCCGATCAGATTAGGGTTAAGGTAAACTCGTCAAACCCTAGTCTCTGTCATATGATGTAATCATTCGATTCAAGTCCAATGTGAAAATCTAAATAGAAACTCTTTCTATTATTTCACTCTACCATGGCCATGGATTTCTGGACTTGATTCTCATGATCATCATAGGGCTGCTCCTCTACCACCGAGGTAGATAGATTCCATCTTGATGTCATCCAATTCCTACAATGAACATGTCATAGCCAACATACACCTCAGGATTCCATATGGCTAGGAGACCGAGTAATGGTGTAGTCAAACTATAACACCCTCAAGGTGAACTGTCGATGCATCTCAGGTCAAAGAACCAGACACACTACTGCAGCATCGAGTCAGTCATTGACGAGAAGGTAGACTCCCTAATGACTACTCGAGGTGGTCACGCTCAGTGCCCTCATTCTCTAACGAGTATCTGTACTCTCACTCTGGTGTCTCCACATCGTAGACTTAAGACTCATCTACTGAAGAGAAGCGATTGTACACCAATCTTTCGGATCAATCACCATCCTCGTAATGATCCTATGGTCGGGAGCAATTTATGAGTTAATAATGATTATTCATGTCTTAAATTTTCAACTCTTAAAAATATGAATTATCATTGCCATTAACTCAAAGGATGTATCACAAACACTAAATACACATATGTGATAGAAAATAACTCATTTATTGCTTTTAATCAAAATTATAATTTTGCCCCTAGAAGTGTATTACAAGTGTCAGCCAATTCTGGCTTCTAAGGCATATATATCTAACACATGGTTCTATCAACCAAGTTGCATGTTTGATTCATAATCAATATGCAAGTAAAATAAACATAAAACTACTTTATATCTAATCTAAATAGGTTCATGTAATTGAAATAGTTTCAATAATAATCAATCATAAATCTTCCTAGATCAAATCTAACATATTTATGATGATTGAAATTAGATTAAAATATTTTTAATCAGATCATAAAATTTCTTAGATCTAATTTAAAATTTTATAATCAATATTTTAGATCAGCACATACTAGGATAATCTATTCACTGTAAGGGATAAATCTTACAGTAGGACAATCTTGTGGCAGTTCGTGCAATCTAAAATATTTTATTTTATTTTATTTTAATTTTAAATTTAATAATTAGATTATAAATTTGATCTAATATAAGAAATAATTTAGATATGCATAAAAATTATGTAATAAGAATCAGAGCTCTGATACCAATTGAAGGAACCAGATCTAGAGTTTTACAGATAGATCTTAAAATTTTTTCAAGATCTTATAGTAGAAGACTTAAATAAATTTAAAATTTATTTAAATAATTATATAAATACCTAAATCTTAGATCTATTATATGATTAAGATATGATATTAAATTAAAAATTAAAATCAAATAAAAAAGAACAAGGTTGATCAAATCAATCTAGATCTACAGTACATCAAATGCAGGTATAAAGTTTATAGATCAGATCTATTATCTGAGCAAGTTTAGATATTCTAACTTACTGATCCAGGCTTGAGAATGAAGTCACAAGCCGCACATGCATCCAGCCTCTAGGAGTCTTCCACATGAGCCTACGATCTCTGATTTGAAGTCTGATGCAGAAAATCAGCATAGCATGCTAGTACTATGTTGATCCTTCTTCGACGGTCAATCCGATGCTCCCTTCTTCGAAGTTTGAACTCTTCAAAATATGAGATAGAAGATGAGAGTTTGCTAATCTGAGACTCTCTCAAAAAAAAACTTAAAAGAAGGGAGGAGAGATTGAAAATAAAATAGCCCTAGAAAAAGACCCTCTTCTTCTTCTCTTTTCTCTCACCTAGACACCTAGTTTGGTGCCAATGGAACCCCCATGCCTAAGGACCCTCTTCCTCTGATTTTTGCACACCCTAAACCTCTCCCACATCTCTATATTAGATGAAAAAATTAGAACAAAATTCGTCCAATAAATAGGGAAAAAGAGGAGTCCAAGTTAGGTCAAATTCCTAGATTAGGAATATCCAAATATGGAAAGTTGTTGGGGCGCCCAACTCTTGGGCGCCTCCATAATTTTTGGCGTGGACCAGCAAGGGAGGGTACATAAAAAAGGAGATTATTTTCTTAGAATAAGAGAAGAATTAATTAAAAGAGGGAGCGGCATTAAAGGAAGGATGTTTTAGTCAACAAGGATTCTATCTCATGGAATCCTAAGCAAAACTAATTCCTCCTTTGACTTGGTCTTCCACCTAACTTCTAAATATAACTTGAAGGGAGAGAGGAGGAATGAAAATTAGGAAGAAAGATATTTTTTATGAAAAATACCTAAAAAATAGGTATGGGGGGCATTGGGACCAAAGTGGCGCAAGGAGATAGGAAGTCCTAGTCACACTAGGACTCCTATTTTGACTTGGTCAAACAAGATCTTTTAACCAAATAAAATCAAGATTAAACCAACCTAATTAAATAAGGTCCTAATCCATTTAAGAATTTAATTAAATCATATTTAATTCTAATTTATTTTTTAATTAAAAAATTAGATTAATCCGAGTCCTAGTTAGACTAGAACTAGTTCTTTCCTATACTTAGCTTATCCAATGAACCAATTGAACTTGATCCAATCAAGTCCAAATCAAATCTAATTAAATTATATTTAATTAAACTTAATCTCAATCTATTGACTTAATCAAATTAAGCTAATTAGCAATCCAATTGCTAATCGATCCTCCTGCAATACTTGCACTAGGTTAAACACCAATCGTATTGATTATTTAATCCTAGAACGATTCTTAATCATTGATCAACCATCCGATCAGATCATAAGTTCTAATGTGTATCACCTCATAAGTCCAAAGCTAAGCTAGTAGCATAGAAATAAATTTCTTTACCAATCGAAGTGACCATCTAGCAATGATATCCGACGGTCGGATAGGTCGAAGGTGTAGAACACCATCCTTAAAACCCATATGGATATAGGTTTTATATAATTCATCCTCTTGACCACAATACTCGTAGGACACATCAGAGTTCAACTACTATTTACTCTAATTAGGTTGTCCATATTGTATTTCAAAATATCAAATCCATCTGATGAATTATCCTGGCTAAGGTTTTGCTATATTAAAATACAGTGATATATTCTTTTTCAACTTTTAGAGTGATCAATTCCATCTTGATCACACTCCAACTTTGCAAGTACTTGATTGTGCCTAGAAGCCTTCCATTGCTGAATTAAAAATTTGGTTAGTCCGATACCAAAGCACAGTGAGTTACTTGCAAGTCACTGAGGTGATCTTAAGTCTAAGAGATACTTATACCTATATCCCATCAGAGACATTCTCGATAGTAGAATGCTTTGAAGTTGGTCACGTTCAATAACGATGTACCCATACATCTCATCTGTATGCCATACCAGTATCTCCACATATCTTGGTTAAGAGGATAACCAACCTATATGGCATATAGCGACCTATGCTCGATAGACGCTGTCATCCTAATTAACAACCTATCATTTGGTCATGAATAAATTTAAGGACTAATCGATAAATTCTCTCTTTATCGAAACTAAATAGTCCTAAGGACTTCATCATAACAATGAAGTTCATTAGAAGATATAAACTTGTGATGAAAAAAGATGTCAAAATATTTTTTATTAATTAATAAATTAATTATAATATCTCAACCGTCAACTGGCTGATGATTGGCTTTGGAACATAATTCTCAACACCACAGTAGGTCTCCAAAGGGTCATCCTGAGGCTATAATAAGCTATTCATCGATGTGCCATGCGATTACAATGGACCATGATGGTTCTCTGAAGGGTCATTTTGAGACTATAATAAGCCTTTTATCATCGATGCACCTTGTGGCTGCAATGGGTTAGGGCGGGTCTCCAAAGATCATCCCAATAAGATCACAGTAAGCCATTTATAATCAATGCACCTTATGGCTATAGTGAGCCATGGCGGGTCCCCAAAAGATCATCTCGAGGCTATAGTAAGCCATTCATCAATGATGCACCTTATGGCTACAATGGCCATAGCGGATCCCGGAAGAGACATCCCAAGGCTATGGTAAGCCGTTTATCATCGATGTACCTTATAACTACAATGAGTCATGGCAAATCCCCAAAGAATCATCTTGAATCCTCGAAGGATCATCCCAAGGCTACAGTAAGCTGTGCAGCTATAGGGGGCTACACCTAGCTAGAATGGGCCAGGTTTTCAACTTTGGCTATAATAGGCCAAGCGACTATAATAGGCTGCATTTGGCTATAATGGGCCAAGCTTTCAACTTTTGCTACAGTGGGCCGCACCTGGCTACAATAGGCTTGGCCTTCAACTTTAGCTATAGTGGGCCGCACCCAGCTACAATGGGCAGGCCTTCAACTTTGGCTATAGTAGGCCATACCTAACTATAATAGGCCAGGCCTTCAATTTTAGCTACGATGGACCGCACCTAGCTACAATAGGCCAAGCCTTCAACTTTGGTTCCCAACACTTGAGAGATTCGGGGCTTCATTGAGAGAGCTCAACTTCCTTGGTTTTTTTTGGGCCTAATCCTTTGTTAGGTCGGTTAATAATTTTTGCCTTTCAAGAAATATTATAAAACAAAATATTAGTTAAGTTTTCATTACAAATCAAAGCTATATTTACACTATGGCTAGATGTCATCAATAGGGCCATGATGGCGGCATTAACTTTCCTTGATGTTTGTAAAGGAGATCTATGCCCCCTAAGCTCTATCTCCTTTTTCATGCTTGGCTCGGCCTCCTATCCCCCACACCATTGGCTAGGGTGTAAATAGTGTTGATGATGCCGATGGTTGGTCGATTATCATGGTTCTTCTCATCGGGTGCACGGCTTCGCCTCTCTCGGGTGTATCTATTGAGGCGGCCTCACCGGATCAAGGCCTCAATCTTGTCCTTGAGCTAGTAGCACTCTTCGATGTCATGACTGTAGTCACAGTGGAAGTGGCAAAATTTGTTCCTTTAGCCCAGAGAAAATTTCATTGGTTTAGATCCCCGCAAATATCTTTGATCCTCAATCTCCATCAGAATTAGGGATAGAGGAGTATAATTGTTGAACCGTCGGGGCGGACTCCTTAATCAGTAGAGCCTTTCTACGATCCGGAAGGTTTCCTTTCAACTTGGGCTACTCGGAGACCCTCGCGGTCCCTCTTCTTGCCAAGGTTCTTATTGTCTACTACATGTCTGCATGGTTCTCGAGCTTCTTTCATCTGAGCATACTTCCGAGCTAAGGCCAGCAAATCAGCATAGTCCCTCAGAAACTTTTTATCGAGGAAGAAAATGAGACACTTATTCTACAAATCTTGCTTGAGTGTCGACATTGTCATCGACTCATCGAGGCCACGCACCTCGAGAGTGAAGGCATTATGGCACGCAATGTAGTTATACAGTGATTCATCCTCATCCTGCTAGAGGGAGAAGAGGCTATTAGAGTTTTTTGGTGGCATCCAATTGCTACCAAAGTGAGTGGTGAATAGCCTATCGAGCTGCTCAAATAAGTACATGAACCTAGGTTGCATTCCAGCATACTATGCCCATGCTGACTTTCTAAGCATGGCTAGGAAGGCAAGGCAAAGGAGGGCATCAAAAACATCCTACAGTATCATGAGGGTTTATTAACCCTTCAAGTGATCAAGAAGATACATGAAGATATCATACATTTCTTGCGGTGGCATCTTGAATCGATGCGGCGGTCAGCTCCTCCACAATAGCCCTAGAGAAAGATGGTTGGTAGTTAAAGCCAAGGCCATCATTATCTTGGTGAGGCCTGCTCAAAGTTTTGCCTAGATGGCATTCGATCTCTCGAACTTTCTTCTCGAGCTCTGCCTCTTATTAGGGCCTCCCAAGCTCAAAGAGATGCATCAGAGTGGAATCTCCAATGGAAGCGGAGCTTCTCGACCACATCTCCTCTATCGGGCATGAATAGGAGGGTGAGCAAGCTACAAAGAGAGAAGGATAATGGGAGTATCGTTAGGGACCAACCCTCGAACTCAGGAAGCAAGGTTGCCATGCATGATAGGAGGGCATCGACTGAGAATCCGGCTCCATGCACCATCGCTGCTGCTCTATCACTTGCTAGACTTGCTACATAGCATAGGTTAACACCTAGATCTAGTGAACGAGGGCATCAAGTGGGGGCGGATCCAGCGTGGCCAGTGGTTGCACCACTACAGATCCACGGATAGTGCTACTCGGGCTATGAGGGATAGATTGGTGGTGAGAGGTGGTGGAGTTTTATACTCTTGTCTGCATCATGCTTTCTTTCTCTCTCAAAAGAGACTAGAGCCTTTCCTCTATCGCCAATATATTACCACCAAACTTCGGAAAGGTGATGATGTGGCTGGAGTTAGATATCGCCCGCGATCCATGACACCGAAGAGTATCTATAAAGGAAGTCCATGCGCATTGGAGGTGTTTCAATGGGAGAACCTCTGATGCTTAAGTTAGCTAGAGGTTTGGGAATAGTACAAAGAAAGGAGAGAGATGGTGGTGAGAGCTAGAGAATGGAGAGTGTTCTCCCTCTTCCTCCCTATCAGATTTGCTCTTTCCTTGAGTTTCTTGTTCTCACCTGAAGGGGCCCTTCATGCCTTTTTTGTATGGAGGTTTCGCCTATAGGCTATTAGCCAAAATTCATAGATTTGTTAGGCCTAGCTTTGCAGGCCACTAGACCACGTTGTGACCTACTATTGAGAGAGAGGGCTCTTCCACCTACATTGAGGGGAGATTGTTAGTTGTGGGCATCATGTGTAGATTTTGCACGATCTATTGATGGGATTGGCGGTTCTTTGTCCATCCCTGGTGTGGCCTCTCCACATTATCTTGGACGAGCTTGAAAGGATTGGACTTAGTCAATGGGTCACTTTTCCAACAAACTCTAAACTCTAAATTAATCTAAATTCCTTAAATGAATATTGTTTCTATTGAGTCATGACAAAAGAGAATAAATAATGATTATCTGCACTATATGTAATAAGCATTTCTTTCTAATATGTAAATAACAGACTATCAAAAATGAATAGCATAATGAAAATAAATAAATAAATAAATAAATATATACACCATCTGAAGATAGTACAATAAATTTACACCTATTATGGGGGAATATACCATTCGACCCAACCTTCCCTTTATCGGATTATGATCGAAGATAGCATAACAAACTTACACCTATTATGAGGGAATATACAACCCGACCCAACCTTCTCTTTATTAGGTTATGACCGGACACTCATCTCGGATACTTTACCAACAACTTGAACGAAAGACAAAAGACTCCCTCAAACATAAGAAAGAGAACCATAGAACTAAACTAAAATGACTCTACATCATCAGCTACTACCTGACTCCTAGATTGAAAGCATACCAACCCCAAGGTTGAGATCACACCAATGATAGGAGACGAGGCTCTACGTTATCGAACTGTTATAGAAGAAAAGATCACCCTAAAAAAATCTCCTAAAATCTTTGATAGCTTTCTTTAATCACAAGCATGTGAGTTAATGTTCGTAATTAATACCCATAACTCACCACCCATGATCCTCACGATCGGGGGTACTTACCACTTGTGTTCCTCACGATCAGGGGTACTAATTCTCCACTTCTATTGCCGAACTTAGAGGTAATGTACATGGCTACTCCTTTGATATAAACGAAGGGCATAGAGAACTTTCAAATAAGCTTTTCTTCCAAGAGGAAAATCCTAGTCTCACTTTCGTACTCTTTCTTCTACTATTCTCAATTCTGACTTACTTAACTATTAGAGGATCCCTCACCGAAGAATCCCCAATTAGAGTGGACATTTTTTTCAGGTTCCTCGAGACATCCCAATCTTTGGATTAAGGCGGACCCTTTGGTCCGAAGGAGGCCAACTACCTTAGACTGGAGACTTGCAACAACAACACCTATTGATTAAATGAAGAAACAATTTTCAGCTTAATGACTGTTCTATCTTCACTGATTAAAGATGAAATTGATTTGTTCATTGCCAAACAAATTTCATTAGAAATGGCCCCAAATGTCCCCCATGCAATGCCTGCACTGCCCTTCCCGGTTTGTTTGTTTTTACTCATTAACAAATAATACACCAACTACAAAACAAAATAGCATTGAAAAAACAACAGGCACTAAGTCTTCTAAAAACAAAAGCTTCCTCCCACCACTGCATGGTAGATCTTTTCCACTGAAGCAACCGTTTCTCTGCTCAATCCCTCTTCCACCTTCTAGTACAAATGTAGAGTTGGTCTTCCCACTGCTCAATAAGATGCACCAAAAGAATGGTCCATGATGAGCTCTATTGAATCCTACTCCAACTTCAGTGTGTTCTTTACCATGCAGAAGAGTAAGCTTTTTCTTGTGTGAAGCTAGAACTTCTGAAAAAGCTTCTGCTGGATTTAGATATTTCCAGTGGCATCCAACAAGACGGCCAGATATAATGTCAACTGTTGGTAACTCTACTCCACAATTGGGGGCATATACCTCGGTGATGTCCACTTCCGGGGGCTGACAGCTTAATGTATTGTTGCTACTGCAGTTTCCCATGCACTCAGATATGTATTGCAACGCCATGCAGCCTAGCCCAGGACTATCATACAACTTTGGTAGCTTATTCGCTGTTCGGTTCTTATTTATGTAGTCAACAATCTCATTGGCAGGATTTCCTGGAAGAAGATATCATTGTTATGCATAAATAAGTGGAACAGAAGTGTGCAAGAAATCTAGTAGTATTTATTATGATAATAGAATATTTGTCTAGAAAACATAAGAATGTATGATACCAATTGTTATCCACATAATGTTAACTGAAATTGTGTCATCGTATAACATTGACAAGAAACATATAATAAGGTAATAACATGGTCTCTCTGTGCATAATTTTTGAATATTTCTGTAGAATATAAGAACATTATGATGTTACCAACCATTTGGTTACTCCATCTAATGTAATTGAAATTGCGTCAAAAAGGAATAATATGATCTCTGTGTGTGCTTTAGATATATAAGAACATTATGATCACAATTTTTTGATAAGTCCACAAAATGTGATTGAAATTACATCATTGATTTGATCTGCATCTGCATGCATGTACATGTACAATGATTTGTGGATGCATTTTATGTCCACCGGCAGACTTAAAGAAATGGCATGATATGTTAAAGCAAGGTTCTAAAACTTTATTTCAGTTTCGATCCCCCTGTTCAAGTTTTGGTTCCAACAGTTTCAGTGGTTTCAGCAGTTTCACTCCAAGTTTCGGAGTAAAAAAAAAAAAAGACGGAAAAATTATAGTTTGACCCAATTCCCATACACACCCCATCATCTTTAAAATTTCCAAAGTGACCCTTCACATTTCCAAAGCATTCCAAAGAAAAAGAGAATTACCCAAATTTGAGGAGGTCAAACTGTAATTTTTCAAAAAAAAAGAAAAAAGGAAAAAAAAAAAAAATCAAGGCAACCTATTTCATATCATTTTACTGTAAGGATGATAAGTTATGTAATTTCAGTAGTTTTAAAACGAAATTGTATTAAACCTTAATTCTTTAAATATATCAAATGAATGTACTTTTTTATTGTGCAAAATCTTAAATATCACTTAATCAAGTACAAATTAACAAAACAAGTACGTAAGAGCATAAAATTGAGCATGCCCACCAATTTAGCATGACATACTTATTGTTACAGCATGGGTTGGTGTATTGATGCAGATGAGGATGGTGATGAGACAGTTCACTATCACTATTTTATCTAATTTTATTACACCTTGCAATGTTGTTTACATTTTTAGAATTAAAGCACATATTAAGATTGCATCTTACTTGCCATTAACAAAGTTTATATGATGTAAATTATTGACCGGTCTTTTAGAAATTTAAATCAATGTATCATTCAATTATATGATGAATTTTAGAAAATGGTAAACCTATTTAGTTGTTAAATAAAAAAAGTAATAAAAACAGGGTCCCAGTCAATTTCAACCGAGACTGGATAAAACACATTGAACTTGGCAAAACTAGATGAAACTGCTGAAACTAACCAAATGTGTCTGAAATCGAAAATTTTGGATATTTTGGATCGGTTTTGGCCCTAACACTAGACCTTGTTTAAAAAATGCAACAAAAACCTGTAAAGGAGCTGCTGCTGAATCTCAAAGTTCAATGTGCATGGTAAGCATGCCCGTAGCAGAAACTCATTTGTCCTTTTAAAGGATCTAAACCACACATTGATTTGAATCACAAGTGGATCATCAAGTCAAAATCCAATACTCAAATTACTAGGCAGATAGGATTTGGCTCAGACCTGGGGTAAGAATTTTATCCATTGACTGCGGTATTGGAGCTATTCACAAATACACTCTTTTCATCCCCCTTGCAGTGCCAACTGCAAGCATGTATCATGTCCCACAAGTTTGAAAAAGTTAGCTATCTCTTCTTATAAACTCTAGGGGTACTTCAGTCATTTTATATCAATATTTTGCTTTCTGCTTAGAGTTTATAATGGCATCACATAATGTTATGGGGCAATTGAAAAATAGCATGGGAGTAATGCTGCATGCAATTCCTACAACTTCAAAACTCCATCTAATAAAGAACAGGCTGTCATAAATCTTCCAAATTTAAGATGAAAAGATAAAATAATCTAGTAACCCTGCTTCCTATAAACCAGTATGTGTACAGAGATAAATCATAACAAGAATAGCTATAGACTGAACTATAAACATCTCTGGCTGACCCATTTCCTTTAAGAAATCTTGAGCACATAACTGTAGCTATTAGCCTCTTTGACGAGAAGTCTGAATGGTGTTTCAAATTTCTCAAAGAAGCAATTTATCTCCATTAGCATCTTTATACAGAATATATTGGGTACGAGGCAGCATGAGATGAATCTGGCTATCAAAGGCAAGTTTTCCAAGACATGTATCGTTTGGTTGGTCAAGAACACGGACTCCAGTAACCGTAGATTCATGAGCATGTTATGGTTATGCCATGATATTGTTATGATACCTAAAGTCTTATTATTGAAAATAAAGCATTGGATGCATTTTGGCCTAAGAGGTCACTATGAATAGCCACACAAGGGGTTGAAGAAATGAGATTCAGATGTTGAAATCCTACTTATCTCATTGGGCCATCACCTTTCTCTTCACTCATCTGAGTTGATGTTGATTGTATTTTATATTTCAAAGTCTGTCAAGTTGAATTTATATAGTTGGAAATTTAAGAAGATTGTTATCTCTCATGGACTAATTTTATCGTGTAGCCATGCCTAAAGCCTCTTCTACCCAAAGAAGGGAAAATTTCCTAAACACATTCAAAATGTGATTAGTGAAATAAAGTGTATGTTTGGTTTTAGTTAAAGTGTTAGTTTTGCGGCCAACCATCTAAATGGAGCTTGAATGATAAAAGAAAAATTCGTGTCTTTGGGAAACCAGCATAAAGATGTTATTGAGTAAATCCTAGTATCTGGTTCAAAAAATTTTTAAAAAAATGAGCGTATCAAGGTGGAAACAATAGCATGGAAACTTGTGATTTGTATGGAACAAAAACAACTGCAGGAGATTTTGCAGAACTAAGGATAGTTGATGATACTAGACAAGATCGGGAAGGAGTGGTGTTGGGTCTCTGTTCAGAAATAGAATTCTTCTTGATATTGTCAGGTGTTTATTACCCATTCTCATGTATTAATTTTCAAATATCTGCAGAGTGTAAGAATCCTCATCTAATTGAATCAATTGGGACTAAGTGGTTGTTCTGCTGTGTATGTGGATGCAGTTTAATGGAGACAAGAATTTAAGGGGTACTGTCCCTTCTTATCCTTAAAGAGCATCTAGAAACCGGCCTGAGATACAAGAAAAATTTCCATGGAACAAAGTTTGGAATAACAAAGATCTGCTATTCAGCACAGATGAATGGGCATAAGCTTTTGTGAGCATTATGCAAAAGTAGCTAAATAACACTAAGAAATCATGGAGCAAAATGGAACTATTGTTCTTTAAAATAATTTAACTTGCATTCCTAGGAATTCTCCATCAAATCCTTGCACATTGAGGATAATTTGCTGTTGGCTACCACATTCCAGCCACAACTCCGAAACCCAAACATCAGAGCCTACAGGTATAAGCACTGGAACCCCTCTTTCTCCTTTTGGTTGGTAGTCTGCTGTGCATTATGCTGTAAATATTCTCTCACGAAATCAAAGTAAGGGTAACAGTGGCTTGGTATCCATGAAGGTATAAACTGTAAAAAAACATCGATTTGGATAGAGAATGCCCTTTTAACCAAATTGCATGGAAAAGAGGAGGAATTATCATATATTAGTGCCTAACCAAATGGTGTCACAAACTTAACCTAATAAAGAAGATGAAACCTGATGCTTTTAACAAATGCAAGTATCTAAATTATTACAAAAATGTTAAAAGGAAGGGTGAGAAATGCACCATGGTTCTCTGCAGAGGAGAGAATGACAGGGATGGAAAGACAGAGAATGAAGAACTTCCAACACCAGAGCTTCCACATTGAAATCATAAACTCTCCAGGGCACTATCCTGAGGACCACCTAGATGAGCTTCTGTGCAATTATACTGAGAGACAACGAGGACCGAGTGGATAAGAAAGATTGGGAAATGAAACCTCTTCTTGAGCCCCTTCTAATCAAGTTGGCCTGGTTTGGGTGGGAGGAAATGGGAAGAAGAGCAATATAGCAGCTGGAAGGAGTGGAGTTGAATGGGGTCTGTCTGGAAGGAGAGAAAGTGGCAAATGCTGAAGTGATGAGGAACGAGTACAGGTTTCAGCAGGAACGTGGGATCGGTATGGATGGATGGTGGAATGATGCAAGGTTGCCGGCTGGCACAGGGAAATCAAAGTGGAGGGGGACAAAGCTCCATCATGTGGGCAAAAAATTTTGATGGTGGCCCCACGTACGCCGCTTGAACCCAGTCAACAAAGCAGTTTGATAGGATGGCACGTGAATCAGTCCCGTGACACGCGTATGCGTGATGGGGTTTTCAAATGAGAATGTCCAGCTTTTGCCCAGGATAATTATTAGGCCTAAGCTTGCAAGCCTAAACAAAATAGCCGGATACCTATTCAAAAGTTCAGCTCCTCTCGGCATATATCATATTTCAAATATTCAGTGTACCAAATATCAGATACTTGGTCCGTCAGATGTTGCTAGCAACATGGAGAAGGACACACGTTGGGATAACAGTCCGATGAATATTTTCGGATATTCAATTCAACGTATTTATAAGATTTAAAATAAATTTAAATTTTAAAATTAAAATTCAAAAAATTTAAAATAAATTTAAAATTTATCTTTCAAAAGTCAACCATCCGAATCCATTTATATATAAACACCGTTATAAAACCCTAATCAACATCTAAGTTTCTCTATTTTAGTAAGGATTGCTGTTGTTGGTAGTAAAGTTTTGAAGCTTTTAAAAATAGAATTTTTGAGAAATAAAATTTTTAGAAATAAAATTTTTATAAAAAATTATTTATTATTTGACAATCATATTTATAAAATATTTTAAAACTGTAACGTATGTTTGATAATTAAGATAAAAAAATTAATATAATAAAATAATAATAAAAGATATTATATAGTATTACATAATGATGAATAATATAATATAATATTATATATTATTATATATTAAAATATTATCTATTATATATATAAAATAATATTTTGTGGAGGAGTATTATGGTGTTGCCACCTCGACATCTCAGATGATTTTAATTATACCATATGAATTATTATTTTATTATCTATAATAATTTAAAATAATATTTTTAAATAATAATAAAATAGTATTTTAAAAATTAAAAAAAATAATATTATAAAAATAAAAATAAAAAATAGATAAGGGATGAAAAATATTTTTAAAAATTATTATTTTTAAAATAAAATATTATATAAATAATAATAATATATTTTTTATATACTAATTTATTATTATTTTTAAAAAATAATATATTATTTTTTAATTTTAAAAATAATAACATACTAATTTATCTATTATATATATATATATAAAATAATACTCTATGGAGGAGTATCGTGATGTTACCACCTCAATATCTCAGATGATTTTAGTTATACCATATGAATAATTATTTTATTATTTATAATAATTTAAATATTATTTTTAAATAATAATATATTAATATTTTTAAAAAAATAAAAAATAATATTTTAAAAATAAAAATAGAAAATGGATAAGAGATAAAAAAATATTTTAAAAATTATTATTTTTAAAAAATAAAATATTATAAAAATAGTAATAATATTTTTTAACAATACTCTATGGAGAGTATTATAGTATTACCACCTCAACATCTCAGATGATTTTAGTTATGCCACGTGGATTATTATTTTATTATCTAAAATAATTTAAATATTATTTTTAAAAAATAATAAAATAAAATTTTAAAAATAAAAAAAATAATATTTTAAAAATAAAAGTAGGAAAGGGATAAGAGATGAAAAATATTTTAAAAAATTATTATATAAAAAATTAAAATATTATAAAAATAGTAATAATATTTTTTTAAAAAATACTAATTCATTATTATTTTAAAAAGATAGCATATCATCTTTTTAATTTTAAAAATAATAACATTCTAATTTATTTTTTAAAAATAATATTTTTATTATTTTTTAAAAAATAATATGTTACGAGATCTAAATCGATCCATCGGATTAGATCAGAACAAATCTAATAAATTATGCACAAATAGAGTATAATACTCCATCGATTTGAAAGCCAAATCTCTATATTTAATAGCCTCTAAAAGTTTGAAAAAGATATGAGAAGAAATGAAGAAGTGAGAGTGCGATCAGGATCGATATTTACTAAGAAAGAAGGAGAACCATGATGGAGCAGCACCATCAGAAGCAAAGAAGATATGAGAATGAAAAAAAAATAATAATAATAAAATATTATTATATATATAATAATACTCTATGAAGAAGTATTGTGGTGTTGCCACCTCAATATTTTAGATGATTTTAGTTACACTATATCAATTATTATTTTATTATTTATAATAATTTAAAAATATTATTTTTAAATAATAATAAAATAGTATTTTAAAAATTTTAAAAATAATATTTTAAAAATAAAAATAAAAAAGAATTAAGAGATGAAAAATATTTTTAAAAAATATGTAGAGTAATAATATTTAAAAAAAATTAATTTATTATTATTTCAAAAAAAATAATATATTATATTTTAATTTTAAAAATAATAATATACTAATTTATCTATTATATATAAAATAATACTCTATAGAGGAGTATTATGGTATTGCTACCTTAGTATCTCAAATAATTTTAGTTATACCACGTGCATTATTATTTTATTATCTATAATAATTTAAATATTATTTTTAAATAATAATAAAATAATATTTTAAAAAATTAAAAAAATAATATTTTAAAAATAAAAATAGAAAAGAGATAAGAAAAAAAATATTTTTTAAAATTATTATTTTTAAAAAATAAAATATTATAAAAATAATAATAATATTTTTTAATAATACTCTATAGAGGAGTATTATGATGTTGCCACCTTAGTATCTCAGATAATTTTAGTTATGCCCTATAGATTATTATTTTATTATATATAATAATTTAAATATTATTTTTAAATAAAAATAAAATAATATTTTAAAAAAATTAAAAAATAATATTTTAAAAATAAAAATAAAAATGAGATAAGAGATGAAAAATATTTTTAAAAATTATTATTTTTAAAAATAAAATTTTATAAAAATAATAATAATATTTTTAAAAATATTAATTTATTATTATTTTAAAAAATAGCATATCATTTTTTAATTTTAAAAATAATAATATTTTAATTTATTTTTTAAAAATAATATTTTTATTATTTTTAAAAAATAATATGTTTCGAGATTCGAATCGATCAGATCAGATGAAACCAAATCTAATAAATTATTGATAAATAGAATATGGTACTCCATCGATTTGAAAGCTAAATCTCTATATTTAATAGCCTCCAAAAATTTAGAGAAGATATGAGAAAAAGTGAGGAAGCGGGGATGCGATCGAGATCGGTATTTGTTAGGAAAGAAGGAGAGCCATAATGAAGCAGCCTCGACGAGCATGAAAAAGATATGAGAATAGGAAGGAAGAAGAAAATTAATAATAAAATATTATTTAATTAAAAAAAATGAAGAAAAGAAGAGAGTGTTTCTCTCTCTTCTTTCAATGATGGTGCTGAGAGGGCGGTACCAATAGAGATGCTGAGGAGTATGATCGAGATCAGTGTTTATTGATAGGAACGCGATGTTATCGTTGAGACACCATGTTTATCAGTTTAAATTTAATTTTTTTTTTAAATTAAAAGTTATGAAGAGAGTAGTGAATCGGGTCGAATCCATAGTGAGGCAATGATTTAATTCTAAAATTTTTGATTTTTTTCTTATAAAAAAAAGAAAAAAAAGATTTTTTAAAAGAAAATTAAAATAAAAAATAGATTTATAAATAAAAGTAAAATTTAAATTATGCAAAAATAAACTTGGAATTAAGATCTATTATTTAGATCTTAGCGGCCATTTACAATTAAAGAGCAATAAAGAATAATTAATTTAAAGAGCTAGAATTGAAAAGAGCTATAAAGCTTTTTTTATTAAAATTAAAATTCAAATGCAAAATTTAAATACAAAAAATTAAAGAAAAGAAAAGAGAAAAGAAAACTAGAAGGAGATCTTAGATCAGCGAAGGTATGGAGATGGCATAGAAGATTGGCTCTTTTTCTTAGTACTGTAGTTTTGAAGCAACCTTCAATCCTGAGTTTGGCTTTTCTCTCACCAGATCTATTGATTTTTGGAGGCTTGGGGTCCTTTTTATAGAACTATGAGGGCTAGAGAGTTTTTTCTAGGCAATGTGAAACTAAGGAGCTCTTTGATCGTCAAAATATAATAAAATTTGAGTGAAAATTAGATTAAAAAGAGTCTTAAATGAATTCTATTACTGTGGATGAAATCTGACCACTGATAGGAATTCAATGGACCAAAAATCATAAAAATTGGATGTGTATCAGCTCAGATCAGATCAGATTAAATTCTGGCTGTTCGATCATGCGTTGATGGAGAAAATCTGACCGCTGATCATACGTTTGGAGTTTTGATAACCGTCGGGATCTTTCTCCGCCATCGGATCATCCCCTGGATCGCGCATTGCCGTTTGATGGCGATCCATATGAAGTCTGAAGCTGAAAAATTTCTTCATCATCTGATCTTGACCGCAAGCTACTAGAGCCGTCTGATAGTGTCTTTATTATTTCCATGGACCACGTGGACCGAGCATTCCAAAGACCGCAACCAATTAGCGCTCCTGTTGTCAAGTGAAAAGACCAAAATGTCTTGTAAGCTGCGATAGATTTTCTGTGAATTCTTTAAGGGTCTAGGTCCACCACGTGTCGCTCCATGATTCGCTGTCTTCTGCTGAGCTGATGATCCACGCCTGGATTGTGGATTGGTTGATGGCTTCCGCAACTGAGTCGGCTTTGACGGCTTAGCTTGCAGAGCCGGCTGAGCCATTTTTTTTTTATTTAATTTTTTTTATCTTTAGAAATTTATATCTTCTTCGTTTTAGCTTCATTTTGCATAAAACTTATTTCGTTGTGATAATAAAAATGAGCTCTTTCTATTGATTATAAAATTTTATTTTTAAATTTTATTATTTTTTAATTAATTTTTTAATTAATAAAAATATAAATTTTTTTAAAATATATATAAATTGATCATTAATTTTTAAAAATTAATATAAATTAATTAATAAATTAATATTTTTATTGATAAATTTATGGTACTTATCACATCCTCTAATTTAAGCTTTGCTCATCCTCGAGTAAAGAAAGAATTTAGATTAATTAACATGTTTCATTGAGATCCTCCTTCATAAGAATAGGTCTAGAATTTAAGATCAAAAGTTTAGATAGTATTACTAACTAAGTATTGAATTTCAGAAGTAAATTTTATGGTAGATTAATTAAAAACTTTTTTAGAATTCATCTAAAGATTTTCAGCACTTGGTTTCGTGAATACTAACTTAGCATTTGGATATTAATTCAAAGGATAAACAAATCTTTTTTTATCACTTATTTTGATTGATTTTTTACATACTCTCAAGTTAAGTACATGAATTAAGGTAGCTTTCATACTACTTTTTTTTTTTTTAAAAAAAAAAATTATGCTGAGCATCCTGGCCTTTCCTTCATCGTTTGATGTGAACTTCTACACTTGATTTAGGTGCAGAGTTCTAATTTGGGGCAATTCACATATACTCTGTATTTTGCACTTTTTATTTAAGCAAGTAGCTCTTTTCTTAAATTCAAGTTTCTTTAATTGAGGTATATATAAACTATCAATTTTTAGTAATAATTGAATCCTCAATTAGCCTTATAATCAACACCTACTTTGCTTCATTAGTATGCATGTGTAATTAGAAGTACTGTTAGCCTTTAAATGACCTAAGTAAGCTGCTAATGGTCTGACCTACTTCTTAACTCGCTACCATTATTAGTTATTACTCTCTAACTTTATTACTTTTTCTAGTTTATTTTGCTTAAGATTCTCTTTCTTGAAATATAGTTTATCCAAAAAAATTTCAAAATAGTTTTAAAATTTGATTTTTTTTAATTTTTTTTATTTTTTATTTTTTATTTTTATTATTTATTATTATTTATTTTTTTTTATTATTATTATATATATATTTAATTTTTTTTCTTACCCTCCAACTTTAATTGACATTATCCTCAATGGGAAAGGAGAGCAAATAAAAGGGTGTAAATTATGTTTATTCATTTAGCATGAATCTTGAAGCTTTTGATCCTTCTCCAGCTTAGCCTAAAAAGAAAATAAACTAAAAAAAATAAATTAGATTCAAAAAATATTGGGTTGCATCCTAATAAGCACTAAGTTTAAAATCTTCAGTCAGACTAAACAGTGATAACAGACTAACCAAGATATGTTGGTTCATAAAGAACCATGGCTTCCTCCATAGATTCTATGGATAATTCCAAGAATGGTTTCAATCGTTAATCATTAACTTTAGAAACAACACCATTGCTTGGGTTTTCAATTTCTATAGTCCCATATGGAAAAACTTTTTTAACAAAGAAAGGTCATGTCTATCTAGACCTAAGTTTTTCAGAAAAAAAATGTAACCTTGAATTATATAAAAGAACTTTTTGTCCAAGATTGAAAGATTTTTTATGAATTGCTTGATCATGAAATACTTTCATCCATTCTTTGTATACCTTGGCATTCTCGTAAGCTTTATTTCTTAGTTCTTCTAATTCATTGATCTAAAGCTTCCTATGGTTTCCAACTATGTCTAGGTCCATATTTAATTTCTTTATTGCCCATATGACTTTATGTTCTAACTCAACAGGCAAGTGACATGGTTTTCCAAACACAATCCTATAAGGAGACATTCTTTGATTGGTTTTATAGGCAGTGCGATAGACCTAAAGTGCATCAATTAATTTTATAAACCAATCCTTTTTATTGGCATTAACAATTTTCTCTAAGATTTATTTGATTTGTCTATTTGATACTTCAACTTACCCACTAGTTTGAGGATGATATGATGTGGCTAATTTATGGGTAATATTATATTTTTTCATTAATGTAGTAAAGGATCAATTGCAAAAATGTATTTCCTGATCACTAATGATTACTCTAGGAGTTCCAAAGCGAGAGAGAATATTTTTCTTAAGAAATTTAATGACCACTTTGCTATCATTGGACTTACATGGAATAGCTTCTATCCACTTGGAAATATAATCAACAGCCATTAAGATATACTCATTTTCGAAGAAATTCAAAAATGATCCCATAAAATCAATTCCCCAGACATCAAAAATTCTCCGACAACAACACTAAAAACTTGATTCACTAACTAGTTGATAGAATTGATTTATTTTATTTTTAATTCTAGCTATTTTATGATGAAAAATATATTTTTTAAAAAATATTCTCACAAAGCCCTTGCAGGTCGTGATAGATTGATTTAAAAGACTATAAAGCCATTTTTTGGCATTATCCTTAAGGGCAAAATTGATTAATCTTAGTTTGATTTCGTCCTCTGATAATTATTGTAGTTTCATGATTGCACAAACCTCTTCAAATTTTTTAATGAATATATATGCATCCTCTATTCCCATGAATTTTAGAAGCATGTTAATGATTTGAGATTTAATTTCAAAATTATTTGCTATGGGTTGAGGTAACCTGATACAAGAAGGTTGGACGGAACCAACTGGATAACATAAATCCTTAAGAGTTTGAGGCTGAGGCTGATTTGCTAAATTCATTATGGATGTTAAGGTTGTAGGGTCTGAAATAGGAACTAAATTCATTTTGACTAGTTGACCTAAAATCCTTCTCCACACACTATATTCTCAATATCCTCAAGCTTTTTTTATATATTTATTTTATTTTATTTTATTTTATTTTATTTAAACTCTCTTTTTTAAATTTTTAGTTAATTCAACCTTTTCATATCCTAGGATAACCATGCAACATAACTTTCCGTTATGCTAAGGCAACCTTATGTCAGGGCAATAGAGATTGAGAATACCTAAAGTAAAAATTTTTATTTTCAAACAAGTTTTAAATAAATTAATCATAACCTAAGATCAGCCTATACCTAGACGGCTCCTAACTGTTCTAAGTTAGCCTTCGAGCACTTCAAGTGTAAGATCAGCCAATCAACTGGTCAGATAAGTATAAGATCGGTGGGAGTTCCTCCATTGCTTATCTTAAATATCAATTATGCTTGGCCAGATAAGCTAATGAAATCAATTAGAAACTACCTTTCTTTGGGCTCAGTCATCCCTGAACCACTTTTCTAGACAGCAGTCAAATTGACTAACCTTAACCTGATTCAACTCTTAGGATTTCTTGTCCTATTGAGCTCGAGCTCCTAGGGCTGATGTCTAATTGATTTTAAAATTAAAGACTTAGGTCAATGCAGGATGCTGGTTGATTGTTTGTAGGCCAAGAAAGAGTGATCAAATTTTCATCTTATCTTGTTTAATTGCATTGTGCCCTTAATTTATTTTAATATAAATATGCATAAAAAAATTTTAATCAAAGGATTTTATGCAATTTAAACTAGATGTATGCAACTAATTGAATTCTGAAAGGCTTACCTTACCTCCAGCAATCATCAGAAAAAATAAAACTAATATGATGCATGCTCTAAATAGTTAGAATTTCTAATCTTATCATGAGACTTTTAATTAGATTTAAATGAATATTTTTTAAATTAATTTAAAAATAAAATAAATAAATAAATAAGGACTAGGGTTAGGATTGATCTCACCATGCGGGATTAGAAGCTTTCTTCTTGTCCGAATCTTTTTGTTTCCTTTATTTTTTCTGCAAAATAAAGAAGAAAAAGTTAGTAAGCAATATTTATAAAAAATTAAAATTTTATTAATAATTAATTTATAAAAAATCAAAGAAATCAACAAAAAAAATAGCATCTAATCCTTTTCCGGTAATGATGTCAAAAATTTGATAGAAACGTGATGTTGTCGTTAAGACACCGTGTTTATCAGTTTAAATTTGATTTTTTTTAAATTAAAAGTTATGAAGAGAGTAGTGAGTCGGATTGAATCCATAGAGAGGCAATGATTTAATTCTAAAATATTTAATTTTTTTTATAAAAAAAGAAAAAAGATTTTTGAAAAAAAATTAAAGTAAAAAATAGATTTATAAATAAAAATAGAATTTAAATTATGCAAAAATAAACTTGGAACTAAGATCTATTATTTAGATCTTAGCGGCTACTTGGAATTAAAGAGCAATAAAGAATAATTAATTTAAAGAGATAGAATTGAAAAGAGCAATAAAGCTTTCTTTATTAAAATTAAAACTCAAATGCAGAATTTAAATATAAAAAATTAAAGAAAAAAAAAGAGAAAAGAAAACTAGAAGGAGATCGTAGATCAGCGTAGGCATGGAGATGGTGTAGAAGACTGGCTCTTCTTCTTAGTACTGTAGCTTTGAAGCAACCTTCAACCCTGAGCTTGGCTTTTCTCTCATTAGATCTATTGATTTCTGGAGGTCTGTGGTTCTTTTTATAGAGCTAAGAGGGCTAGAGAGTTTTCTTCTAGACAATGTGGGACTAAGGAGCTCTTTGATCGTCAAAATATGAAGAAATCTGAGTGAAAATTAGATTAAAAAGAGTTCTGGATGAATTCTATTGCTTTGGATGAAATTTGGCTGCTGATAGAAATCCAACGGACCAAAAATCATCAAAATTGAATGTGTATCAGCCCAAATCAGGTTGGATTAAATTCTGGCCATTCGATCGTACGTTAATGGAGGAAATCTGGCCGTTGATCGTGCATCTGGAGTCCTGATCACCATCGGAATCTTTCTCCACCGTCGGATCATCTCTTGGATCATGCGCTGCCATTAAATGGCGATCTACGTGAAGTCTGAAGCTGAAAAATTTCTCCACCATCTGATCTTGATCGTAAGCTACTAGAGCCATCCGATTGCATCTTTATTATTCCCATGGACCGCATGGACCGAGCATTCTAAAGACCGTAATCAATCAGCGCTCCTGTTGCCGAGTGAAAAGACCAAAATATCCTATAAGCCACGATAGATTTTCTATGAACCCTTTAAGGATCTAGGTCCACCACGTGTCGCTTCGTGATTCATTATCTTCTGTTGAGGTGGCAGTCCATGCTTGGATCATGGACCGACTGATGGCTTCCGTAGCTGAGTCGGCTTTGACGATTTGGCTTGGCTTGGCTTGCAGAGCCGGCTGAGCCAATTTTTTTTATTTAGTTTTTTTCTTTTATCTTTAGAAATTCATATCTTCTTCGTTTTAGCTCCATTTTGCATGAAACTTATTTTATTATGATAAAAAAATAAGCTCTTTTTATTAATTATAAAATTTTATTTTTTAATTTTATATATTTTAATTAATTTTTTAATTAATAAAAATATAAATTTTTAAAAAATATATATAAATTAATCATTAATTTTTAAAAATTAATATAAATTAATTAATAAATTAATACTTTTATTGATAAATTTATGATACTTATCATTTATCGAGAGAGAAGGAGAGCGATGGTGGAGCAGCACCGGCAGGCATGAAAAAGGTATGAGAAGAAGAGAGGGCAGAGGTACGATCGGAATCGATGTTTGTCGAGATAAAAAGGGAACCATGGTGATGCGATAGGGAGTGCAACGATTCCGACGGGCACGTAGAAGATATGAGAATAGAAAGAAAAAATATAAAATAAAATATTATTTTATAAAATTATAAAAAAATATATCATATATAATAAATAAATAAATAAAATATTAAAAAATTAAAAATATTTATTATTAAAAATTTTAATAATTATAGGTCATAATTATCTATTCCGCACAATGCATGGGTCTTCGACTAGTTATATTATATAATATTATGTATTAAAATATTATAAGATATAATTATAAGATTTGTTAGTAAATATTTTAGTTATTAAAAAATTATTTAAATCAAAATAGCTTTCTAACCTAAGTACTTTTAAAAAGTTTTAAAATGGAGCTTTTTTCGCCAAACATTTTTTTCCTTCTCTCTTCTGGAAGCAAAGCGGGAAGGGCGAGCACGTGAGGGAGATCTAAGGGTTTCTAGGGTTCCCTTGAAGTTTTTTCTCTAGCATATGGGATTTTGTAGTTGTGATAGTGTGAGTTAGTTCTTTGAGGTTTTGAGAGCTTAATCTTGATGGAAGCATGATATTTTTTATGATTTGGGAGATATTTGATTGAAAGGCTCTAAGTCGTTCATCCAATTTAGACTCACGAGGATAAAAAATAAAAAAATATAAAAAAACAAAAAGAATCATAAAAAATAAATAAAAAAATTGAAAATGAAGATCTTTTCCCACATAGATTTTTTTTTTTTTCACTTCCTTTTCTTTTCATTTCATTCTCTTAGGCAGGTTCCAGCATCCAAAGGGTCACTTCCTTTTCTTTTCATTTCATTCTCCAATATCCGAGGGGCGTCCCAATTTTAAATAGGATGGGTTTGAAATTTTTGATTAATTTTATAGTCGGGCTTGCGATAGTTCGGATAGTTAGGTTTTAAACGGGTTCGTATACGCGTAGGATAAATTGTGTGGGTACCCTATACGTGGCCATCTCTGGACGCCCGTTTTCTCTAGCACCCTCACCATGCCCCCTCCGCTCCCATAAGATAAAGAAAATCAATGGTGACATGGCCACCCATCATGCCAGCGTGGCTCGGAGAGGGAGGGGGTGGTAGCATGGGCTGCATGCCTGAAGACCGTTACAACCCAACCTCCTGCTATGCTCTGAGGAGGCGAATTATTACTTGGATCGGGTCCAACCGTCCAATGGACCACATTAAATTCTACAGTGGATATACACGCCACCTTACCCCTCAATTTTTGATTGCGCGATATCCACCGTTCATACGCTCCGAGATTCGCCACCTAGTCCATGCAATAATTTCTGATAGGTCAGCAACTCGACGAGGAATTATTGCACACACTAGGTGCAAGTGAACCAGGGCAAATCCCAAAGCAAATGCACGGTGGATCGTACGTAATCAAAAATTGATAAAATACAAGATAGCATATGATGTTATCCACTGTAGGATTTATGTGGTCCTATTGCATCTGATGCATGCAATATGTAGGCCAACTCGACCATGCCCTCATATGTGAGAAATTATTGCATGCATCAAATCCAAGTGAACCAGGGCAAATCTCGGAGCATATGCATGGTGTATAGCGCGCCATCGATAATTGATGGAATATGAGGAATAACGTGATATGTTATCCATCATCGGATTTGATACGATCCAATTAATGCATGCAATACTTAAACCTCATATGTGGCTCACTGTCATCTATTTTTCTCGTACATGGAAGATATCTTAGGACTCTGGTCTGCAGGAAATACTTTTTTTTCTCAAATAAAATTATTTTTTGAGAACATGATTTTGATATATTTGATTGATCATAAAAAATGATCTATTTTAGAATAACTTATATTTGATTCAACATTTATTTTCTAAAAAAATTATATAAAATATCTATCATATTCTTAATAGATATAAAGCCATATATTTTACTCCCAAATTTTATATAAATAATAATATTATATTTATATTAATATAAATATAATATTAATTTATTATAATATAACATTATTTCATAATAATTTATTATATTAATATAATACTAATACTTTAATATTATTAATATTAATATAAATATAATATTAATATAGTATTATATTAATATATAAATATAAATTTTATATTAATATTAATAAAAAAATATTATATTAGTATAAATACTAAAATAATATTAATATATTATAAATATTATATTAATTATATAAATATAAATATTATATTATATTAATATAAATATTAGGATAATATTCATATTATATTATATTAATATTTATAAGTATAATATTTAATGATATTTGTTGGTGCAGAATCTGGTTGACGTCGGATCGAGCTAGAGTCGAGGAAGACGAGGTCGCCGTCGGTGACCTACAAAATAAAGTTTCGTTCGAAATTGGTGGTGGTGGCTCCGACAGGATCCTCCGACGATCAAGTCAGCTCTTCTAGCCAATAGAAATGGAGTGCTCTGAAAAGGATTCGATAGAGTTTTGGAAAGGAGAAAAGAGCTTAGAGAAAACGTATCTGGAGGGTCTCTTTTTATAGATGGAGCTTGGTTGATAGTGACGGCCATACCGTCCGGTAGTGGGCCACTCGGGACCACATGAGGTTCAGTATGGAGAGAAAAATATTATCAGACTGATAGTGATAGCCATAACCATCTGATAGTGGGCCGTTCAGGGTCGCATAGTGTTTGCTACGAAGAGAGGAACGTCGTCAGACTGATAGCGATCGTTCGTTGAGATTTAATAGCCGTAGTTCGGAGGAAGCAAGCGTTGGTTGGTGAAGAACTTTGACATATATCAATTCCAAAGGAGTTCAGACTCTTGAGAAAATACATCTGGAGGGGATCATCCGGAAGGAATGCTAGCTGAATCTGGAAGCAATCCATTGGAGGAATCCGATTGAAAGAGAAGTTCGGAAGAAGTTCGGTTCCTGAAGGAGTTTGACCGAAGAAGAAGTTTGGAAGGAGTTTGGCTCCTGGAGGAGTCCGACTGAAGGAGTCCGGAAGGAGTTTGGCTCCTAGAGGAATCCGACTGAAGGAGAGATCCAAAAGGAGTTCGGCTCCTATAGAAGTCCGACTGAAGGAGAGATTCGAAAGGAGTTTGGCTCCTATAGAAATCCGACTGAAGGAGAAATTCGAAAGGAGTTTGGCTCTTGTAGAAGTTCGATTGAAGGAGAGATCCGGAAGAAGTTCGACTTCTGGAGGAGTCCGACTGAAGGAAGAGTTCGGAAGGAGTTTGGCTCCTATAGAAATCTGACTAAAAAAGGAACCTGGAAGGAGTTCAGCTCCTATAGAAATTCAACTGAAGAAGAGATCTGAAAGGAGTTCAGCTCTTGTAGAAGTCCGATTGAAGGAGAAGTCGGTAGGAGCTCGGTTCCTGTAGAAATCCGACTGAATGAGAAATTTAGAAGCAGTTCGGCTCCTGCAGAAGTCCGATTGAAAGAGTCTGGAAGGACTTTGGCTTTTATAGAAATTCGACTGAAGGAGAGATCCGAAAAGAGTTTGGCTCTTGTAGAAGTTCGATTGAAGGAGAAGTCCGGTAGGAAATCGGTTCCTATAGAAATCTGACTGAAGAAAAAATTTGGAAGGAGTTCGACTCATGTAGAAATCTGACTGAATGAGAGATTCAGAAAGAGTTCGGCTCTTATAGAAGTCTGATTGAAGGAGAAGTCCGATAGGAGCTCGGTTCCTGTAGAAATCCAACTGAAGAAGGAATTCGGAAGGAGTTGAGCTCCTATAGAAATCCGACTAAAAGAAAAATTTGGAAAAAGTTTGGCTCCTGGAGAAGTCCGACTGAAGGAGAAGTCCAGAAGGAGTTTGGCTCTTATAGAAATCCGACTGAAGGAGAAATTCGGAAAGAGTTCGGCTCTTGTAGAAGTCCGATTGAATGAGAGATTCAGAAGAAGTTCGGCTCCTGAAGGAGTTTGATTGAAGGAGGAGTTCGACTCCTGTAGAAATCCAACTGAAGGAGGAACTCGGAAGGAGTTTGGCTCCAGTAGAAATTCGACTAAAGGAGAGATTCGGAAGGAGTTTGGCTCTTGTAGAAGTTCGATTGAAGGAGAAGTCCTGTAGGAGCTCGGTTCCTATAGAAATTCGACTAAAGAAGAAATTCGAAAGAAGTTCGGCTCCTATAGAAATCTAACTGAAGGAGGTGTCTGGAAGGAGTTTGGCTCTTGGAGGAATCCATTTGAAGGAGAAATCTGGAAGGAGCTCGGCTGGAATTCAACCACTGAAAAAGTTCGCCCGGCTGAAGGAATTCGGCTAAGATTTGGCCGCTGGAAGAGTTCGGCTGTGGTCCGACCGCTAATCAAAGCTCTTCCGTGATTATCGGTTGCTTTAGGCTAAGCATCAAGTTGGACTTCGATGAGAGCAGGGTTTATCCCCAACAATAGTCTCCCCAATTTCGAGTTCGAAATTCGAAGGAAGTACAAAAAGATGACTGCCAAAGTCCTTTTTTGGGCTCTGCACCTACTGAGGTTGAAGCTTGGGAGAGATCTTGTCTCCAACCAAGGTCCTGGGAGATCCTGTCTCCTGCTGACGTTGAAGTTGAAGCCGAAGCTCGGAGAAGATCTTATCTCCTATTGAGCTTAAAGGTGAAGCTCGGAGGGATCTTATCTCCAGTTGAGGTTGAAAGAGTTCTTATCTCTTGTTGAAGTTGACGTTGGAGCTCGGAGGAGATCTTATCTCTAACCAAGGTTAAAGGAGATCTTATCTCCTATAGAAGTTGACGTTGGAGCTCGGAGGAAATCTTATCTCCAACCGAGGTTGAAGGAGATCTTATCTCCTGTTAAAGTTGACATTAGAGTTCAGAGGGTATCTTATCTCTAGCCGAGATTGAAGGAGATCTTATCTTCTGTTGAAGTTGACATTAAAGTTCGGAGGGTATCTTATCTCTAGCCGAGATTGAAGGAGATCTTATCTTCTGTTGAAGTTGACATTAGAGTTCGGAGGGTATCTTATCTCCAGCCGAGGTTGAAGGAGATCTTATCTCCTGTTGAAGTTGATGTTGAAGCTCGGAGGAGATCTTATCTCCAACCGAGGTTGAAGAAGATCTTATCTCCTGTTGAAGTTGACGTTGGAGCTCGGAGGAGATCTTATCTCTAACCAAGGTTGAAGAAGATCTTATCTTCTGTTGACGTTGAAGTTGAAGCTCGGGGGAGATTTTATCTCCAACTGAGGTTGATGTTGATGCTTAGGAGAGATTTTCTCTCTAGCCAAGGTTGTCATTGAAGTGGAAGCTTGAGGGAGATCTTGTCTCCAACCGAGGTTAAAGAAGATCTTATCTCCTATTGAGCTTGAAGGAGATCTTATCTTTTATTGAAGTTGGGCACAATAGGATCGTTGTCGGAGTCTCTCCTCTCACCTCATCTAAAATAAACGAGGCCTTCGACTTTGCTCACGTTAGGATGAGGTTCTCCTCCTATTCCTAATGGACTATGGGGGCACATAAGGGCCGTTGTCAGGGCCTCTTCCTCCATTTCGTCTAAAATGAACGAGGCCTTCGACTTTGCTTACGTTAGAATGAGGTTCTCCTCCTGTTCCTAATGGACTGTGAGGGCACATAAGGATCCTTGTAAGGGCCTCTCTCTCCATCTCGTCTAAAATGAACGAGGCCTTCGACTTTGCTCACGTTAGGATGAGGTTCTCCTCTTGTTCCTAACGGACTGTGGGGCCACATAAGAGCCGTTGTAAGGGCCTCTCCCTCCATTCGTCTAAAATGAATGAGGCCTTCGACTTTGCTCATGTTAGGATGAGGTTCTCCTCCTATTCCTAACATGGCCACTTTTAATTGCTTCTTTCTTGTCATCACATAATTTTTACATCAAAAAATAATAATGTTGAAATGAAGGAGTTTTATTGTGAAAAAATTATTGGTAGTACATCCTCAGGTTTTTTGAGTTCCAAGGTCGTAGGAGCGTTGTTCCTCTAATCTCCTCCAGACAATAAGTTTCGAGCCGGATGACCTCCACCACTTCATACGGGCCTTCCCAATTTGGGACAAGCTTTTTCTAAATTTTGAGGCTGGGAGATGGTGGCTCGCCGAAGCACTAAGTCCTCTACTTTGAACATTTTACTTCTGACTCTGGAGTTATAATATCGAACCATCCTTCGCCTGTAGACCGCCATCCAAACCTAGGCTTCCTCTCTTTTTTCTTCCAATAGATCGAGGTTAGCTCTGAGGTCCTGCAGGTTATGCTACTCATTGAAGGCCATGATCTATGCTGATGGGAGTTTAAGCTCGATTGGTATGACTGCCTCCATTCTAAAGGCCAAGGTGAATGGTGTTTTTTCAATCGACAGTCTTTGAGTAGTTTGGTACGTTCAGAGGATGTGGTAGAGTTCATCCATCCAGACCCCCTTTGCTTTATCGAGCCTCGTCTTGATGCCTTGTAATAGAGTCTGGTTGGTCACTTCAGCTTCCCCATTTACTTATGGGTGAGCTACCGATGTAAAGTAGTGGAAGATGTTTAGGTCTTCGCAAAACTCAGCGAACCTCATCCTAGTGAACTATCGCCCGTTATCTGTTATGAGAGCTCGGGGCAGACCAAACCGATAAACTATTGACTTCCAGATGAAGTCTTATACCTTGGCTTTGATAATTTTTGCTAGTGGTTCAGCTTCGACCCATTTGATGAAGTAGTTGATCGCAACCAAGAGGAACTTCCGCTACCCGGATGCCGTTGGGAAAGGATCAAATATGTCCATTTCTCACTGCGCAAATGGCCAAGGTAAACTTAGCGGAGTAAGCTCGGAGATCAGCTGTCTTTGTATGTTTGTATTCTTCTAACAGTGGTCATATTTCTTGATATACTCCATAGAATCATGGTACAAAGTCGGTCAATAGTACTTTTGTCGAAGTAATTTTTGTGACAGGAACCTGGCTCTTACGTGACTTCTACAAATTTTCTTGTGTACTTTCCATAATGCGAAGTCGACCTCTGAAGGTCGGAGACATCTCAGCAGTGGTAGCGAATACGACCTCTTATACAACTTGCTCTCATACGAAACGTACCGGAAGGCTTGATTTTTGAGTTTTCGAGCTTCTTTCAAATCACGAGGAAGAACTTTCTTCTTGAGGTAGGCAACCAACGGGTCAATCCAGCTTGGCTCAAGCTCCATTTGCATAATGACCTATGATTCCTCTAAGCTTGGACATTTCAAAGTCTCAAAAAATACTTCTTCGGACAGTTCAGTTGGGGCTGATGTGGTCAATTTATAAAAGAGGTTGGCTCTTATATTTTCTACCCTCAAAATCTATCGAATGCTAAAACTGTCGAAGGCTGGAGTCAAATCCTTTACCTTCTCTAGATATTTCATCATACTCTCCTTCCGTGCTTCATAGTTGCCATTAACTTGGCCGACCACCAATTGAGAATCATAGTAGACTTGGAGCCAATATACTTTTAATTCTCTTGCTATTTTTAATCCAACGATCAGTGCTTCATACTCGATCCCATTATTAGTCGTAGAGAATTTGAAGCATAGCGCATACTCGATGACGACTTTCTCGGGGCTGACTAAGACTAATCCCACATATGCTCCAGCAGAGTTGGACGAACCATCAACATATAGAGCCTAAAATCCTTCAGAAAGGTCGGCACTCTCCTTAGGGAGACTCGTTTACGACAGTAGAGCACCGATCTCATTCTGTTCAAACTCGATTTCAGCTAGAATGGTACATTTTACTACAAAATCCACCAATATCTAGACTTTGATCGATGGTCGGGCTCGATAGTTGATGTCAAATTCAGTGAGCTTGATTATTCATTTTTCAATTCTTTCGAAAGCGTTCGTTTGATGAAGGACTGCTTTTATTGGTTGGTCTGTGAGGACCGTTATGGTATACCCCCTGAAAGTAAGGTCGGAGTCTCCTGATAGTAATTAGAAGAGAGTAAGTCAATTTTTTTAGCCTAGAGTATCTGATCTCTGCATCCCTCAAGATCCGACTTACGTAGTAAATCGATCACTGCATCTTTGCTTCTTTCTTGACCAGGACTGCTGCCAAGGCTGCCAGGGAGACTACTAGGTACAGAAATAATTCTTCTCCAAATTCAGACTTTGTCAGTAGTAGGGGTGAGCCGAGATAGTTTTTAAGCTCCTCAAATGCCCGTTGGCACTCCGCCGTCCAGCAGAAGTTCTTTGATTACCTAAGAACTCGAAAGAAGGACATGCATCACTCGACCGATCTCGAGATGAAGTGATTTAGGGATGCCAGTTTTTCAATCAGGCGTTGAACTTTTTTGATTATTTTTGGAGCAGTCATCTTCTAAATGGCTCAGATTTTCTTTGGATTTGCTTCAATCCCACGCCTTGACATCATAAACCCCAGAAACTTCTCAGAGGTCATACCAAAGGCGTACTGGGTCGGGTTCAGCTTCATCTTATGCTTTCTGAGTGCACTGAAGATCTCTTCGAGGTCGGTGAGGTGGTTTATAGAAGCTTGACTTTTGATGAGCATGTCATCCACGTATACCTCCATGTTGCGGCCGATCTGCTTCTTGAAGATCTTGTTGACCAGATGCTGGTACATTGCTCCTATATTTTTGAGTCCAAAGGACATAATCCTATAACAATACAGACCACGGTCAGTAATAAAAGCAGTTTTCTCCTTGTCCTCTGGCGCCATCCATATCTGGTTATAATCGAAGAAGGCATCCATGAAGGTGAGAAGCTCGTAGCCCAAGGTTGCATCTACCAGTTGATCAATCCTGAGTAGAGGGTAGCTATCTTTTGGATAGATCTTGTTTAGCTTTTTGAAGTCTATACACATCCTCCACTTGTTGTTTGCCTTTTTAATGAGAACCACGTTTGAGATCCAGGTCGGATAGTTAACTTTCTGGATGAATCCAGCTTTAAGGAGCTTGCCTACTTTTTTTACGATTGCTTTCTACCTCTTTAGGACATGGTTGCGCATCTTCTCTTTTATCGACTGATGCTTTAAATCAACGATCAGCCGATGTTCCATGACTTCAACATTAATTTCTGGCATATCCGTTGGGGCCCAGGCAAAAACATCCGCATTCTTCCTAAGAAAGTTGACAAGTTGCTCCCAAACCTCATCCCCTAAGTTAGAGCCGATCTGCACTGCATGCTCCGCATTCCCATCGTTTAGGGCACAGATACGAGGTCCTCCATAGGCTCGCCCCACTCCTCGGTGAGGTCACGGACAGCCAGCCCATCAATAGGATAAGGATCAAACTATTCTTCCTTATGCAAGGTGATTGAGTAGCAGTTCCTTGCCAGAGCTTGATCTTTTCTGACCTCTCCGATCCCATGACTTGTCAAAAATTTTATCTTTAAATAATAAGTTGATACCACTATCTGAAGTGTATTTATACCAGGTCGATCGATAATAGCATTATAGGCAGATGGAGCCTTTACGACTAAAAAATTGACCTATGCCTTAGTCAGCTTTGGACATTGCCCTGCAGTCACAGTCAAGGTCATTATACCCTCAATTAGTACGGTATCGCCAGTAAAACCTACCAACGAAAAGTTCATCGATCCCAAGTGGTTGTTGAGTAAGGATATTTTTGAGAAAGCATCATAAAACAAAACATCAGCCGAGCTTTCATTATCTACCAAAATATGGCATACATCATAGTCAACAATGTTTAAAGATATTACAACCGCATTATTGTATGGGAACTGAACCTCTTGAGCATCTACCTCAGTGAAGGTTATGGGTTCTTCAGTCCTCTATCTCTTCACTGATCCCTCGAATCCACTAGCCTCTCCTCTCCGAAGTCCTCCTGAGATAGTGTTGATAATACCGAGAGGAAGTCGATCTCCTTGTTGATCCTTCCTCCTTGATAGTTCAGATTGTAGCAATGCCCTCGACCGATCTTTCCATCCTTCAGGCCATCGCCGTAGGAATCGGCCAAGTCTGCCTCATCTGATGAGCTCCTCGATCTTATCTTGGAGTTGGATATACTTCTCAGTATTGTGATCGTGGTCACGATGATAAAGACAGAACTTGTTAGGATTGCACTTGCTGGGGTGAGAACGCATCCTTTTCAATCTCAGTAGTTGCTATCTGATTTCTATCAGTACTTAAATTTTTGGAGCATTGAGAGGGGCGTAGTTGTGAAATCTTTGTTGGGGAGAACCCCGTCGTGCCCTTCTATCGGGGCTTCCCTACCTCCGAGTTCGAAAAGAAGTTCGGGCTCGCTTGCGCTCAGAGGGAGTTGGAGAGTGCGATCGAGCTTCACTCGACTTTTCTTCCTCAATGGGCCTGCCCGGCTCGTCGACTCGCCGCTCACCAAAGGCTTCATCGTCCTTGGCCTTGAAGGCCTCTTCAACTTAGGCATAACCTTTAGCCCGAGCTAGCATATCGGCAAAGTTCTTGGGATACTTCATTTCGAAGGAGAACAACAAATCATTTTTTTGAAGGTCGCCCTTGAGTGCGGCCATGATGACTGATTGGTTCAGATTTCGGACCTTCAATGCAGTAGCATTAAATCGGGTGACATAAGTCTGGATGGATTCTTCATCCTTCTGCTTGATGGTCATCAGGGAATCCGAACCTCGGCGCGAACATCGACTGCTGATGAAGTGAGACATGAACTGATGACTCATCTAATCAAAAAAAAAGATGATACCCGACTTAAGTGCTGAGTACCAATTTTTGATGGCTTCCTTGAGGATGGATAGAAAAATTTGGTATAAAATAGCATCTGACGTACCATGGAGCAACATCATTGTCCAAAAGGCCTTCAGATGATCGATCGAATCGGTGGTCCCATCATAACTCTCAAACTATGGAAGCTTGAAGTTCGATGAGATCGGTTCCTGCATAATCCTCTGAGAAAAAAGAGGATCAGTGTAAATATCATTACCGTATGAGGAGGAAGTATGACGGAGCTCTTCAATTCATCAGCTCATTTTTAGGAGCCTTTGATCCAGAAGATCTTCACGATCGTTGATCTTTAGAGTTTTCTGATGGAATGGGTGTGATGCTTCCCCCTGGGTCGAGTCGTAGTCCGAGCAGGAGCCCTCCATCCTCTACTTCTCCTTTTCGAAGATCAGAGGTCGGATAGCCCAAGTTGGTTATTCCCAGATCGAACCATTGGGCTCTGAAGAAGCCTACTCCGATCGAACCGATGCTGGGGCCTACCGATGTATGGCTTGCATGGCCTCCGTGAGACCGCGAACCTGCTAGACTAATAGGTTGAACTGCTACGCATCCACCATGGCCACAGGTGGAGCTTGAGTTGCCGAGACTGAAGCGAGAGCGGATAGATCTGGATGGGATCTAGCCGTAGAAGCCGTCGATCACTAGGTCAAAGCTTTTTTGGAAGATATTTTTTTTCAAAGAAGAACTCTAGAGAGGAAGAAGAGAGATCGCTGGTGAGCACTCCTTCAAGAACAAGAAAACCTCAAAAATAGAGATCCTTCCTCTAGCGTTAATTCTATTGGTGCAGAATCTGGTTGATGCTGGATCGAGCTGGAGTCAAAGAAGATTAGGTCGTCATCGGTGATCTGCAAAATAAAATTTCGTCCAGAGTCGATGGTGGTGGCTTCGGTAGAACCCTCCGATGATCAAGTTAGCTTTTTTGGCCAACAGAAATGGAGTGTTCTAAAAAGAGTTTGATAGAGTCTTGGGAAGAAGAGAGCTTAGAAAAAAAGTATCTGGAGGGTTCCTTTTTATAGACGGAGCTTGGTTGATAGTGACGACCGTACCGTCTGATAGTGGGCCGCTTAGGACTGCATGGAATTCGGTATGAAGAGAAAGATATCGTCAAACTGATAGTGACAGTCATAACCGTCCGATAGTGGGCCGCTTGGGGTCGCATGGTGTTTGCTATAGAGTGAGGGGCATCGTCAGACTGATAGCGATCGTTCGTCGAGATTTAATAGCCATAGTTTGGAGAAAGTAGACGTTGGTTGGTGAATAACTTCGACATATATCAATTTCAGAGGAGTTTGAACTTCTGAAAGGAATACGTCTAGAGAGGATCATCCGAAAGAAATGGTAGCTAAAATCTGAAAGCAATCCGTTGGAGAAATCTGACTGAAGGAAAAGTCTGAAAGGAGTTCGGCTCCTGAAGGAGTTCGGTTGAAGAAGAAGTTTGGAAGGAGTTTGGCTCCTGAAGGAGTCCGACTAAAGGAGTCCGAAAGAAGTTCGATTCCTGAAGGAATCCGACTGAAGGAGAGATCCAAAAAGAGTTCGGCTCCTATAAAAGTTTGACTGAAGGAGGAGTCTGGAAGGAGTTGGCTCCTATAGAAATTTGACTGAAGGAGAGATCCGAAAGAAGTTCGGCTCTCGTAGAAGTCCGATTGAAGGAGAAATCCGGTAGGAGCTCGGTTCCTGTAGAAATTTGATTGAAGAAGGAATTCGAAAGAAGTTTGGCTCTTGTAGAAATTTGACTGAAGAAAAAATTCGGAAGGAGTTCAGCTCTTATAGAAGTCCGATTGAAGAAGAAGTCTGGTAGGAGCTCGGTTCCTATAGAAATCTGACTGAAGAAGGAATTCGGAAGGAGTTTGGGTTCCGGAGGAGTCCGAAAGGAGTTCGACTTCTGTAGAAATTTGACTGAAAGAGAGATCGAGTTCGGCTCTTATAGAAGTTTGATTGAAGGAGAAATCCTATAGGAGCTCAGTTCCTATAGAAATTCGATTAAAGGAGAAATCCGGAAGGAGTTCGGCTCCTTTAGAAATTCGACTGAAGAAATAATTCGGAAGAAGTTCAACTCCTGTAGAAGTTCGATTGAAGAAGATGTCCGATAGGAGCTCGGTTCCTATAGAAATCCGATTGAAGGAGAAATTCGAAAGGAGTTGGGCTCCCGAAGGAGTCCAACTGAAGGAGTTCGGAAGGAGTTCGGCTTCTGTAGAAATCTGACTGAAGGAGAGATCCGGAAGGAATTCGGCTCTTATAGAAGTTCGATTGAAGAAGAAGTCCGGTAGGAGCTCGGTTTCTGTAGAAATTCGACTGAAAGAGAAATTCGGAAGGAGTTGGGCTCCTGCAGAAATTCGATTGAAGGAGAAATTCGAAAAAAGTTCGGCTCCTAGAGGAGTCCGACTGAAGGAGGAGTCCGAAAGGAGTTTGGCTTATATAGAAATTCGACTGAAGAAGAAATCTGGAAGGAGTTTGGCTCGTGTAGAAGTTCGATTGAAGAAGAGATTCGAAAGGAGTTCGGCTCCTGGAAGAGTCCGACTGAAAGATGAGTTCGGCTCCTGTAGAAATCTGACTGAAGGAGGAATCCAGAAGGAGTTCGGGTAGCTGTAGAAATTCGACTGAAAGAGAGATCCGAAAGGAGTTCGGCTCTTGTAGAAGTTCGATTGAAGGAGAAGTTCGGTAGAAGATCGGTTCCTATAGAAATTCGACTGAAGGAGGAATTCGGAAGGAGTTCGACTCTCATAGAAATTCGACTGAAGGAGTTTGGAAAGAGTTCGGCTCCTGGAGGAATCCGTCTAAAAGAGAAATTCGGAAGAAGTTCGGCTTCTGGAAGAGTTCGACTGGAATTCAGCCGCTAAAAAAGTTTGGCCGGCTGAAGAAATTCGGCTAAGATTTGGCCGCTGGAAGAATTTAGCTATAGTCCGACCATTGATCAAAGCTCTTCCGTAATTATCGGTTACTTTAGGCTAAGCATTAGGCTGGACTTCGACGGGAGCGAGATTTATCCCCAATAATATTTTTTAAAATTTATATATTCTATAATTATATATTTATAAAAAAATATTTTTGAAAAGAAAAAAATCATCATTTTTAATTTCATGAAAAATCATAAAATCCATTAGTTCCATAAATTTTTATTTTTTATAAAATATAAAAAAAATTATAAAAAAAATATTTTTTTATCTTTCCTTTCCTTGAAACTTCAATCAAACAAAATCCTCCATCATGGCTTGGACAGGGGAAAAATGAGGTCCGTTTTTATATCTCCTCCTTTCGATCCTAGCTCGACCACCCTCTTTTCTCTCCAGCCCGTGTTTCCTCCCTCGCCGCTAGAAACCATCATAGCTGATGCTGCCATCTCCCTCTCTTTCTCTCGCTCTACCTCCTTTCCCGTCGAGCGGTGGCTGGTCACCGATAGCTACCGGATCCAACCATAAATACGGTCCTCTCTTCCCCCTATTTCATGGCCAAGCTTTCCAACTGCCACCCTCGACAAGCGCGAGCCAGCCCAATCTCTCTCTCTCTCTCTCTCTCTCTCTCTCTCTCTCTCACCCTTTCTTTCCATCAAAATCACCGTGAGGTCAGAACGCGGGCCGCCCTCTGCCATCGGTCCTTCCCTGCAATCTCTGTCTCAACCCCAATTTAATCTTGTCGTGTAGCGTAGGTTGTTTTCTAGCGTCCAAGATGGGACAACGTTGGGGCCGGTTCGCTTTAACGCTAGATGGATTTCAAACATGGGCCTGGTCCAAGGTCCTTAAAGAAGGGCCATTCAAGCTCAAGCTCCCCCGAGCAAGGTCCATCAAAATTCAAGGGCATCGTAGGCTCGAGTTTTGCTTGTTTGTTTGTGATCTGAACCAAGCTCGAATAAGTTTCTTATTGAGCCAAGTGGAACTTCTATTCATTTTCGTAAGCCTAGGATGTGCAAATTTAGCTTGTTTATAATCCAAGCTTTAAAAAACCTTCTAGGTTGGCCAATAAGATGGCTTATTTGCAGCAGCCTAATGGCCAAACCACGATAAGAAATTCTTATCGGCCAAGTTGAGGGCTGACCGGTTCTAGCTAGCCCATGGCCATTCCTAAATGCATGGTCACCAGGAAACCACTTGAGCTAAATTTCAGTTCTTGGCAACCCCTCATGGTTAAAGAGGTGCCACAATTGAACCGATGGTGGTCGATTTTAAAGATAACGTACATCGAGCATGGATGGTGCATTTATGACTTCCAGTAGGCATTGGTTAATACTGTTTAGCATTGCTTGATGCAGTTTAAGCATCAAAACTTCATCATGATTTCATGCTGTTCTAAGCTGTTTAACAGAATGTCCACCAACTACAACTAACTTGAAACATTGGAATAGCCAATGATCTATTGCAACTTCATATTCCTATAGCATAAAAAAGAAAGCTTTAGAAAGAAAACTTTTTAATTACTTTCAAGGTTGGTTGCATTAGTTATTCTTCTCAATTATTTTAAAAATTGTTTTGCATGTCTTTGGAAAATGATTTTTGATGAAAGTGGTTGCTTACGTAAGGAACATGTTTCATACCAGCTATGCATCTCTGAACCTACCAGATTCAAAATATAACTTGTAAACTTTTAGGCAACAATATTATGCTATTCAAATATTTTATTTTATTTTTTTGGTTTTCGATAGAAGAAGCTTGTAGGGAATGGGTTACATAATAGGAGGTGGCCCTCACCAAAACACCCCCAACCCTCCAAACCCCAATGAAGGCATGATTCAATCTCGCTAAATAATTTGCCACCTCTGCCGTCAAATATTCAAATATTGCCCATTTTTTCTTCTCAGCCCCTTCTTTTCTCAACTTATGGGCTAAATTTGGAATGTTCATTTATAGGTTTGACATCCCAGATCAACCAACCTGTATATTGTACATGTGAATATACTTATAAGTAATGTCTAACGATCTTATTTGTTTGGAAGTTTGCATTTTACTTGGCCTGTAATAGGTCAACTAGGACTTGACTTTGGGCCCGAGGCAATAAAAAGCATGAATAACAAAGACAATCTTCCAACTAGGCTCATTTTGATGGAACTTTGCTTTAATCAGTCACATCTGAATTTAGGAGTACGTACTAGGTTTTATTGGCCAATTTACATTTTGGTGAATCCAATAAGTTAGTTTTTTTTTTTTTTTTTTGGATAAAAATAGCAGTAGTTGTATTAGCCAAAACAATATCCTGTCATCGTATACAAACTGCTATAACATTCAGTTAACCAACTATAAACATAGTAATAAATCCAACAAGTTAGTTAGAAGAGATCTTCAAAACTATTTGTTTCTCAATAGTAATAGTTCGACTCTTCCTATTTCTTCAAAGTTCAAACTATGTTTTGAGCATTAATGCAATCCACTTCATGATGGTCTCATCTAATAATCAGCAGGTGATCCATCATCTCAATAGGTAGAATCCTCTGATATTTTTCATCAGATGATAAATTCTTTTTGTTACGGTGATAACGTAAATATCTCAGATCGATTATGGTGATATTGTGGATATCTCGGATCAGTATGTAGTTACGAATACCTCAAACCATCTGAGCTACCTGTGTGGTAGTCAATCCAAATGCTGAGCCAAAGTATACGGATTTAAGCTATTTACATCCAATTTGGTTAGCGGTCTGTTCAGCACGTGAGCTTCCTCAGTTATCTTAGCTAGCCAATTTTTTGATACGTGTAGCAACCATCCATCGTAAGTGGATAAGCTTAGAAGCAACTATCTCTCCTGATCTTATAGGAGCAGATAAGGGCTAGAATATCTCGCCCACAACAGCATGTCTAATGGCCCAATGACCTCGAAACTGTATGTTTCCATGGTTATCCAGCTATTTTCTTTATAAATAATTAAACCCTCAGGGATCCAGATAAGTAATCAATCTCAGAGAATTACTAGTTCCTATTGCTATTCTTTGATTCCTGACTTAAGCATCGGAGGATCCTCGCTGGAGTGAAAATCTCCGGCTCGGATTTTGTTTTGTAGATCACTTCAGCACCACAGCCCAAAGGCTCATCTTTCAAAGCCTTGCCATTCACCTTGCGACCTCAACCAGGATCCAGCTACAACAGATAGAGGAAGGGCTTGAATCTTAAGTTCATTTTAAAAAAATAATCCAAGCATCGATTTTCATAAAATGACCCCGCATGGTTGCCCAGAGATAGCAACCCAAGAAAGACGGTGAATAAAATTCTTATAAAATTTTGGCCAGATTAAATTCTAGATCAATTATGTACTTTTAATTAAATCAACTTAAGTGATTATGGGTGACAGCAATTTGCAGCAGCAGAATTAAAATATATATATTGCTAGATAAGAATTAAAAACTAAGCAAAGTAAGAATTAAAAGCAAGTAATGCAAGTAAGAGAAGTCATAATACAAATACATAAAATTTATAGTGGCTCGGAGCAACCTGCTTCTATGTCCACTCCCCAATCTTTTTTTTGAGATTTTCACAATAATCCTCTCTAAATTATAATGTGTTTATTTTTTCGAACTCACAAACAAATTCAGTTGATTTTTAATAGGAGCACCAACCAAAATCTTACACTATTAATTTTTTTGAGTTCACTAATAATCTAGTTAGATTTTTAGGCTCACTAACCAAAGAAACCTCCAATTATGGGCTTGGACCAGTCTAATCCTAGTTTTTTTCTCCCAAAAAAATTTATAAAGAAATAAAAAATACAAAGTATAAATTTTAGCACAAAACAAAAATAGAAAATATAAACTCTTTGAATGCGAAGAAGAGGCTGAAAAATTGGCTCGTTTGAAGCTTTGCTTTCTCTTCTTTAAGGCTTGAGAGGATGCTTGAAATATTATGGAAGATGGCTCTTAAATGCCCTCAAAAATTAATGCCTAAAACCTCTCTTTTTCCTTTCTTTTGATGTGCAATGTGGCTCACTCTAATCTAAAAAGATTTCTCTTTTAAATCTCCTTAATCTTACTTCTCAAATGATTTTCTAGCTTTTAATAGGCTTGGAAGTTACTAGAGAATGAGTTTGGGCCATTGGAAGACTTTGAATAGCCATTAGAGCTAAAAACTAGTCATTGAAAAAGTGTAAAAAACTAGCCATTATTGCTGTCTCGACATTGAGATCGACTGCATTCCTTTTGGGGTCGATACTTTCTGCTCTGGGGTCGACTCCATTCTTCTCGAGATCGATACTTTCTAGGATTCAAAAAATTTTTACTTTCTATCTTCTGTTATGTACAATAAAAATCAACCCATGGATCATCCTCTAGCATAGAGGTTGATCCATAGATCGTCTCTTCTGCATACCAACACATGCCAACGAGCTAGGATCGATACTTCTACTCCTGGGGTCGATACTTAGCCTTTCTGAACTTTAAATTCTTTACTTTTTCATTTCGTTTTAGGATAGGAGTCGGATCTTTTTGATCTGGGATCGATACCACTAAATCTAATACTTGAAATTATTTTTTTGAAATCCTTGACTTGGAGAATTTTTATGTAGATCTTTTGTTAGATTAATTTTTCAATTTGAATACTTGAAAAGACCTACATCTACTCTTGAAACACATAGTCAGATACTTAAATATTCAAAATTTAGCTATCATCAAAATCAATTATGGAGTTAACAACCTCTTTCTTTTTTATGATGGTAAAACTTTGAGTACATACGTTAAAACTAATGTATTTCAATAAATTGACTAGTATAAGTTATGAAGTGATAAAATATATAAATATAAATGCACACTTTATGAAAGGCACTACATAATATATACTCATATCAAGATAATTTCTTAATTCAAATTAATGAGTATTAATAAATTTTCAGACATCAATTTGATGAACATCTTAATAATTAATTCATTATGCATATACTCAACATTCCTCTTTTTCTTTTTGGCAGCATCAAAAGGCTTAAAGAAAGGATCAAGAAAAATCATCAAAATCATCAAAATCAATGATAAAATACTTCTAGAATGAATTTGATTTTATAATTTAGAATGAATTTTATAAATCATCAAAAATAATTCAAAAATGATTTTAAAACTTCTTAGGTCATAGAATTAGCTTGAATGCAAAAATCAAAAAGTTCTCCCTCTTTTAGAAAGAATTTGACTTTATAATTTAGATTTTTCAATCAAAAATAATAAGTCCTTTGAACTCGAAAAGGAAGTTTGATTTTTCAAACAATTCAAGCAGTGAATTCAAGCATATTATTTTTTTCAATTTTTTTTTTAATTAGGTTTTGAAAAGGTATGTATCGAAAATATATCGAGCAAGTTAAATATAGTATCAGAGCAAAAATAATTTTATATTTTTAAATTTATTATTTTGAGTAAAAAATACTTCAATACAAATAATTCATAAGAATTTTATAATGTACATAAAAATTTAGTACCATATTTGATTTATAAAATAGTTTCAAAATTAGGTTTATAAATATGTATCAAACTTATTTCTTGGAATAAGAATATATTTCAAATTTAATTTAACTTTGATTAATTATCAAGAATGATTTTTTTAATCAAATTGCGTAAATCAAATTGAATAAATACATGAAGGTTCAAATCAAGAAGATTAATTACAAAGTAATTTAAGATTGAAACTTAATTTCTTTTAACAACAAGTTAATTTAACATTTCAAATAATTTAAGATGATATAAACATCAAGTTTCCTTGTTTTTGAAATTAAGTATTAGAAGATTTATTTAAAATTTTTCTCCTCCTATTTTTCATAATTAAAGCTAGATAGATTACTTTTTAACATTTCTCCTCCTCTTTATTTCAAATTAAGCATTTTTATCATGAATTTGATTGTTACAAAATTTAACCTTTAAATTCAAATAATTTAATTTTTAAATTTATACTTTTAAATTCAAGAGCATTTTTAATTAAATAATCATATCTTCTTTACTATTTTTCTCTCTTTCTTTTATAAATAGAGTCATTTAAAGATTAAGTAAAATTTTAAAAGCGTAAGCATCAATTGAGTGAAACTAAGCATTAATTAATTAAAATATCAATCAAACATAGCATTCACTCAAGTACACATCATATTTTTTTAATTTTTTTTTTTTATTTACTTCAAAAGATGTTTACATAAGATATTTACAAGCAAGATAATCATCAGAAAAGTCAAAAAGTAAGACATCTATGTCTAACAAAATGGTGGATTGCTAGGAGACTCTAAAGCTATATAAGAAAAGTCCTAGCATCCTAAGAAATAGGTTTAGAGGCTCTATGAATTGGGTCCAGGCTAAGATGGAGAAGTAATCTAGTGGCATTGAATGACTGGCTCCGAAACTCTAAAGCAATCCTCTAAAACTCCTCTCGGATCATGGCAATGGTCTCAGAAGCTAATATTTGGAACTCTGTACAAACCTTGCTGATGACATGAGCAGTGTCCTCTCAATCAGTGAATCATCATCTAGTGTAGTGGATGATCTAACTAATGTCTCTGGATGATCAGCCGGTGCTTTAGTAGTCTCACCAACCTGCTCTACCTCTGGTACTACTGGCTCCTTCATCTGAATATCTGCAAAAACTACCTTAGGAGCTACAGTTGGATCATCTGCCTGAGCTTAATCTCCTCTCTGAATCCAACAAACACCCTATTTTTTAAATCTTATGTGGTGCAATGAGTGCTTGTTGTAAGTGTCAGTATGCATAAGGGCTCGGGTGGTCTTTCCATCAAGGTCTACCCCATACTCCTAAAATACTAAGGTTAAAGCCATCCCATAGGATAGTGATGTCCTCGATCTCTTTACTGTGTCCTCCATAAATCTAATCACAAGAGCCATAAGGTTCAAGAAAATCTTTTTGACAATATGATACATGAAAGAAATATCTCTAGCAAACACAAAATCAAAACGTTCAATCTTTAGAAAAAAAATTCTACTGATAATATGGTGTAGGAGATGCATATATGTACTTAGTCGGTTGGCACTCACCTTCTCTATGTTACTGATATCCTCTCTTTCTAAAATGCATTTAAGTCCTTTAGATTTTTTTTTTAATTTATCTATTAGGCTTCCTTCAGCTCTAATTATTAAAATTTTTTTTAATTTTTCAAAATCAAATACAATAAGCACACCTTTAACTTTAGATTCTATTACCCTACTTCTACCTTTCAAATTTAAATAAAATTCTCTAACTAGGTTGGGGTAAGTAAGAACATTTAAAGAGCAAAGGAATTTCTAACCTAGAATTTGGATCTTCCTCCCAAAATTAAACCCATTCTTTTCCAAAAATTCAAAATCAACATTTCTACCTGTGGAGATAATGCGGGAAACAATAGTGGACTATGAAGTAGTGGCCTATAATGAGGAAGGAGCTACTGGCGGCGAAGAAGGCACTACAGGTGGAGAAGGAGCTGCCAGTGAAGGAGAAGAACCTCTATACTCTGCACGGTGCTTAAAGCAATGTTCATGGATGAAAGAAGGCGAGAGAGAGGAGCTAGGGCTCCGAATTTATGCATAGGGATATCTCTCCCATTGAGCTACCCATTTCATATGAGGCATTGGACACCAAATCATTAAAAAAAAAAAAGAAAAAGAAAAAAAGGGTTTGGTGGTTCGGTTTGGGTAAAGGAAGGAGTTTGGAGAGGCTTCAGTTCAAAAAATAAATCATAGAAGGAATATGAAAATAGATGGTTCTAATTTTTAAAAATCATATCCCGAAAAAGGGATTGACACCTTTTGAAAAAGGGTCGACACTTTAGAAGGGGTCAACACCAGTGAAACTAGAGTCGACACATTTTCAGAACTATTCCAGATAGCTTTCAGCCCATGGTTTGACCCCTACTGAATTTAGGATTGACCCCTTGATGCAAAAATAGTTAAAGAAGTTTCTAATCAAGAAAATTTAATCAAATTGAGATCAAATTGATATTCAATCAAATTTAGGGGATCAAAAATAATATTCAAATCAATTTTGAGAATCAAGGATTTAGCCAATTTGAGATATAATAATCAATTAATTTTGGAGAATCAAGAAGGGAGAATCGAGATATAAACTCTATATATTTAGTTTCAACTAGAAATGTTTTGAATCTTTAGGGATAAAACTAAGATGCAATGTAACATCAAGCACTTGAATTTATGAAAGGATGTTTTATCTTCAAATATTTATATAATGCAAATTTTAAGGATAAATTTGATGATTTAACATTTTATGTGGAAATGTCAAGAATTTGTTTCATTTGTAATCTTTTTTAACAATCAAAGATATTCATAGCCAATTAAGTTTTTGTTGATTTGAGTTTCTTAAATATATAATTAATAAGAAAAAGTTAAGATACCATGCTGAATTTTAAAAAATGTTAATTTTAGTTTATGTTAATTCAAAACATGATACTTAGAAGAGAGTATATTGAACTTTTAAAATAAAATATTTATCTCATTGCGTACATCAAAATCAATTATACTAAAATTATTTCAAGCAAGTAAATAATAGAATTGATCAATCAAATAGGTATTGATATTATGATGTGAGAAAAATTTAGATTATACCAAAAAATCATCACCCATCATCTTTCACTTCCAAGGCATCCAACCAAAGAAATTTTTCTCTTCTTAACTCATTAGATTCTTGGTATACCTATAAAATTACTTCATAATTTTTGGTATCCAAGCCATCTTGGATCCATTGAAGTTAGCGTTCAAGATTTTTTTTGAAATCTAAATTTATTTAATCAAAATTTAATCAATTCTTTTAAAATTATATTTCAAAATTTTATGATAAATTTAATTATATTTAAAGTACTTAATAGTATGATCTTTAGTTGAAGCTCTTGTCATAATATTTTTATTATTTTACTATTTCTTTAAATATTAAAATTAATTTTTATTTTATTAAAAATAGCTTCATTAAATTTTACCATAGATTGAAGATTTTGAAAGTTAAAGATAAATTTTTAAGCTATGAATTTTAAATTTCAATCTTTTTTTAATATTTTATTTTTTTCTAAAAATTTTTCTTTTCTTTTAGAAGATTTTCATTTTTTTAAAGAGAATTTTAAACTTTTATATTTCTTTTTTAGCTTAATATTTTTATTAACTAAAGAAATTTTAGATTTTGAAAGGATTTCTTTTTTTTTTTAACTAAGAATTTTTCAGATTTAAGTGTATTCTCTTTTTTCTTAGTTAGAATTTTAATTTATTTTAAAAAATCTTTTTTTATCATATTTTTTTATATTTTTCAATAGATCTTCTTTTTCACTCAAAATTTTATTTTTCTCTTCAGCCAAAAATAAGTTAGATTTTTTAAGTTCTTTATTTTATCATTTTATTTTTTTATATTCATCCATTAGACCATTGAAGGCTTCATATAATTTTTTAAAAGTAAAATTGAAAGAATTATTAATGTTTATCTCATCATCATTGATCATAAGATAAGAATTTATAGCATTTTCTTTTTTTTTCTCATTTAGCTTTTCTTTGACTTGCTCCTCTTTAATTATTACTTTCTTTATCCATTGTTTCTTCTTCTTTTTCTTCTTGTCATCCTCATGAGCAATGAGGCATAGGTTAGGATGAGCTTTCTTTTCTTCTTGAAAGCTTAATTTTTTTATTTGATATGCTCTCTCATAATTTTTTTTAAATTTTTTTGATACATATTTTACAGAAATATATGAAGAAATTATATTAAATATATTTAAGTCCAAGGAGCAATAAAGCATGTTCATGGCCTTGGCATTTAGGTGTATTGATTCTTTATCAATAAACGATGCATTGTGTGTGTCAGGATCATTGACAATAATCTTCTATATATTATAGCCATGTATTTAAATAAAGATTTTTATCTTAGTTTTCAATAAGTATAATTTGAGCCATCAAACAATAGAGATCTATCTGTAGAATGTTTATTATTAAAAAGAGATTCTATTTTAGGTTGCTAAGATCTTTAGCTCTTAACTATTAGGTTAATAACTAATAACAAAGTACCTGCTTTGATACCATTTGTTGTCCAAAGGTAACAACCTAGAGGGGATAAATTGGGTTTCTATAAAATTTTGGCTAAATTAAACTCTAAGTCAATTATTTGCTTCTAACTAAATCAATTTAAGTGATTGTATGGTGAAAGCAATTTGTAACAGCAGAATTAAAATATATATGTTGCTAGATAAGAATTAGAAACTAAGCAAAGCAAGAATTAAAAGCAAGTAATGTAAGCAAAAGAAGTCACAATACAAACACACAAAATTTATAGTAGTTTGGAGCAATCCGCTTCTACGTCCACTCTCCAAGCTTTTCTTAGAATTTTTACTATATTTTTTTTTGATTATAGTATGTTTATTTTCTTGGGCTCATAAACAAATTCATTTAGTTTTCAATAAGAGCACCAAACAAAATCTTGCACCATTAGTTTTTTAAAGCTCACTAACAAATCAGTTAATTTTTTAGGCTCACCAATCAAAATATTTATAATGTTTAATTATGAGCTTGGACTGGCCTAATCTCCGATTTTTTTTTCTTCAAAAAAACTTATAAAAATATAAAAAATATAAAGTATAAATTTTAGTACAAAACAAAAATAGAAAATATAAACTCTTTGAATGCGAAAAAGAGGCCAAAAAATTGGCTCATTTAAAGTTTTGCTTTCTCTTCTTTAAGACTTGAAAGGATGCTAGAAATATTATGGAAGATAGCTCTTAAATGCCCTTAGAAATTAATGCCTAAATCCTCTCTTTTTCCTTTCTTTTGATGTGTAATGTGGCTCACTCTAATTCAAAAAGATTTTTCTTTTAAACTTTCTTAATCTTACTTTTCAAATAATTCTCTAGCTTTTAATAGGCTTGAAAGTTGCTAGAAAATAAATTTTGGCTGTTGGAAGACTTAGAATAGCAAAAATTAGCTATTGAAAAAGTGTAAAAAATTAGCCATTATTGTTGTCCTGATATTGGGATCGACTCCATTCCCTTTGGGGTTGACACTTTTCGCTCTGAGGTAGACTCTATTTTTCTTAGGGTCAACATTTTCTAGGATCCAAAAAAAATCTGCTTTCTATCTTTTGTTCTGTGCAACAGAGACCGACCTATGAGTCATCCTCTAGTACAAGGATCGATCCATGGGTCGTCCCTTCTACATGCCAGTATATGCCAACGAGATGGGATCGATACTTCTACCCCTGGGGTCGACACCTAGCTTTCCTAAATTTTGAATTCTTCATATTTTCACTTCATTTTAGGGCAGGGGTCAGCTCCTTTTGCTCTGGGTTCGACACCACCAAGTCTAATACTTGAAATTACTTCTTTAAAATCCTTGACTTAGTAAATTTTTATGTAGATCTTTTTTGGATTAATTCTTTAATTTTAATACCTAAAAAGACCTATATCCACTCTTGAAATATATGATTAGATACTTAAACACTCAAAATTTAGCAATCATCAAAATTAATCATAAGGTTAACATGCATAGAACTTCATTTCGACATACCAATGCCTCCGCCTCTAGATCGGTGCAGGACCAGATGTATAATTTTTCTCCTACACCTCCAATGATGGCAGAAGTTCCTGTTCCTACATAGCCTATGGTAGTAACCATGGAATAATTCAACTTGCTCTTCTAGTAGGTCTAGCAGTGATCAAAGCGATCCAAGCCCCACCAGTGCCTCCACCTGTGAATCCAGCACCACTAGTGGCATATGCACCTCCACTGATGAACTTAGCACTATTGGTGGCGCCTGTGCTACTACAACAGCAGCAGCCACTGCATTTCCAAAGTTCAAAGAGGTGACAGACCTGCCAAAACTATCCTAGGACTCCAGAGCCAAGAAAGTGGCGCACACCAACTCCTCGATCGGAGTATGGTTCCACCCTCGGTCGGCATTCTCCTTAGCATTCTAAGACATATACCACTCGAGAAGGTCAACTCAAGCAGAGACTTCAAGAGATGGACCAATGGATTCAGGGATCCAGAATAACCCATCAACACCACTTGATGGGTTTGATGCCAAAAGCCACCTTTTGTGATGAGTATAATGCAGGAACCTATTTCCTAGTATTTCAAGGTTTCGCAGGTAGAGAGTTACGATAAGACAACTAACCTCGTTGATCATATTAATAGCTTTAGAGCTATTATGCTTCTTCAAGAAGCTAGTGATGCTGCCATTCTGTACCAAGCATTCTCCTCTACTCTAAAGGAAGTGGCCTGGCACTAGTACTCCAGTTTGAAGATGGCTTCAGTTCATTCTTTTAGATAACTGAGCCAGTCCTTCACTGCCCACTTCGTCCCTAGCCAGTAGCTATTGAAGCAGTTGGATTACTTTTAGACCATCAAACAAAGGGAGGGTGAAACCATCCAATCGTATGTGGCCCACTTTAATGAAGCCATGCTTGAAGTTTGCGATCTGGATCATTCGATCACTATGTTCACAATCATGAGCAAACTATTAAAGGGCGACCTTAAAAAGTCATTGATGAAGACTTACCCTCGGGATTTCCTAGATTTGCTTGTTCAGACAGAAAAATACGTCCTTATAGAAGACTCTTTTATGGAGGATGATGCCCCTGCAAACCTTATCATGGGGAGAGAAGGGCCAAGCATAGGGCACTCACCTAGCAAAGGATGCTCACCTAGGCAGAAGTAAGAAACCTGCTGGTGCTCGAGGTCCCCATGAAGAAGATAGAGGGATGATTCACCTCAGAGATGATTCAATAACTATACACCTTTGAACACCTCCAGGTGAGAGATACTAATTAAGCAACCATAGCCATCAAAGATGAGGACCAAGCTAGAGCACCATGATACAACCAAATATTATTTCTATCACTATGACCATGATCACGATACTGAAGAATACTGTCAGCTCAGAATCAAAATCGAGAGATTCATCAGGCAGGAGAGGTTGGACCGCTTAATCTTGAGGGAAGCACCACCATGTCGACCTCCAAGAGCTCAGCAACCACCTCCCTTGCCATGACAACCATTTTCTCTACTCCAGCTGTAGCCAAAGAGACAAGAAGTGGGGGAACAAATGGCAGTAGAAGATCAACCCTTAAGAGGAGAAATCTATATGATAACTGGGGGGTCCTCTAGGTTGGCAGAGATTTCTAAGGCAAAAAGGCTGAGACTTAAGGATGAGCTCGAGTATACCATTATCTTTTCCAAGCAGGATGTAGAGGATGTGCAAACTCCGCACAATGATGCAGTAGTTGTAACTACAAATATTGTAGATTTTAATGTACACCATATATTTATTGATAATGAAAGCTCGATCAATGTTTTATATTTTTCTATCTTCTTTCAAATGAAATTTACTCCAGATCAGTTGAGTAAGTTTGATACTCTAATTCAGGGCTTCTCCAAAAACTCAGTGATTCTGGAGGGGATGATTAGGCTACCCGTTATAGTGGGTACCCCACCTAAATGAATAACGTTCCAAGTCGACTTCTTTTAGCTTATAATGCAATCCTCGGCCAATCGAGTTTGTGGACTTCAAAGGCCATGGTGTCAAACTACCACCTGATAGTAAAGTTTCCAACAAAGAATAAAGTAGAGCAAATTCGAGGTGATCAAGCCATGGCTTGATAGTGTTTTGCTACCAGACCTCGAATAGAAGCCCTATATGAACTTTCAACAGGATTGGATGCCTAGGATGATCTAGCCGAGGAACATACCTAGCGATCTGAAGATCTTTTAGAGGTCCCATTGAGGAAGAAGAATCCTCATCAAAAGGTGAAGATCAGCTCATGCCTGGATAAGGTAACGAAAGATTGGCTAACCATTTTTTTATAAAAAAATATGGATCTCTTTGCTTGGTCAGGCACATGCATGCCTGGCATAGACCCAGCCATAATGTTCCACTACCTGAAGATGGATTCGACCTATCATCTAGTGAAGTAAAAGAAGCGGCTTCACCCCAAAGCGCCAGAAGGCTATAGTCGAGAAGATGGACAAGCTAGTCAAAGCTGATTTCATCAGAAAAGCAATGTATCCAGATTGGTTGGTGATTGTTGTGCTGGTGAAAAAGATAAACGAAAAGTGGCACATATGCATCAATTTTATCGATCTAAATAAGGCCTATCTAAATGATAGTTACCCGTTGCCTTGTAACGATCACCTAGTAGATGCAACTATAGGACATGAGCTCTTTACTTTCATGGATGCCTTCTCTGATTATAATCAGGTTCGGATGGCATCCGAAGATGAGAAGAAAATAGCTTTTGCTAGCTATGGCTTTTTTTATTACAGGATGATGTTCTTTAGCCTAAAGAATGCAGGAACACCTATTAATGGTTGGTCAATAAGATCTTTAATGATCAAATTAGCCACAATATGAAGATGTACGTAGATGACATGCTAGTCAAGAGCTGAGTCATCTCTAATCATATTGATGATCTTCGAGAAACTTTCGACACCCTCCGTCAGTTCTAGATGAGATTATATCCGATAAAGTGCACATTTGGGGTTACCTCTAATAAATTTCTCAAATTTATGGTCTCGTGAAGAGGCATCGAGGTAAATCTAAAGAAGATCAAAGCGATCATAGAAATGACTCCATCAAGGACTATTAAAGAGGTATAGTGTCTTACTGGAAAGGTTGCTTCACTCAACTGTTTTGTCTCTAGATCAGTCGAGAAGTGCTTATCTTTCTTTTAGACCCTCAAGTAGCCAAAAGACTTCCAGTAGATCACTGAGTGTTAGAAGACGTTTGAGGAATTGAAGCAATATCTTAGTTCTGCACTATTACTCACTAAGTCTCAGCTTGGTGAAGAGCTGCTATTATATCTCATCGTGTCTCTAGTGGTGATTAGTTCAATCCTAGTCTAAAAAGAAGGACGAGTTCAGAAGCTAATATATTATACAAGTAAAATCCTTCATGATGCAGAAACTAGATATTCAAAGCTAGAGAAGCTGATATTCGCACTAGTCATCATGGCGAGGAAACTTTGGCCTTATTTTCAAGCTCACACCATCATGTTGCTTATTGACCAGCCAATTAAGGCCATTCTCCACTGACCGGATACTTCAGGATGAGTTGCAAAGTGGGCTCTTCAACTCTTTGAGTTTAACATGAAGTTCCATTCGAGATCTTCTATTAAAGCTCAAGTATTGACAGATTTCATTCTTAAGTGCATCGATCCAGATGAAGAGAGCTCAAAAAATGAAGAGAGCTCAAGAAATGAAGAAGCACATGTAGGATCCAACCTTGAGGGGTCATGGACCTTGCTTGTCGATGCCTCATCGAATTCCTCAGGGTCAGGAGCCGGCTTTATCTTAGTCGATCCTGAAAAAGATGTGGTGGATCATGTCCTATGCTTTGAATTTTTTAATACCAACAATGAAGCAGAATATGAACCTTTGATTGCTGGTGTGAAGATTGTAAAAGAAGTTGGGGCTCGACACCTCAAGATCTTCAGCAACTCCCAATTAGTGGCTGTGCAAGTCAGGGATGAATATGAAGCCCGAGAAAAAAACATGAAGAGGTATCTCCAGAAAGTAAAGAAATTAACCTTACTCTTTTTGACTTTTGATATTCAATAGATCCCTAGAGCAAAAAATGCTAGGATGGATGCACTATCAAAGCTAGCAGCTTTCTTACCAGCTGACCTATAGAAAGGGGCCTTCATCGAAGTGTTGAAGGCCTTAAGCCTCGAGGAACCTCTCGTTGTCCAACAAATTGATGAGAAGCCTAGCTGTTTTGATCCTTTGCTGAGGTATTTAAGAATAGAAGAACTACCGCTTGATCGTAAAGAGGCTTAAAAGATACAGAATCAGATAGCATGCTAGGTATTGTATGATGACAAACTATACAAGCAATCTTTCTTCCTATCTCTTTTGAGGTGTCTACGTCCATCCAAGGCTGATTATATATTATAGGAGGTTCACAAAGAAATTTACAGAAGCCACTTGGAAGGCAGGTCCCTCTTCTATAAGATCCTCTGGCAAGGCTATTCTAGCCTACTGTACAAAAATATGCGGCTAATTTTGTCAAAAAGTACGATCGATGTCAAAAAATTTTTAATATTTAACATCGACAAGCAACACTTCTAGCTCCCATCGGTGCCCCTTGGCCATTTACTCAGTGGAGGTTAGATATTCTTGGTCCATTTCCTCGGACCTCAGGTTAGCACAAGTTCTTCTTTATAGCCATTGATTATTTCACGAAGTGGATAGAAGCCAAGCCTCTAGCCTGTATAACTAAAGCAAGAATGAAAATTTTCATCTAAAAAATCATCATCTACTGGTATGGCCTTCTTAAAGTATTGATCACAGACAACAATAGATAGTTCAAAAGTGCCTAACTTCATGAATTTTGCGAAGATTATGAGATCAAGCAATGAGCATTTAACTTGCATGATCTAAATACTTGAAGATAAGGCATTCAGTGATAAAAAAAATCAAGTGCTTGATGTATTGATATGCATTGCATTTTAGGTTGAACCCTAAGAATTTTAAAATTTTCTAATTGAACTAAACTCAAAGAGCCTTTATCTAGATTTTCATTTATTTGATACCCTTGATTTGATTAATTATAAAACCCCTAATTTACTAATTTTTTATCTCCTAATTTGATTTGATCATCAATTTTGAATCTCAATTTGATTGCAAATTAATTTTCAATCAATTTGATCAATTTTTTCTGAATTGAGACTTTTTGTACTATTTTCTGTATCAAGGAGTTGACTCTTGAGACTGAGGAGTCGACTTGTGAGTTAAACAAAAAATTCAAAATAGTTTTGTGAGGAGTCGATCCCAATTTTACTGGAGTTGACCCCTCTTTAGGAGTCGACTCAAGTATGAGATGAGTTGACCCCTGTGTCTAGGATGGATTTCTTAATTAAAACTTTTGAAGCCTCTATCATTCCATTTCTAATTTTTTTGAGGCATAATTTCTTTCAAACCCTTCTCCTACCAAATTTGAAATTTTCATCTCTATTTTTGCTCAATTCTTTTGGTCCTTTTCTCCAATGGCATCCTGGAACCAACTCACATAAAGGAAGAAGAAGACTTGTACAGAAATTTAAGAATTTAGAACTTCTCCAATCAGTTCTCTCGTGTAAAAAAAAGTGGGGGCCAAGCATTGAATTGATCAAAAGTCTAGTTTCCAAAATGCAAGGCATGTAGATTGAGATGGATGTAGATAGTATTAGATGCACGCTACATATGTAGACCAATAAGAGCACCTCATATTATCTCAAGATCTATTTTGGATTGAAATAATATCATGAGATAATATCGAGGGAATAAAGAATATTAGTGCCTACACTCATGCTATAGTAGATGATGATGATAAGACTCCTACAGCAGAATTCATTATGGCAGATATCAAGATAAGAAGCCAGCAGAGTAGTATGAATAGATAGAGACAGCTTCACCTTCTCAGACTAGCCATCTAGAGAGCAGCTCATGACTACTTGATAGACTTAATGAGAATGCATTCATTGAGAGAGTTTCCATCAGGATCATCACTTCAATTTATGTAAAGCTTTAGAGATATACATCATAGGCACATCTGGTAAGAAGAGATTAAATGGAGGCATTATTATTGGTCGGAGAGAAGTCTGGAAGATTGACTCAGGTACTCACTATAGCAAATAAGGATGTTTATGACCAGGCCCAGTCATCTGAAGACATTAGACCACCCTCACTCTCTCAGTTTGGACCTTCATCATAGGATTATCCTGACCTATACTTGCTTAAGATGCTAGAATTTTTTCTTAGAGCCATAGTGACCCTAGCAATCTAACTTTTGATAGATGTATATGGCATATATTTTAGATGTTTTGATTTTTATTCTCTTTGAAATCATTTTTGTAATCACTTTTTGAAATCAATGAAAAATAATGTTCATGATTATGTTTAATTGTGTGAATATTTGCTTTGGCTATACTCAATTGATTTTAAAATTTAGTATGCTCAATTGATTGAAAATTTTTCTTAATTATAAAACTAAGGAGGAGATAAATATGTTCTTTTAATGCTTACTTCTAAATGAATATGCATAATTTGAAAAAAAATTAAGAAAAATAAATTTTTGGCATTAATTATGAAAAATAAGAGGAGAAAACATCCTTAAAATCATTTTAGAACTTAACAAAAATATAAATTATTGATGATCATTTGTACTTCACTTATTTTGATCTATTTATGCATTCTTGTTATTTTATTTATTTAATTTATTTTAAAAAAATTATTTTTAATCTTAAAAAAATTTATTGATGAATATTCATACTTTATTTTAATTAATCAATTATAAAAATAAATTTAAAAAATATTTTTTTTGAATCTTTTGAAATTGATATTGTTGGGGATAAATCCCGCTCCAGCCGAAGTCTAGCTCGATACCCGGCCTAATGCAACCGGTAGCCGCAGAAGAGCTGCGGTAGATGGGCTCCAGCCGAACTCCTTAGCAGTCGTCACTCGGTCGAACTCCTCAGCGGTCGCCCCCTCGGCCGAACTCCCCAAGCAGTCGTCACTCGGCCGAACTCCTCAGCGGTCACCCCCTCGGCCGAACTCCCCAAGCAGTCGTCACTCGGCCGAACTCCTCAGCGGTCGCCCCCTCGATCGAACTTCTCAAGCAGTCGTCACTCGACCGAACTCCTCAGCGGTCGCCCCTCGATCGAACTCCTCAGTGGTCGCCCTCACCGAACTTCGGTCGATCGAGCTCCTACCGAACTCTCAAGTGTCCAAGCCTCGATCAAAGTCCAACAGCCGGCCGAACTCCCAAATGACCGAGCTTCGGATCCTCAGTGGTCGAACTCTTCAGCGAACGAGCCTTAGCTGCATACCTCCAGCCAGATGCCTATGGGAGTCGAACTCCCTCCTATCTTCCTCTTCAGGAGCCCGAATTCCTCCAAAATGGGCACACGACGAAGGCCTTCAACCCTTCTGCAGCCATTACCACCAGTCTGCCGTAAGCTCTGCAGCTATCACCATCAATCCGCCGCAGGTGATAGCGACCCACTGTCAGGCGGCGATGGCTATCACCATCAATCCACCGCACACGGTACCATCTCGTGAGACTGACTCCGTCGAACCTCGAGCGGCCCGCCAGCACGCGGCTGCAGTTGTCACCATCAAGCTTCACTATATAAAGGACCCTCCCGACATGCTAAGGCTAAGCTCTCTGACCTCTAATCTCTCTGAGCTCTTCTCTTCTTCTTCTCTAAGCTCTGGAACTCATTCCAAGTACTCCATTCCTGTTGGCCGAAAACTGACTTGACCGTCGGAGGGTCCTGACGGAGCCACCCCCCATCGGCTCTGGATTGGACTTCATTTTGTAGGTCTCCGACGGCGACCTCGGCGGCCCCCACTCCGACTACCTCCGATGATGACCAGTTTCTGCACCAATAGAATAGCGCTAGAGGAAGGGCCCTGAATCTTCGAGATTTCCTTGTTCTTAAAGGAGTGCTCGACGACTCTTCTCTTCCCTCTCCGGAGATCTTTCTTTTCTCTCTCGAAGAAGAAATGCCTCCCAGGAGAGCTTCGAGACGGTGCTCGATGGCCTCCGCAGTCCGGATCCATCCAGATCCGCCTGTCCCTGCTTCGGCCCCGGCAGCTCAAGTTCTACCTATACCTACGGTGGAGGTGGAGCAGCTTGGCCTGCTTGTCCGACAGGTCCGTGGCCTCACGGAGGCATTGCAGGCTACACAGCAGCCTCCGATAGCGACTCCACCAGGAAACCCACCATTGAAACATCGAAAATCGACCCCAAGGAAGAGTACCAGGGCCAGCGTACCGGTCGCCCCGAAGAAGGGGAAACAGAGGGCCGAGGATCCGTGTTTGAATCTTTGTTCTCTTCTGGGGGAGACCTTCCCCATTCGTAGTTGGAAGCACCCCAAGGTCTGCAGCCAAGACGATGTCCTCGATTACAGACTATGGGAGATTGACCGACGTATTGAAGAGCTCGACCACGTCACCTCGACTCATCATGCCGACGTCCGTGCCGAACCTCCCTTCTCTCCCCAAATTATGCAAGAACCTGTTCTACTGACCTTCGAGCTCCCTCAATTGGAAAGCTACGATGAAACTTCTGATCCGGTTGATCACCTAGAGGCCTTCCGTGCCATGATGCTGCTTCACGGTGCTTCAGATGCCATGCTGTGCCGAGCCTTCCCATCTACCTTAAAGGAAGCTGTGAGGAACTGGTACTCGGCAAGCCAAATACGATCTTTTCTTTCGACCAGATGAGCAGTCAGTTCGCGGCCCACTTCATCAGTAGCCGACGACCGAGCCGAGATTCAAATTTCCTGATGAGCGTCAAGCAGAAGCAAGGGAAATCCATCTGGACTTACGTCACTCGGTTTAACGCCGCGGCATTGGAAGTCCGAGACTTGGACCAGTCTATCACGATGGCCGCACTCAAGGGCGGCCTTCAGAAAAATAACTTGCTATTCTCTCTAGAAAAAAAGTATCCCAGGGACTTCGCCGATCTGCTGGCTCGAGCCGAGAGAAATGTCCGTGCGGAAGAAGCCTTCAAATTGAAAGATGAGGAGCTCGTCAGAAAGGAGCGGTTGGCGGACGAGGAAGAGCCGAGCGAAGTTCGACTGCGCTCGCAGACCCCCTACGAAAGTAGGCGGGCCCGAACTCCTCAAACTCGCCCTGATAAAGGGGCGCAAGGAAGTCCTCCTCCCGAAAGGTTCCGCCACTACGCCCCCCTCAATGCTCCTCGAACCCAGATTCTCACCGAAGTAAAAAACCAGCTGCCAAGATCGAAAGGGTTACGGTCTCTCCCAAACAAGCGCGATCGAAATAAGTACTGCCTCTACCATCGCGACCACGGCTACGACACGGAGGGATGCATCCAGCTCCGAGATGAAATTGAGGAGCTCGTCAGAAAGGGGCGTCTGGGTAAATTCCTCCAATACTAGCCTGAAGTAGAAAAAGATCGGCTAAGGGCGCTGCCATAGCCAGAGACCGCAAGAAGGTCAGCCACCTTACGGCGTCGTTCACATTGCCCCTGGGAAGATCTCGATGCATCAGCGATTCATCGTCTCCCAGCGATAAGAGCTTGCACCAAATTGAGGAGGCCAGCATGAGGAGGTCGTCCACCCCAGGACTTATTGCCGAAGAAATGCGGAGGAACAACGTTACCACGACCTTGAAACACAGAATTTGGGGATGCGCTACTAGTAACTTCCTTTCAATAAAATTTTTTTCTTTCGATAATATTATTTCTGGATGCAAAAACTATGCGATGATAGGAAAGATGACAGGGAAGAAGCAGTCAACCGTGTTACCAACCTCGGCTAGAGATAAGATCTCTTCCGAGCGAAGGCCTCGTTCACAGAGGATGAGATGGAGGAAAGGCTCTGACAGCGGCCCTTATGTTCCCCCACAGCCCGTTAGGAATAGGAGGAGAACCTCATCCTAATGCGAGCATCGACCTGGGCTAGATAAAGCAACTGTATCAACTTCAAGCTGGAGATGGGATCTCCCCTGAGCTTCGACCCAGACCAGCACAGAGCTCAGAGGAAGACTTCGACAGTCGCCTTTCCTGCACTTCCTTTCTTCGATTTTCGAACTCGGGAGTGGGGGGCTAGTGTTGGGAATAAATTCTGCTCCAGCCAAAGTCTAGCTCGATACCCAGCCTAATGCAACTGGTAGCCGCAGAAGAGCTGCAGCAGACGGGCTCCAGCCGAACTCCTCAGCAGTCGTCACTCGATCGAACTCCTCAGCGATCGCCCCCTCGGCCAAACTCCTCAGCGGTCGTCCCCTCGGCCGAACTCCCCAAGCAGTCATCACTCAACCGAACTCCTCAGCGGTCGCCCCTCGGTCGAACTCCTCAGCGGTCGCCCTCACCGAACTTCGGTCGACCGAGCTCCTACCGAACTCTTAAGTGTCCAAGCCTCGGTCGAAGTCCAACAACCGGTCGAACTCCCAAACGGTCGAGCATCAGATCCTCAACGGCCGAACTCTTCAGCGAATGAGCCTTAGCTACATACCTCCAGCCAGACGCCTATGGGAGCCGAACTCCCTCCTATCTTCCTCTTCAGAAGCCCGAACTCCTCCAAAATGGGCACACGATGAAGGCCTTCAACCCTTCTGCAGCCATCACCATCAATCTATCGTAAGCTCTGCAGCTATCACCATCAGTCCGCCGCAGGCGATAGCGACCCACTGTCAGGCGGCGATGGCTATCACCATCAATCCGCCGCACACGACACCATCCCGTGAGACTGACTCCGTCGAACCTCGAGCGTCCCGCCAGCACGCGGCTGCAGTTGTCACCATCAGGCTCCACTATATAAAGGATCCTCTCGACACGCTAAGGCTAAGCTCTCTGACCTCTAATCTCTCTGAGCTCTTCTCTTCTTCTTCTCTAAGCTCCGAAACTCATTCTGAGCACTCCATTCCTGTTGGCCGAACACTGACTTAACCGTCGGAGGGTCCTGATGGAGCCACCCCCCACCGACTCCGGACGGAACTTCATTTTGCAGGTCTCCGGCGGTGACCTCGACGGCCCCCACTCCGGCTACCTCCGGCGATGACCTGTTTCTGCACCAACAGATATCAAGCAAAGTATTTCAAAAAAGCTTTTTAAAAAAAATTTAGTTTTAATCAATTGATATCAGATAAATTACTATTTATTCTATATTTTATCGATTTATCTTTTGGCAAATAGAGAAGATATCTTTGTTTCAAATCTAATTTTGTATAGCTAAATTCTTGATATGATATCGTTTAAGATAAATTCAAAAATACATATCTTTTCTAATCTAATTGCATGATATTTCTTAAGAAAAGAAAGAGATAATCTTTCTAAAGAATAACTAAAAATATTTTTTATGATTTGCCTTGACTGATTTGCTGATATCAATTCAAATTGATTTATCATTTTAAATTCTTAAAACTATTTGATTTGAATCGATTCATCTTTATCACTTCAAAACTAAAATAATTAGTATCAAGCTAAATTTGAAAGATTCTAACTTTGATAAAAGAATCTGATTATTGTAGAGAAATAAATTTGATAAATATTTTTTTTTAAAATCTTTGATTGTTACTAAGAATTTTTTTTTAAGAAAATTATCATTTGATTGGTATCAAGAGAAATTTTTTTAGAAATTTATCATAATTTGCATCATGATTATCATAATTGATATCAAATAGTTTATTTTTATCTTAAATTTCATCGCTTTATCTTTTGGCAAAAGAAAGATATACTATATGTCCGAATTTCTATGGCTATATTTTTTCTATTACATTGTTTGTGATAAATTCTTGTAATATATTTTTGAATAATTTGCTTTAGTATCAAAAAGAAGAGAAGTATTTTTAAGGCTATATTATTCAAAAAATTTCATCTCTATTGAATCTTTAAAGCTCAAAGTGATTTTCATGCTAAAATTTTGGTTTTAATGCTCAAAATTCTTAAAATCGAAAAGTTCTATAACTATCCTCTAAATGTATTATAGAAATTATATTTTTTGAAAATGGCTAAGCTTGATTTGATTTATTTTTCTTAATCTCAATCTAATATAAATTTTTGATTCTTTCAAAAAGGGGGAGATGTTTTATTATTCTGAATTTGAGAATTTATTTGATGTATCATTCAAAAAGAAGAAGTTCTTTTTTTCTTTTAATTTGAAAACTAAATTCAAGTTAAATTTGAAAGGGAGAGAACTCAAATCAAATTTTGAAAATTAAATGACTTGAGATTTGAGTCTTTTCTTGATTTTGATGATTCATTTTAAATCCTTCTCTTGTACTTTTTGATGTTGTCAAAAAGGAAGAGATTTTTGTTAAGTACATGCTTGAATTGATCACATACTTGAAATGCTTAAAATGCTCATTTGTTTCAATTGAGATAATCTTTTGAAATGAGCATGTGAATTTGAAATGAGCATGTGAATATAATTTTGGATATATGCATTCTTGAATATAATTAAGGCATTCATGAAGTGTATTCTTACAAGTGCTATTTAGTCACTTCATGATTCATATTGGTAAATTAATTTAAATATATTATATTTTATTTTACATATACTTAAAGTTTTGACATCATCAAAAGAAGGGATATTGTTGATCCAATGATTAATTTTGATGAGTATAAAATTTTTGAGTATGATACTAATGAATGTATATTTTTGAAGAAATTAAATTATTTTATAGGAAGCATAATAAGCTTAAACATTTAAAGAAGCATAGAGAAGCTTAAAAGAACAAATCCTAAAGTTAGAGAGGTATTTGAAGTCATTTGGAAGCATTGGAGCCAAGAAATTCAAGTTGGAGAGGCCAAAATATATAAAAAAAATAAAGTTAAATGGTTCTAAGTCGACTTTGAAATATTTTGAGTTGAATCTGGCATATTGGTATCAAATGGCACAAAGCTTGAAACGATTCATAAAAAGCTCGGACTCTCTCAGAAAAATAGAGAATAGAATTTCTAGGTGCAGTCCTTGAGTCGGCTAGTTCTACAGAAATTTAGAATTGATTTCTAATGGCTATTTCTCACTCCAACGACTAGTCCAAGCATCCCAATAGCCAAAACTCATTTTTCAGTCAATATCAAGCCAATACAAAGCTAGATAAATATTGCAAAAGTAAGATTAAGAGAGATTAAAGAGGAAAAGACTCAAAGTAGTAAGAGCTTAATTGAATATCCTTTAGAAAGAGAAAAGAGAGGAAAGATATATACAGATTTCAGCAAGCCTTCAATAGTAATTTTCTCCAATATCGTTCACATTCTCTTAAGCACAAATCGAAGAGAAATCAAGCTTCAATCAAGCAAATCATCAGCTTCTTTTTTGGGCTTTAAAGAGTTTAAATTCTATTTTTATTTTGAGCTCAAGCTTTCAGTACTATTATATTTTGATTTCTTTACAAGTTTATTTGAAAGAAAGAAACTTGGGGTAAAGATCCGTCCAAGCCTAAAATTAGACATTGTAGGTTTTGGTTGGTGAGCTTGTAAAACCAACTCGATTGATTGTAAGCCTGAAAAATAATCGATTTATAGATTTTGATTGGTGATCCCGAAAAACTAACTGGATTTGTTTATAAGCCAGAAAAATAAACATACTGTAATTAAAAAGATTATAATAGAATTTCTAAAAAAAGTTTAGGGAGTGGATGTAGGTATGGAATTGCACCGAGCTACTATAAGTTTTTATATGTTTATATTATACTTTTGTTCTTTTATCTTGCATACTTTTTAATACTTATTTCAGTTTGCTTTGAATTTTTGCATAGCGTTATTTATATCTAGATTCCACTCTTATTTAAATTATTCACATAACAATCACTTCAAATTGGTTCAACTAGAAGCACATAATTGTCTTAAAGTTTAATTTGGTTAAAATTTTGAAAGAACCAAATTCATCCCTTCTCTTGGATTGATATCTTCATGGGCAACACTTATGGATTTGGTGAATCTTATAATAGAGGATCCCTTGCTTATGTCCTTCATTGACCTCGATGATGGATCCAAAACCACCTGGTGGCTTGGTAGCATATCAATCCCCAACTTGGCCTTCATCAAGCACTATTGAGCTCCACCATCATCAATCCTTATTGTGTTATCTATATCTAGCTTGACTCTCATTCTGTAATTTGTCTAGTTGGATTATCAAGATTGGATTGATCCAAGTTGTCACGTGCCACTATTTGGCCAAGGCCTATCCTTCCTCCACTTGTTTCCCATATTTTTGGCCAATATTATAGTTTCCATCAAAATTTCTCTGATTATTTGGTTTGTCTATTTGGCCCTCTTGAGACTTAAAGTTTTATTTTCAACCTTGTCATGACTATATTTTGGTAAAAATATAATGTTAGATATTACAAAAATTTCAAAATTAGCTACACGTATTTGTTTGATGTTCTTATAATGAAAGTAATATTTACATGCAACTTATGAATTTTATGAAATTGGTTTTAAAATAGAAATGAATTTTTACTTGAAAGTAATATTTTTATTGCAGAATATTATGCATATAATTTTTATGGATTTTATATGAAATATGTATAGTTAGATTGAATATGACCTATATTATTGTATAAAAGAGATTTGATATATTTAGAATTTAGACTCATAGTTGAACTATATGAATTGATACCTTGCGAGACAATTCAATACCCTACCATTAGAGGTTATGCATTAGTACTTTAATACTCTTGCAAATATAGACTATATGTTGGTATTTCAAAATCCAGCCAATTGGCTCGATTAAAGAGAAAGAAGAATTTCTTCAATGTACTTAACTGGATCTCTTTTAAAAAAAAATAAATAAATAAAATCTTTAAAGTAGGGAAAATCTTTAAAGTAGGGTTTACATCCTATTTTCTTTCATTGATTATCATAAAATAGTTGTACATGATCTCTATTATAATGATGAGATCTATCCTAGCATAATTCATGTTAGATTTCTATCCTAATTTTAATAAAACTCAACTTTTTAAAATCTACATGACCAGTAGAAATAAACTTGAAAAGTTCAAATTATATGAGAAATATATCTCGACTTGTATATCAACTTTTTCATCTTTGCTTCACTTGATTTCTCTCATATTAGAAGATACGTCTTTCTAAAATCTTTTTTGAAAAGAAAATTTATGGTTTGATCAATTCCATTTAGGGCTTAAATGATGGAATTTAGACTTGATCGCTAGATGTGGTATACCCTTTGACGGATGGTATCACATTGTAATATTGAAATATTATCTATTTTTTTTTAAAAAAAAAATCATCTCAATCGAATATCATTTGACTAAATTATAACTTTCGAAAGTCTAGCTTATGACTTGGCTTTTGATGTGATGAATCTTCGATCTTATCCAGCACGGTCTACAATGGACAACATAATCTACATCAAGTTTGGTCCTTTTAATTTATTAGTGATGGTTATATATTCGTATATTAATAATTTTCAATGGAGATTATATATTAATACTTTGATATCCTGCTAATAAGAGTTATACATTGGTATTTCAATACTTTTTTTTTAAAGTATATAATCTTCTATTAGGGTTATGAGTTGGCATTTTGATAATTGGAGGTTATGTATTGGTACTTTAACTATTTTTGAGCTAATGATTTAGGCCTACCTATAGAGTATAAGTATGGTAATAATTAGAAAAGCTGTTTAATTTAATCATAATATTTTTAAATAGTTTCCAAACATGAATATGAATGTGCGTGTAGTATTTTGAATTACTATATGAATATGATCTAAATATTTGAGAAATTATGCTTATTCTTATTTTATCTTATTTAAATATATTGACTTTATTTATATACTTAGTAGTAATAAGAAAATTTATTTAATTTACCATTTCAATTTTCTAGAAAAGGTATTTATACCTATTGGGTTATCAAGCTAATTATTTGGACTCTTCTTTCATTATAGGTTTGAAGGATTAGATGCTGATAGAGTATTGCAATGGGCGTGTGGTTAAAAACATGGGCCGATCATACTGATATAACTCAATGGTAGGTTTTTTTTACTTGGTGTGATATTAAAAACATGTTATAGGATGTTTATTTTAATTATTATTTGAAAAATAGTTGATATAAATTAAAACTCTTGTGAACAAAAATTCCAAATATTTCTTATTAAATTGAATATATTAATTATTAGAATTAGAAAGATCGATTTTAATTGCTTGATTTTTTTTTTTACCCCACCTCCATAATTCGCGTTTCCCGGCATCGGAAGCGTGACGCGCGGAATGGCAGCAAAAGGAAAATAATGGATAGTTATTTGGTCAAAAACAAAAAGTGTACTTAAACCGGGTAACTTTAAATCTCTGGAGTTGGGTGAAAAAAAACCTAACCAGGCTGACGATCCCTGCACGCCCCATTTTTTCTTTTGTTTTATTCGTGAAAGCCATTTTTACCATTACTTCTTACCACCCTCGCTTTCCCCAAACAGCGAACGACCAGATTCGTTGGTCCAAAAGTGTTTAAAAATGGTTAAATCTACCTATCCAGGTTGGCTATTTCACATCCAAAAATGCACGAACCTAAATGACTCGGAAAGATGGCATCATAAAATTTGTGTTAAGCAAGTTAACTGTAATAGAGTGAAGGCTCTAATGTTCTCATCCGGCTCCCACCAACCTCTGAGAAGAGGGCCTCCTCTGCCTCCATGTGCTGCTGTCGGAGTTTGCAGGGATCTTCCCTTCACATGACAACTCCTTTCTCTTTTACTAGTCTCTTCTAGCTTTACGTGGCTTAGAGATGCTAAAGGACCAACGACGAGAGTAGCAGTGGGTCCAAGATAGCATTGAATTCTTCTTTTAAAGGCAGCAACTAGGGGAGAAATTAAAAATTTCTAGGGATACTTATTTGAACAGCTACTTTTAGACTTAGTTACTGCCAATTAATGGAGAAGGTTAGTTCCCACTCACACTCGTTGACGCTTTAGTTGGGCAGAGACTTTTTTTTTTTTTTTTTTTTTTTTTTGAGAAACAGAGAAAGTAGTTAGCCAGATATTGGTCAGACTGCAGCTAGCCTGGCCCTGCCACAAAGTCTTGGATTGCGTCCATAAAAGAATGAGATAATACCATGTGAGTTTGTTGGTTTGAGATGGACCAGAAACGGGAATTGTTTATTTGATTTTCTTTTGATAAATTCTTCCCTTGGATTCCCTCTAAGCCGAATTGAAGTGGTGAATGTTGCTACTAGTTGGATGGCGATGAGCCAAACTTTTGGCACTGGGAGGAGGATGGGTCGGAGAAGAGACTTTATGAGGCCTCCTATTGTTGGCGGAACACCCGGCGTGAACTACGGTGCAGTGGACCCCACAAAAATTACTACAAGTGGGGAGCGATCCGAAAGGAAAGGCTAAAGCCAAGGACGGCAGTGGACGAATACGAGCAGGAGCAGAGAATTGATGGCCTGGTGGTGATCCCCCTAACCATCTCACACAAAGTATCAAGCTCTTTTTGATTTTTTGGGGTTAGTGACTTGTCATGATGTGCCTTTTTATTTACTCCCTTTTACTGACTCCTAGCTTAGCCAACTTGATATCTTTTATTCTAATCTAGCATTAAATTGGTCAGAAATCAAGAAGAGAAGATGACAATGTTCCACTCGTCCTCTTGTTCCATACTCTTTCCAAGAATCAGAAAGAAAATAATTGAGCTTTGGCTATCAGAGCTCCTTCTAGCACAAAAAAAAAAAAAAAAAAAAAACATAACCACTCCTAAGAAAGGTGGTCAAGTAATTCAACCCGGACTTCGAAACATGGGAACTAGCTACCACGTAAGGCCAACATGGATTAATAAGACCACGGCGAACCTGACGATCGATGAGAACACCAGCATCAATACCAAAGCAAAGCCCCGTAACAGCGGTACCAACATACCAGCCTTTTTGCCTTCAGAGGTCAAAGCGCCTTATGGACAAACCTACTGCTGGCTCATCCATTCAATATGATTTACGAGAGAGAGAGAGAGAGACCATCTTTTTGATAAACTTTAGATTTTAAAACCATAATGTTGTATATTCACACTCCTCTACTACCTCAACACACTCATTCTGACTGAAACAGATCGAACAAGTATATACTAAGCAAGCAGCAACAGAAGCACTACAGGACAGACTGAGTAGCATATATTAATTTCCATTTCAGCAGCCACATAGCTAGGGAGATCATAGTTGGAGAAACACATTCCAACGGAGCCGGTTCAATACTTGGGGCCGATCCGGTTCACGAGGGCGAGGGCATTGCAGGTGAGCTGGGCCACCTCGACCACCTTTTTCCGGATGGTCTCCCTTGCAGTGCGGGAACCGTTCTGGGAGAGGCTATCCAGGCAGGTGTTCTCGTCGGTGAGGGCGGCGCTGCTCCAGGTCTGGACGTTGCTCAGGTGCCACATGAACCCGGCCGACCCTGGCCGGCCGAGCCGGCCCAGCTCCTGGGCCGACTGCCGGAGCCGGTCCACGCTGTCGGCCATGTTCTCGAGACAGTCCCGGATGGCGCCGGCCTCCCGGGCCTTGATGGCCTTGTTCCCGCCGGCCGAGAACCGGGCCACGTAGGTGGAGGCGGAGCGGGCCCGGTCCGCGCTGACGGTGAGGGCTGCCCGGGCCAGCTCCCGTGGGCTGCGGCGGACCGAGGGGGCGTAGGCGGAGAGGCGCTTGTTGCAGAGGGCAGGGTACTTGGTGGTGCCGCAGGAGGAGCGGATGAAGTCAGTGGATGAGGAGGCGGCAGATGCGACCTTGCCGCCGGAGATGCAAAGCAGGAGTAGTAGTAAGAGGGGGAGCAGCTTGGAAGGTGTGGCTTCGGCCATTCTCTCTCTCTCTCTCTGAATGAGAACTGCCTAGCGTCTGCGAGCGAGCTTGGTCTCGCGCATAAATGGGTTTAAGGGGCACATGTGGCAGGCTTTTATTGCCTGCCTCAATGGGGAGCTAAGGTGGCATGCTTTGGAACCGAAAGAAAGAAAAGTACTTTGGAGCCAATCCCGACACCCATAAAAATCTTAGTGATATCATGCATCATGAAAACATTAAAATTTTATAATTTTTTTTTATACATGCCCTTCTAAATATTAAAATTTATATAAATATTTTTTAAAAAATTAATATTTATATATATTCTTATAAAATATTTTATATATATATATATATATATATATATATATATATATATATATATATATATATATATATATATATATATATATACATGCGAGTTAAGAAATTAGCCATTTTAAAATTAAAATGATTTGAAAAAATATATATGCAAAATAAAACATTTATAAAGATATATGCAAATAAAAATTTTATAGGTATTTATGTAATTTCATATATTTTGGAGGGTATATATGTAAAAAAGATTCTTAGATTTTTTTATGTGAATACCCTCTTAAATATTGAATTTGCATGAATATTCTTCTAAAATTGATATTTACATACATATCCTCATAAAATATTATTTTTGTGTGAATATTTTTGACATAATAGTTCGGTTGATGTCATTAGTCAAAATTATATTTATCTAAATAAAAATTAATTAAAATTATAAAATTACCTTTTTACATTTAGAGTGAATAATAGGTTACCGATCTCACTGACCAATTGAATTTTTTCTTTTCCTAATCATCAAATTGATCTTTTTTTTTAGCAGTATTTTTGTAGATAATATTGATGAGCAAGTATAAGACAAGTCGGAGTGTTAAAATAAGTTGAAACATATACAAATTAAATTAAATTTTTTTACATGTATATCCTCCTAAATATGTTAAATTATATGAATATCCTCAGAAAGTTGCTATTTGTATGTATATCCTTATGTATATTTTTTTTTGTATGTCTATCTATTAAGGGTATTCTAGTCATTTCAATTTTAGAGAGCTAATTTCTTAATGGTATGGGACGGTATGGATACAAATGCAAAAAAAAAAAAGAAATTAGGACATATACGAAAAACAAGTATTTTATGGGGATGTATATGCAAATATCAATTTTAGGAGGGTATCCATGTAAATACAAATATTTGAGAGGGTATGTATGCAAAAAACCCAAACTTTATTGTATAAATCAGAATTTTTTTGAAAATAATATGGTGGGTTCAAAATTATTTCCAAAATTATCATCCAACCGTGAAATCATGGGTTAAACCCATGATTGCATGGCCATATTGCTGAGCCCCAAGTCCATGTTGTACAACCATATGAAAATCGTGGCTTGATCTGGTTTTCTATTCTTGACTGCGATCCCCCCCCCCTCCCGCTTGTTCCCCATCTGTCGGACAAGTTCCTCCCCACCCGACCCTCCCTTCTCCTCCGATCTCCGGCATTTGGCCCCATCCTAGTCCTTTCTCCTCTAGTTCCATCACTCGACTGAGGTCCTCTTTGCTCCCCATCCCTCCGATCGATTGGTGCCTTGTCGTCGGATCAATCCCATCCGGCCCGAACCTAGTTCATTCTCATGAGATTATCGCCGTCCGCCCTCCATCCAGCTTGCCTCTACCTCTCCGACTGGCATTCTTGTTCTCCATAGTAAGTTATCTCTAATTTTTAAAATATTTTTTTATATTATTTATTTTTAAAAAAATGATAAATAAAAACTAAAAAAAATTAGGTTAACCGGTCTCCAACTATTAGGGAATAATTGATTAATTAAATCTTAGTCAATATAATGTTATCAATCACTTCATTGTAATTGATCAGTGACTAATTAATTTTTTAATGTAAATAATAATTGACCCACTAAAAAGATATGGTGTGATTAAATTGTTCCAATTAGCTTAGTGGGCAAACTAATACATATAGCATCATATCATATTGACATCTGCATGCAAACTTAAGCCAAGAATCAATGATAGCTTTTTTTTAATTTAAAAAAAAAAATCATGCTACCAATATCCCAATACATGATTTTAGAAGCATTAGCCATCTCTTGCAATATATTGATTAAAAAAAAAGGAAGCACTTAGAAATTGCGATCACTATTTATAGGTAACATGAATGGAAATGTAGATAGTTGAACTAGAAAACTTAACACTCCAAGACTTAGCACTTAGATCTCCTTTTAACCACTCCAAGACTTGTTTTATCCTCCTAAAGTGGCTTCTTTGATGGAGGCCATCATTAAAATGACCTGGTAGGACTTAGTCGGAGAAGTTTATCAAATATAGTCACAAGCCCTCTCTCCATATCCCATTTGATGATCATTAAACTTTGTCCAACCACATCGTTATAAAATGAGTACATTGTCTATTGGACCAATCAAAATATTCTTAAAGTTGTCCGAAGCAATAACAAACTTCACTTAGTTATAGGCATATCATGGGAAGGACCCACCGGTCAACTCTTAAAGAGATGTTATGTAAGCTAATACCACATATTGGAGATCTTAATGATGAGCATATATAGTATATATCTAACAATCCGAAAGAGATTATAGACTCTCAATTCCCACCTAGCTAACCCATCTAGAAGAAATTATTGATAATGTTCATGATATCTGTTAATATTCTCATGGACAACTACAGTATGTAAGTAGTCCAACGAGCACATAGAGGTTATGCAGTATATTATTTGATCTATTGATTAAGTATGCATGGTAAACTTTATTGTATGTATGGTGATCTTATCTAAGCTTTATAGTAATGAGCTTATTTAACATATGCATGGTGATTTTATTCTAAGCATGCTGAGCTTACTCAATTTACTATATAGATAATAAAATATAGGAGAAATAGTCATGGCCTTGTGCTATATCAATGGTTCTATAGTTAAAGGACCATATAAATAGAGTACACTAAGCAACCACAAAAGACTATTAGAATAAAATATGAAATAAAATTTGAGAAATTGAAGGATAAGTTATGTAGAGTCTTTCACATAGATAGAAGTAAAAATAGAATAATGATAATATATAGATATTTTACTATGGTCAACCAACAATATTGAAGGATGAATAAGTTCCAATTAATGATGATGAAGATATTAAGATTATTTTTTTAACTATAAGTTCGTACCCTATTTATCTAGTACAAAATTGTATATTAATGTGCAGCCTATTGAAGCCATCAGATCTATTCCTAATTCGGACGATTACGAAGTAGTTAATTGGGACATAGGAATGACAACTTAGGAGGACAAGCAAATTTGGAACCTCTAAGCCCTATGTGGTTGATAATGTCCCAGTGAATATCAGTCCAAGAAATATAGAGGATCAATTTTCTATAATGGATAGTGATCAAATAGATTCTATTATTAGACAAGCTTCACTATGCATAGTTACCGATGATACAGTTCATATAAATAATCAGCTATTTAAGAAAGATGATGTACCAAGTGAAGGTGACATGAATCATGTTGCTCAAGAAGCTAGTACATCATATGATGTTGAGTGCTGATCTATTGTGGAGCATCTAAATTTTTCAGTGTTTGAAGCTCCTTTTGGGACATTCAGAAATATTAATTGGGTGGCTGCTAATATATCAATATCTTCTACATTATAGATACAGTGTAGCACTTGAAAAAGAGATGATGAGTTTTATAAAGGGCTCAACTTTATGGATAAGATTAAATTATAAATAGCAGTAAAACAGTATTTCATTGATACACATCATAAATTTAAGGTTATTGAGTCAGATCCAAAGCTTTGGATAGTTAAATATAAAAATAGAAAATCGTGATGCCATTAGATGCTTCGAGCAACTAAGTGGTATGATTATTTTAAAATTATATAATATATTGGTCCACATACATGTATTTCGGCCATTCTTTCTCAAAATCATTCTAGATTTGATTTGAACTTCATCATGAATGAAATACAAGATCTTGTAAAAGAAATACCCAAAATTTTTATTGCCAGCATTGGGGCAGTTACAAAGAGTATATTCAACTACACACTCGCATATAGAAAGCAATGGAAGATGAAGCAAAAAGCAATGGCCTTGATATATAGAGATTGGGATAAGTCATATGACTTCTTGTCGAAATGATTGAATGTTGTAGAGAAATTTAACCCTGACTTTTAGGTAAAGTTTATTAGTACCCCTACCAATCACCTAACATGTGCTACATTTGATCGTGCTTTTTGGATCTTTGCACAATCAATTGAAGGCTTCAAATACTTTAGACCAGTAATCAGTGTTGATGCTGAAGGAAAATCCTTATTTTTCGGTCCAGGTTCATTCAGATCTGATCAGATCAAGAGATATATTTCAAAAAAATTTTCTTTGATCTGTATCAGATCTGGAATATTTCAGATCTAATTCTTATTATTTTAATAAATAAAATAAATAAGAATAAATTAAATCAAATTTAATTTACCTGATTTGGGTAATCCTATTACCCTGTTGATGATCCTGTATGCAGCGGAAGGTTCTGGATCTAGCCACGCAAGCGCCTGGCCTCTACCGGTATCCACTCGGACTGGATCTGGAGATCCTCTTCTTCTCTATCACGTCTCCAAAAATTAGATCTGGATCTGATCTGGAGGATCTTCAAAACTCCTTTTGAAGATCAGCAGTCGTCCTTTGCAGCAGCGCAGCCTTCTTGCTTTTGATCGCCTTTCTCTTGCTTGAATCGCACCAACCAAAAATCCAAAACTCCTTTTGGACGTGGAGAGCAAGGGGAGAAGGTGGTTTGGCATGGAGAAGGAGGGGAGAGGCAGCCTTGGGGCATATGGAAACTCTTAGCTTCAATCTCATATCAATCTGAGTTGGGTACAGGGTCTTATTTATAGACTAGCTGTGATCCAACTCCTCTTCTTCCCAACCAATCACAACCCTTTGTGAAATCAGATCTAAATCTGATTGGTGGGAATAGAGTCCCCTGGATTCCTCCTTAGAGGGTGCCTAAGACCAGTCAAAGTTGGTTCTTAGAAGAACTCTAATTGGAATCCAAAAAGGAGATGGAGTCCTTGTCCAACAAGGACTCCTAGGCGCCTCCAACTTGGGCACACGCCTAGGGTGGCGTGCGCCCTCCTCCTTGCCAGGTTCTGGCAGGGGGACAGGCCCCCACCAGCTCTCCAATAGGTGCATGACATGTGGTCAAAAGTCAAAGTGTCAATGGTCAACGTTTGACCAGTCAAAGGTAGACTTTTGACCAAAGTCAAAGAACAAGAAATGGCAGGTGACCAAAAATGGCAGGTAATGTCTTACAAAATAAGACAACCTTTTCTGACTTGGACAACCTCCAGTCAGACCATATGAAGGCCTCTGATTGAGCACAAACTCCTTTGGCTCAGACAGGACAACTTATTTATGATAGCAAAAGAAGAACGTTAGGTTCAATCGAGTGCTAGCACGATTTTCCTTGAACCTAATTGAATCTCATTCAGATCAATTGAACTAGATCAGTTCAATTGATGATCACCAGATTCAAACCCTTGTTTGTGTGACCCAGTTAGGTTCAGTTCTGTATGGTAATGGGATATGTCATGATCTCTATCATCGACATCATCGAAACTCCTTTCGATGGATCAGAACTCTTCTGATTCGAACAGCTAGAATGATCGATCATCTAAATCATTCTAATTGCTCCCAAAATCCACCAGTGACACCTAGCAGTATATGGTGGCAACCCATCAGAGCTGAATGCGAACCTCTTGGTGCAGCTACCTGTGTGATTCAAGTTCTTCTATCTTGAGCCCCGATCAGATTAGGGTTAAGGTGAAACTCGTCAAACCCTAGTCTCTGTCATATGATGTAATCATTCGATTCGAGTCCAATGTGAAAATCTAAATAGAAACTCTTTCTATTATTTCACTCTGCCATGGCCATGGGCTTCTGGACTTGATTCTCATGATTATCATAGGGCTGCTCCTCTACCACCGAGGTAGATAGATTCCATCTTGATGCCATCCAGTTCCTACAATGAACATGCTATAGCCAACATACACCTCAGGGTTCCATATGGCTAGGAGACCGAGTAATGGTGTAGTCAAACTATAACACCCTCAAGGTGAACTGCCGATGCACCTCAGGTCAAAGAACCAGACACACTACTGCAGCATCGAGTCAGTCATTGACGAGAAGGTAGACTCCCTAATGACTACTCGAGGTGGTCACGCTCAGTGCCCTCGTTCTCTAACGAGTACCTGTACTCTCGCTCCGGTGTCTCCACACCGTAGACTCAAGACTCATCTACTAAAGAGAAGCGATTGTACACCAACCTTCCGGATCAATCACCATCCTCGTGATGATCCTATGGTCGGAAGCAATTTATGAGTTAATAATGATTATTCATGTCTTAAATTTTCAACTCTTGAAAATATGAATTATCATTACCATTAACTCAAAGGATGTATCACAGACACTAAATACACATATGTGATAGAAAATAACCCATTTTATTGATTTTAGTCAAAATTATAATTTTGCCCCTAGAAGTGTATTACAAGTGTCAGCCAATTCTGGCTTCTAGGGCACATATATCTAACAATCTCCCACTTGTCCTAAAGCCAATTGGCTACAAGTCTAAGTCCCATCTTCTCAAGGTGGGCTTCGAACTTCTGCTGGCCCAACGGCTTTGTAAGTGGGTCTGCCACATTATCTGCGGAGTCGACTCTCTTGACCTCGACGTAACCCTTCTCGAGGTAATCGCGGATGAGGTGGTATCGCCGCTCAATATGCTTGGATTTCTGGTGAGACCTCGGCTCCTTAGCAAGGGCTATGGCGCCATTGTTGTCGCAGTATAGAGGAATGGCATCTGATGGCATTACTCCGATTTCTGCAGCAAACTTCTTGTACCAGAATGCTTCCTTCGCAGCCTCTGATGCAGCGATATATTCTGCTTCCATGGTGGAATCTGCTATCACGGTTTGCTTGAAACTCTTCCAGCTGACAGCACCACCATTGCACACAAACAGACTGCCAGATGTCGACTTTCGATCATCTATATCAGACATGAAATCTGAGTCTGTGTATCCCTGGACTTGGAGTTCTCCATTACCAAAGACCAACATTATATCCTTAGTTCTTCTCAAGTACTTAAGGATACATTTCACAGAAGTCCAGTGTTCTTCACCTGGATTTGACTGATATCTGCTTGTGACACTCACAGCATGGGCTATATCAGGTCGTGTACATAGCATGGCATACATGAGGCTCCCTATTGCAGAAGCATAAGGGATCTTGCTCATGCGTTCTATTTCCTCAGGTGTGCTAGGGCACATCTTCTTGGAAAGATGAATACCATGTCTGAAGGGTATTAATCCCCTCTTAGAGTTTTCCATACTAAACCTCTTTAGTACTTCCTCTATGTACATCTTCTGTGAAAGTCCTAGCATCCTATTCGGTCTATCCCTATAGACCTTAATTCCTAGAATAAAGGATGCTTCACCTAGGTCTTTCATGGAGAATTCCTTGGACAACCATCATTTTGACTGTCGTCAACATGGGAATATCATTCCCAATAAGGAGGATGTCATCCACGTACAATACGAGGAAGACAACAGCGCTCCCACTGACCTTTTTGAAAACACATGGTTCCTCTTTCATTTTTGATGAAACCAAACTTTTTGATCACATCATTGAAACGAGTGTTCCAGCTCCGAGATGCTTGCTTAAGTCCATATATGGACCTTTGCAGCTTGCAAACCTTGTGATCAGTATCACTGGATGTGAAACCTAGCGGCTGTTCCATATAGATATCTTCCTCAAGATATCCATTTAGGAATGCCGTTTTCACGTCCATTTGCCATATTTCATAATCGAAATAGGCTGCAACGGCAAGCAATGTGCGGATGGATTTTAGCATAGCCACTGGGGAAAAAAGGTATCCTGATAGTCAATGCCTTCGCGTTGACTATAACCTTTTGCCACTAGTCTAGCCTTGAATGTCTCCACATTCCCATCTGCACCAATCTTTCTCTTGAAGATCCATTTACATCCCAATAGGTACTATACCTTCTGGTGGATCTACCAAGGTCCAGACTTGGTTTGAGTGCATCGAGTCAATTTCTGACTGCATTGCCTCTAGCCATTTCTCGGAGTCGATATCTGATATCGCCTCGTTGTAGGTTTTGGGATCATCACCATGAGCACCATTACCTACGAGGAACATTTTCTCTACTTCCTCTGAAATAATACCTAAGTATCTTTCAGGGGGACGGAAAACTCTTTTCCGATCTACGAGGTGGAGGAGGTAGTGTTCTTATTGGCTCAACCTGATTTGGTTCCAATTGGTCCTTAGCTCGTTCCACTTGTGAGACTTTCTCATCAAGCTTGATCTATTTTCCAATGCCGCTGTCTTGAATAAACTATTTTTCAAGAAAGATGGCATGTCGACTCACAATCACATTGTGGTCTTCTGGAATGTAGAAATAGTATCCTAATGACTCTTTAGGATATCCTATGAATCGAGCTCTAAAGGACCTAAACTCTAACTTGTCCGCTTGTTGTCTTTTGACATGAGCTGGACAACCCCAAATTCTGAGATGACTCAGACTTGGTTTCTTACCGTGCCATATCTCATACGGTGTGGTAGGAACGGTTTTAGAGGGAACCCTATTCAGTAGATAGATTGAAGTTAACAATGAGTGTCCCCAAAGAAAATCAGGGAGGTCTGTGAAGCTCATCATGGATCGAACCATATCCAATAGAGTCCGATTTCTCCATTCTGAAACCCCGTTTGAGTTGAGGTGTTCCTGGTGGAGTCCATTGAGAGACTATGCCATTTTTCCTTTAGATAGTCTAGGAATTTTCGGCTAAGGTATTCACCTCCTCGATCTGATCGAAGAACCTTAATGGGTTTTCCTGTTTGTTTTTCTACTTCATGTCTGAATTCTTTGAACTTTTCAAAAGCTTCAGACTTGTGTCTCATAAGATACACATACCCATACCTAGACAGATCATCGGTAAAGGTAATGAAGTAGACAAAATTGCCTCTAGCCGGCACATCAAATGGGCCGCACACATCAGTATGTACTAGGGCAAGGAGATCTGTGGCCCTTTCCCCATGTCCTACAAAAGGGAGTTTAGTCATTTTGCCCTGAAGACAAGATTCACAAGTTGGATATGACTCGGAAAGTCAACGGACTCAATAGCCCATTTTTCTCCAATTTGTTGATCCTATCTTCTGCTATATGACCTAATCTCAGGTGCCATAGATATCTGTCATTTTGGACTATCCCTAGGTCGTTTGGCATTCACGTTTTGCTCGATAGTTAAAATAGGTACATCAATATGTAGCTGATAAAGACCATTAATAAGAAAACCATTTGCAATTTTATTTCTTTCATAAAGAATGTTACAATGGTCCTTAAAGAAGGTGATCACATAACCTTCTTGTGCTAAGCATGAAACAGAAATCAAATTCCTGCTGCTAGCTGCAGGCACAAAATAACAGTCTTTCAAAACTAAGTCTAAACCAGATGGTAATCGAAGAGGGTATGTTCCCACGGCTACTGCAGCAACTCTTGCTCCATTACCGAACGCGTAGGATCATGTCTCCATCCCTCAGCCTCCTGCTATCCTCAAGACCCTGCATAGAAGTGCACAGATGAGCACTAGAACCAGAGTCAAGCACCCAACTGGATGCAGAAGAAATCGTAAGGTTAGACTCAATAACGAGCATACCTCCAGAAGGACCTTCCTTCTTGTTCTTCAGGGTGGCCAGGTAAGTAGGGCAGTTCCGCTTCCAATGGCCGTCGCTGTTGCAATGGAAACACTTTCCTTTGACATCGGCCTTTTTCTTCGGCTCTGCCTTCTTCTTCTTTGATCCTTCCACCTTTTGCTTTTTCACAGACTTTTTTTTTCTTTTCATAAGACTTTCTTTTGGAAGAAGTCCGTTCCATAGCAAGAACTGAGCCTTTAGAACCTTTCATAGAAAGCTCAGCGGTAACCAGCATATTCATTAATTCGGCCAAGGAATTCTGAAGTTTATGCATGTGGTAATTCATGATGAATTGCCCATATGCATCAGTCAAGGATTGCAGAATAATATCGTTCTGCAGGTCCAAGTCCAACTTCACACCGAGCTTCTCAAGCTCTTCCATGTCCTTGATCATTGTCAGACAGTGATCTTGGACTGACTGCTGCCCATCACGCATCTTAGCCTTAAAAAGTCATTTCGTGACTTGATATTTGGCTGCGCGACTCTGTTCACCAAACATCTCCTGCAGGTGAGCCAACATTTGGCGAGCAGTCCCGATATCCTCATGTTGGCGCTGGAGCTCATCAGACATCGAGCCCAACATGTAATATCTGGCCTTATTATCTTCGTCTATCCATTTTTTCCAGAGACGCTCTCTGTTCAACAGATGGACGGGCTGGTAAGGTGGGAGGGTCCTGGTCCAAAACATGGGTTAACTTCTCAGAACCCAAAATAATTTTGTAGTTCCTGAGCCAATCTTTATAATTGGGTCCGGTCAGTCTATGTGTGTCCAGGATACGTGCCAATGGGTTGGACGCAGACATTTTTCTGTAGAGAGTCAAAGATTCTAGTTAGATATTATAATTTTGACTTGACCAATTTATTTAGAAATTTTATTTTTAAACAAATTAGCTCCCACTATTTTCTCGGATCCCTACACTCCCTCTGTAGAGATGCGAAAAATCTCCATGATTAATGATTTCTAGTGGGTGGTGCGGTCTCACCAACTGACTCATCACCTCACCTAACAGTTATTGGTGATGGGTTAGCCAATGAGTGAACAACTCTTGTTCAATGATTCTCTAATCATGGTGCACCCAAACTTGGTCTCTAATTCATGAATCTCACCGTATCCGAAATATTGATCCACTCCTTAGTTAAGTCAGACCCACCATTTGCATAGACTGGGTTCCTAATTGAGTCTCTCACCGTATCCGAAAATATTGAGCCCAACTCATCCTCCAGCCCATAGCATCCAATGCCTAATAGACATGGTTGCATCTTTCCGGTGCAACTGAGCCACTGTATCCAGCCGAGAACAATCAACCCCGGAAAGGGCCCGCACATCTACAATGGTGGAAGACCTCAGACTTAATCTTTTCTTAGGGAGAATTGATTCAGGTCTCATTAAACTAGACTTGGCTTAGTCATAACAATTATGACTAACCTAGTGGCATGGGTTAGCTCGGATTATTGACCACCTCAGATCAGAACTGTGTCAACAGATATGGCCAGGTAAGTGAGACCGGTGGAAGGAATATGCCATTAACTCGTACAAGAACGCATTCAGGTCGAGTAGCTTCCAATTAAAAATCCAGTCGGTCGTATGTGCCAAACTTACCTTAGACACCAAATTGTTGAGCCAGAACCAATTGGGTTAGCCTACAATCCAGACTCTAACCTCTGAGCCTAATTAGGTCTTGCTTGATCGTGACTCGATCTTGACCCAGACTTAATCCTATTAGGCTGGTCAATTTAAGCATTGTTGATCCCATCTAACCAACTCTTGATTCGGTTTGATCAACCGCTTAGACCTAATTGAGCTACCCAAGCCCGAACCCAGTATTATGAATATGTCTTAGATCTGAAATTCTCAATTTTAGACCTAATTAATATTCCATAAACTTAATTCTTAATTAAGTAGGGTTCATAAACAAAATATGCACAATAAATCCTAGGGTTTCAGGATCTAGGGTTTTGCAGAAAGTAAGTTTTGGGTTTCTGATTAAGGACGAACACGCAGCACCCCTACACATCATAAGAACACCCCATCGAATGGAAGAGAGGGCCTTTAAACCCTTCTTCGTTCTTATGACCAGACGGCCAAGAGGAACGCCTTAATCAGGAACATTCAATACTACAAAACAGTATCAGATCTATATCATATATCTCATATACAAAGTAGATCTAATCATGGCATATTTTGCATACATCTCATGTATCGAATCATGCATATTTTTAGATCTAAATTATCTCATAATAATCTAAAAAATTAGATTTAAATTGATCTTAATCAAAATAAATTCTAATCTAGATAATTATGTAGAACTATTCTACAACTAGTCTAGACATGCATCAATCATATCTCATATGATATTTTAAAATTAAATAATTTTATTTACTATTTTTTAGATGTTATTATAACCATTATAATATCAAAAAATAGTAAATAAATGGATCTAAAATATGAGTTAATCAAATTAAATTGAAAACATGCAAGACTATTCTATAGAACTATTCTATTCTAGAACTAGTCATGCATATCTTCTAATCTTAGATCCTAATCATTTAATTTTAATTTTTTTTTCTCTAATTTCAAATCTGATCACATCTCATGTGACATCTGAAATCAATTATTTTTTTATTAAAATAAATTTAAAATTAGATCTAAACATTTTTAGAACCATGGCTCTGATACCAGTTGAAGGAAAAATCCTGATTTTCCGGTCCAGGTTCGTTCAGATCTGATCAGATCAAGAGATATATTTCAAAAAAATTTTCTTTGATCTGTATCAGATCTGGAATATTTTAGATCTGATTAATTATTATTTTAATAAATAAAATAAATAAGGATAAATTAAATCAAATTTAATTTACCTGATTTGGGTAATCCTATTATCCTGTTGATGATCCTGTATGCAGCGGAAGGTTCTGGATCTAGCCACGCAAGCGCCTGGCCTCTATCCGATATCCACTCGGGTTGGATCTAGATCCTCTTCTTCTCTATCACATCTCCAAAAATCAGATCTGGATCTGATCTGGAGGATCTTCAAAACTCCTTTTGAAGATCAGCAGTCGTCCTTTGCAGCAGCGCAGCCTTCTTGCTTTTGATCGCCTTTCTTTTGCTTGAATCGCACCAACAAAAATCCAAAACTCCTTTTGGACGTGGAGAGCAAGGGGAGAAGGTGGTTTGGCATGGAGAAGGAGGGGAGAGGCAGCCTTGGGGCATATGGAAACTCTTAGCTTCAATCTCATATCAATCTGAGTTGGGTACAGGGTCTTATTTATAGACTAGCTGTGATCCAACTCCTCTTCTTCCCAACCAATCACAACCCTTTGTGAAATCAGATCTAAATCTGATTGGTGGGAATAGAGTCCCCTGGATTCCTCCTTAGAGGGCGCCTAAGACCAGTCAAAGTTGGTTCTTAGAAGAACTCTAATTGGAATCCAAAAAGGAGATGGAGTCCTTGTCCAACAAGGACTCCTAGGCGCCTCCAACTTGGGCACACGCCTAGGGTGGCGTGCGCCCTCCTCCTTGCCAGGTTCTGGCAGGGGGACAGGCCCCCACCAGCTCTCCAATAGGTGCATGACATGTGGTCAAAAGTCAAAGTGTCAATGGTCAATGTTTGACCAGTCAAAGGTAGACTTTTGACCAAAGTCAAAGAACAAGAAATGGCAGGTGACCAAAAATGGCAGGTAATGTCTTACAAAATAAGACAACCTTTTCTGACTTGGACAACCTCCAGTCAGACCATATGAAGGCCTCTGATTGAGCACAAACTCCTTTGGCTCAGATAGGACAACTTATTTATGATAGCAAAAGAAGAACGTTAGGTTCAATCGAGTGCTAGCACGATTTTCTTGAACCTAATTGAATCTCATTCAGATCAATTGAACTAGATCAGTTCAATTGATGATCACCAGATTCAAACCCTTATTTGTGTGATCCCAGTTAGGTTCAGTTCTGTATGGTAATGGGATATGTCATGATCTCTATCATCGACATCATCGAAACTCCTTTCGATGGATCAGAACTCTTCTGATTCGAACAGCTAGAATGATCGATCATCTAAATCATTCTAATTGCTCCCAAAATCCACCAGTGACACCTAGCAGTATATGGTGGCAACCCATCAGAGCTGAATGCGAACCTCTTGGTGCAGCTACCTGTGTGATTCAGTTCTTCTATCTTGAGCCCCGATCAGATTAGGGTTTAGGTGAACTCGTCAAACCCTAGTTTCTGTCATATGATGTAATCATTCGATTCGAGTCCAATGTGAAAATCTAAATAGAAACTCTTTCTATTATTTCACTCTGCCATGGCCATGGGCTTCTGGACTTGATTCTCATGATTATCATAGGGCTGCTCCTCTACCACCGAGGTAGATAGATTCCATCTTGATGCCATCCAGTTCCTACAATGAACATGCTATAGCCAACATACACCTCAGGGTTCCATATGGCTAGGAGATCGAGTAATGGTGTAGTCAAACTATAACACCCTCAAGGTGAACTGCCGATGCACCTCAGGTCAAAGAACCAGACACACTACTGCAGCATCGAGTCAGTCATTGACGAGAAGGTAGACTCCCTAATGACTACTCGAGGTGGTCACGCTCAGTGCCCTCGTTCTCTAACGAGTACCTATACTCTCGCTCCAATGTCTCCACACCGTAGACTCAAGACTCATCTACTAAAGAGAAGCGATTGTACACCAACCTACCAGATCAATCACCATCCTTGTGATGATCCTATGGTCGGGAGCAATTTATGAGTTAATAATGATTATTCATGTCTTAAATTTTTAACTCTTGAAAATATGAATTATCTTTGCCATTAACTCAAAGGATGTATCACAGACACTAAATATACATATGTGATAGAAAATAACCCATTTATTGATTTTAGTCAAAATTACAATTTTGCCCCTAGAAGTGTATTACAAGTGTCGGCCAATTCTAGCTTCTAGGGCACATATATCTAACAGATGCTACATTCATGCGTGGAAAGTACCCAAAAAAATTGATGATTGCAACTGCTATGGATAGAAACAATCCTTTTTTTTTATTTGCATTTATTATAGTAGATGAAGAGTTTACTGATATATATTGAAAAAAGTGCCTTAAATTTGATCCATAGTAGTAAAGAAGGAATCCACAACAAGTCCACAGTAAAGTACATGCAAAAAAGCCCGTAGGAGAGTGTGGCCTATAGTAGCACATGGCCCAGCAAAGTCGGCAAGTGCACTAGCTTGTAACAACCCGCGGTCTGCTATGGAGTGTGGCCTAGGCATGTGGGAGTGGCCCAGGCGTCTGTTAGATGTATGCCCTAGAAGTCAAGTTAGATGATACTTATAAACACTTTAAGGATATAGTTTATAATTTTGATATATTAAATTAATGATAATGGATTATTTTTTTCATTCATGTTTATGTTTTAATATCCATAAATCATTCAAAAAATTAATAAGATCATGACATATATTCTCAAGAATTAAGAATTTGAGGCATGTGTTATTGATGGTTAATTTCTAAATTACTTTCGATCGATCGATTATCATGAGGATGGTAAATGATTCGATGAGGTTGGTATATTGATTGCTTCTTTCTAGATAGATAAGTCTTGAGTCTACAGTATGGAGACACTAAGCGGGAGTACAGGTAGTTGTTGGAGAACAATAATACTGAGCATGACCATATGAGAAGTTAGTTGGATATCTACTTACTCGTCAATGACTTGCTCGATGCTGTAATAGTGTGATTGGTCCTTAACCTATAGTGTCTTGACTATTCATAGTAAGATTGTTGTAGTTTGACTATATATATATATATATATATATATATATATATATATATATATATATATATATATATATATATATATATATATATATATATATATATATATATATATACTTAATCCCTAGCCATTCAGATTCTTGCGATGCATGTTGGTTACAGTAGGTTCACTATACGAGTAGGTTGCATTTAGATAAAATCTATCTATCTTAATAGAAAAATAATAGTCCTATACGATTTATGAGATTGAGTTCATAAAATCTTGATCAAAATAGTGTGATTAGTGGAAAAAAGTTTCCATGGGAATTCATAGGATGAACTCGAGTTAAATAAATCTAACATATGACTAATGATGGGATTTGACGAGTCTTTTATGACCTCCGTCTAGTTGGGACTCACGATAGAAGGACTATATCATATGATAACTGTATCTAGAAGTTCATCTCTTTATTCTGTATGATTTTTTCTACATACTGCTAGATATTACTAAAGAATCGTAAGACTCACAAACATCATCTTGATAATCGATGATTTTTTATAGATAGAATTAGAATCGTTTCAATCCACTGAAAGAAGTTTTAAGGATATTATGATAAGCATCATAGTATATCTCACTACCAAATAGAATAGAACCTACGGAGTCACATTCAAGAGAGATTTTTGATAGATCAGATAGTTGAATTACGATTATAAATTATAGTATAATCTAATAATCAATATGATTGATGATTAATCTAATGTAAAAGTTATAATAAAAAAATTTACTAAAAGTTAGTGAGTTATAGGAAGATTAATTAGTAATTGGATTATAATTTGGCTCAATTTGATTGAGCAATAGGGTTAGAATCAAATCTAATTGAATTGGATTCAATTTGGCTTGGTTTGGATTTAACTAGATCAAGCCTAATTGGATTATAAGATAACCCAATTATGAGAGAGATCAATTTCTTATTTGATTAGAATTTAGGTACCACCTAATTTCTAATTGGATTATAATCTAATTAAGAGAGATTGGGTTCTTAGTTAGACTAGGATTCTTCTTCTCTTTGGGTGCAGCCAATTTTTAGTTGGTTAGATTTTAATTAAGCATCAAGAGAGATCCCAATTTGAATGGGACTCTCTTTCTCTCTCTTATGCCTCATACTAAACTCAAGCCCCAATCCCCTTTGCATGAAAAGTTTTTCATGTTGGAAAGGAATCATGCCCTCTAGTATTTGCGTGAGAGAGTCCACGCCCAAGCCTCCCTTGTCATGCCTCTCTTTTGGATAAGGATAAGCTTTAGGGTTTGAATTTGATTCAAATCCAAATCTTTCATGGATGCCATATTAAAAGGAGGAGCAAGGGACATGGGTTTTTTAAGGATTTCACATGAAAAATATAAAAAGAAATAAGATGGGGCATGGGACTTCTTCTGAGGATTTTTTTTTTCTCTCTTAGGCATGGGTTCTAGAAAAAGAAAAAGAAAGAAAGGGTTTTTCTTTTTCTTCTTCATCTTCTTCCTCCTCCTCTTCTTCTTCTCTGAGAGAGTCTGAGAAAAATAAAGAAGTGTTCTTTAACCATTAGAAAGCAATCTCTATAAGAAAACTAGCACTTCGGTGAGGTCATATATGGATACCGATAAAAGCTGGATGCTTATGCGGCTTTAAAGAAACCAGAAAATATCCACAATTATCAGTTCGTGGTGAAGAAACAACCCATGCCAAGATATGAAGATCAGATCTTCTATTCCTATTCTTTAAATTTTTTATTTCATTTTTTGAATCTTGTTCATCATATGAAAATCCTGTTACATGGTTTTAAGATTAGATCTTATGCATGCTTTAAATTAAAAGTAGTTTTAATCTATTTTTTTATTATATTAATATTTTTAAAAGTTAAAAATCTATATGTATGAAACTACAGCATTCTAACAATGGTATCAGAGCCACTTCATATGTATGAGATTAAAATTTAAATTTGAAATCTAAAATTGTTGCTTCAGATCTAAAATTTTTGGCATCATTCTAACTAAGGTTCCCTGGTATAACTCCATGTCTTAGAACGATCAAAATTTTTCAGATTTGCTTTAAATAATAAATAAAATTTGATGAATACGTTAGTACCTTTTGTATTGCACTTCATCTATTATACAATGGACAAACAAAAATAAGGAGCAAAGAGCAAACTAGCAAAATTAGAGTTTGTAAGGACACTTATGGATGTATTTATTCTTACATCAGCTATATATTGGATAGATCTTGGGTACTATTATATCATGGCAGTGGAGGTTGCTGATGTGGCTGAGGAGGAGCACTGACAATGGAGACCAGTAGGCATCTGATATAAGAGAAAGTCCACATGCCTAGGGTTCTCTAGTGGGGGACCCTCCAATGCTTAAGTTAGCCAAAGCTTGAGCATAGTAGAAAGGAGAGAGAGGGTGAAAGCTTAAAGTAGTGTAGCTTGGCCTTATGTAGTGTAAGCCTACCTCGAGAGTCCCCTTATTACCTCTTTATATAGAGAGCCATCAGAGTTTGTTATACCCTAGTCCTATAGGTTATTAGGATAGAAAATCCAGGTTATTAAATATGGGTGTTTGTTATACCCATATTCTAAAGTTTGTTGGAAGATTTCAGTTATTGTCCATGTGGCTAAGTAGACTAGTGGGCTATGGTCGGCTTATAACCAAGAAGTCATCTTGGATGCACCCGCATCGCTATATGATGTCCCCAGAGGGTTAGCCTTGTTAAGAATAATCTCATGGCCTGAGGTCAGCATGTAGCTGAGGCCTCATTTTGGATGTATCTATATCGGTGCCAATTGTGGGACCTCGCTCCAAGTCATCGACAAAATCTTGACCCTATGATCGGAGTGCATCCGAGCCAAGGGTTGGATGGGAGCCAATGAGGTTATTTCATCCTAGATCTTGGTAGCAGTCCTAATGAGCCATTGATTGGGGTCATAGGTGTTGAGTCTGACCACTGAGTTGTTGGTGGTGCATGGTTGTCCTTGGCATATGGCCGATAATGATGTTAGAGGACCAAGTGTAATAAGTCGATTGGCCTCTTATCCAGATGGTGCTTGTCGTTTAGAGATCACCTCGGTGCTCCAGCCAATCTGAAGAAGATGTCCAAGAGTCAACCTTGAGGATAATGATCAAGATAGTACAATCCCATAACATGTACTTATTGCTTCAAAAAACTCAAATAATACCTTCTTATATATATCTTTTTAAATAAAATCTCAAGTAGTTTCAAATGTTTTTAAAATAAATTTGACCATGGCCCATATAGACTAGGGGACATTATAATCTAGATAATTGATCACCAACTAATTATTGTACCTATAGCTACTTGGAGCTACAGTCGTAAATCCGATCTCTTGTGTAAACCTGGATGTTAATCTAGCAAATTGAAAAAGATCTAAGAAAGAAAAGAGAAGGGGATGGAGTCTAGGATTTTAGCATTGTAGCTAGAGAGAAGAGAAAAGAGAATTAGGAAGAAAAGCTCAATTGTATTTTACTTTCATTGTAAAAGTTATAATACCTAAGTTTATATACCCTAGGATTCCTATATGAACCCTAATAAATCCCAGCTTAAAAACTTTTCTAGGCTAGCCTAATATATGATATCACTCACCAAGCCCATGTACACCCATGTCTCACATGCTCTCATTCTCTGGATCTAAACCCAACCCATACATGAGTTAGTCCCCTTAAGACCTCTCAAACCAGACCTTAAGACTTCTATGATCTACCCAGACCCTAGCCCCAAACAGATCTTTTGCGTATCTCTGTCCGATCACTGAGCCGACTCAATCTCAATACTAAGTCAGCTAACCTGAGACTGGGTCAACTCAGTTTTAGACTGAGCCGATCTAGTTGCATCATATGCCAACAATTTCAAACGTGCATCTTTTTATTTGGCTTGACCTCTGAGACATAGCCGACCTAGTTTCTAACTAAGCTGGTTAACTTCTAGAAATAATCTTTTTCTATAGTCTTCATTCTTTGGCTTTACTTTCTTACTCCATCTTATGTTCTAAATCTTTGAAGCACCAACCAAACCTCTCAAGGTCCTCAACATCTTGACCTCAAGCCCGTGGAGGGCTACACACTGCCTCCATCCTAGGATAATTTCTATCCTAACCCTAGGACCACACATGTTCTATTCTTCTCAGAGATAATGCCCTGGCTCCTCTCGTGGCCTCCCAAAGCTTGGGAGCACCACATCATCTACAATCTCCATCTTGGTGTACTCAAGTCTTGGCACACCTGGCAACATCCTCCTGCATGATCTTGCTATCCCTGCATATCTTAACAACTCCTTATGCACACCTTGCAATTGCTATCCTTCTTCAGCTATCGAGCTTCCTTTGAGGCCTTTAGGATGATTGCTTCTACCACTAAAAATTTTGGCTTGCTTCTCTGCACCACCCATGGAGTTGTAGGCATCCTTTTGCTTAGCAGTCGCATTAATTGTTCTAGACTTTTCTAGAGATCATGCAGCATTCCTGTATCGGCACTCGCTGCATATCCTGATGCTCCATCTGACACGGACCCCTCAGAGCAATGCTTGTCTTCCTACATAATTCTCTCCATCTAAGTCTGTATTGCCTTGGCACTGATGCTGGGATATAGCTTCTCCCTCTACATCCCTCCACTCTGAACTCATGCCGCATCTCCCTCAATTTGTGAAGCCATCTCTGTCCTGTGCTCCACCTAGAACTGAAGTCCTTCTAATGCTGCAGAAGCCGACTCTATCATCGAGTCATCTGAGGCCAACCACCCAACGCTGCACGACTGGACCTACCATTGCACCTCGAATATTGTTGTTGCTCCTTCGGACCCTCCATGCTCCATGGACCCCTCCAAAGTTGTCTCAGATACACCATACCCCATAGGCTCCTTCGAGACTATCAAGATTTTATCCGAATCTTTACTTTTAGTGATTGAACTGATGAAATCCGATTGTTCTCCTTCCTTGTACTTCTTTCAAAGTAGATACTTCTGCTTAAAGTGCCCTACTTTAGCATACTTGAAGTATCTCTTAGACCTCTCACTGCCCCTCTGCTTGTCCTTCTTCTTTTCTTTTCTTGGCCTCTCTAAAACCACGGGACTCTTCTGAAAGATCTTCCTCTTTATCATCCATTTTCACTGCTCGTTGAACCTTAACACTAATACAATCTCCTCATATACTAGTATCTTCTTACCATACAGTAATATCGTTACCAACGGATCGAAGCTTTCGGATAGTGAACACAGCAGCAATAAATTTTTATCCTCCACTTCAAGATCCATCTTAATATTGAGCAAGTCCATGCTCATCCGATCAAACTGCTTAATATGCCCTACAACATCCTTGCTCTCCTGCATCTGAAGGCTGTATAGTTACTCTTCAGCATTGATAAGTATCATAAATTCATCTATAAAAGTATTAATTTATCAATTAATTGATATTAATTTTTAATAATTAATAATTAATTTATATATAATTTTTAAAAAATTAATATTTTTATTAATTAAAAAATTAATTAAAAAATAATAAAAATTAAAAAAAATTAAAAAAAATAAAATTTTATTATCAATAAAAAGAGCTCATTTTTTTTATCATAATAAAATAAATTTTAAGTAAAACGGAGCTAAAATGGAAAAGATATGAATTTTTAAAAATATAAAATAAATAAAAATTAAATAAAAAAAAAAACGACTCAGCCGGCTCCGCAAGCCGAGCCACCAAGCCAAGCCACCAAGCCAAGCCAAGCCATCAAAGCTGACTCAGCCATTGAAGCCATCAGCCGGTCCACAATCCAGGCATGGATCGCCAGCTCAGCAAAATCCGGCGAATCAGAGCTTGCCACATGGTGGACCTAGACCCCTAAAGAGTCTACAGAAATTTAACGCGGCTCACAAGGGTAATTTAGTCTTTTTGCTCGGCAACGAAAGCACTGATTGGATGCGGTGTGCGGTGCGGCCGGTCTACGCGGTCCATGGGAACAGCGATTGCGCGATCGGACGGATGTGATTATTTGCGGTCAGGATCGGACGGCTGTAGTTGCTTCCGGATTTTATTCAGCTACAGACATCATGCGGATCACCATCGGATGGCAGCGCTCGATCCAGGCAACGATCCGACGGTCCAGAAATCTCCCGACGGCGATCAAACTCTTAGGCGCATGATTTGCGGCCAGATTTCCTCCATCAAGCGCGATCCAATGGCTAGAATTTAATCCGACCCGATCTGAGCTAATCTGCATCCGATTTTGATGATTTTTAGATCGTTGGATTTTTATTGAATGGCCAGATTTAACCAAACTTATCAGAGTCATATCAGAGCTATTTTAATTCAAATTTTATTCAAATTTTGATGATTACAAAGTTCATTAGTCCCATATTGCCTTTAGAAATAAATATCCAGCCCTCCTAGTACTATAAAAAGGACCCTAGGCCTCCAAAAATCAACATCTCCGATCAAGGTGAAGCTTTGGTACAGGGCGAAGTCAGGCTATGAGTTAAAGGCTGCTTCGAAACAACGGATGCCGAGAAGAAGAGTCGAGCTTCTACACCATCTTTCTGCCAATGCCGATCCAAGATCAGAGATCAAGCTATTTTATTTTCTTTTTTTTTTAAATTTTATGTATTTAAATTCTAAAATTTTAATTAATAAAAATTTTATTTTCGTATTTTAATTTCTTACTTTTTATTTTTATTGTAATTTAATTTCTATACTTTAATTATTATTTTTTATTTTATTGCAAGTAGATGCTAAGATCTAACTAATAGATCTTAGTACCAAATTTAAATTTCTGCATCTTTTAATTTTTACTTTTAATTTTCCAACTTCACTCCTAATTCCAAAAACTCAAATTCTTTTCTTCTTTTCTTTTCAAAAATCAAAGATTTCAAATCTAAAAATACTATCTTTCCTGTGGATTCGATCCGACTCACTGCTATCTACACATTTTTTAATTATTTTAAGAAATTGGATTAAACTGATAAATACGGTGTCTTAACGACAACATCGCGTTTCTATCAAGTTTTTGGCGCCGTTGCTGGGAAAGGTTTTTGATTTTTTATTTTAATTTTTTTGATTTATTTTAAATAAATTAAAAATAATTCTGGCAAATGTTCCTATCAAGTTTTTGGCATCGTTGCCGGGGAAGGAATAGATGCTATTTTTTTTCTTTGATTTCTTTAATTTTTTTTTTGTAAATTAATTATTTTTTTAATATTGCTTACTAATTTTTTTTATTTATTTTATAGAAAAAAAAAAAAAAATGAAGAAAGCAATCAAAGTTTTGCTTGGTGAGATCAATCCTAACCCTAGTCCTCTTTCCTTTTTATTTATTTATTTTATTTTTAAATTAATTTAAAAAAATATTCACTTAAACCTAATTAAAAGCCTCATGATAAGATTAAAAATCCTAACTGCTTAGAGCATGCATCATATTAGTTTTATTTTTATCTTTTTTTTTTATTTTTATTTTTTTGGTGATTGCTGGAGGCAAGGTAAGCCTTTCAGAATATAATTAGTTACATGCATCTAGTTTAAATTGCATAGAACCCTTTGATTGAATTTTTTTTTTGCATATTCATATTAAATCAAATTAAGGGCACATACCCAATTAAATAAGATAAGGTGGGGATTTGATCACCCTTCCTTAGCCCACAAACAACCAACCAATGCATCCTGCATTGACCTAAGCCTTTAAATTAAAATCAATTAGACATCAACCCTAGGAAGTCGAGCTCAATAGGACAAGGAATCCTAAGAGTTGAACCTGATTAGGATAAGTCAATTTGACTGGTGTCTAGGAAAGTGGTTCAGGGATGACTGGGCCCGAAGGAAGGTGGTTTCTAATTGGTTCCGTTTGCTTACCTGGCCAAGCACAATTGGTATCTAAGGCAAGCAACGGGGGGACTCCCACCGACCTTACACTTACCTGGCTAGTTGATTGGCTAATCCTACACTTGGAGGGCTTGAAGGTGACCTTGGCAGTTAGGAGCTGTCTAGATTTAGGATAACCCTTAGTCAGGATTGATTGACCAATTTGATTGCTAACCAACATCAAACCTAATTAAACTTAATTCTTCTCTCTCTTCTTAGTTCTAGGACTCCTCAGGACCTCTTCTTTAGAACTTTTCTTTCTTTTTCTTTCTCTTAAAAATAAAATAAAATAAAATAAAAATTAAATTTAACTAACTAAAAAAATATTAAAAAAATAATTAAACTTAATTAATAAATAAAATAATTAATTTTTAATATAATAAAATAATAATAATAAAATATATATAAAAAAATTTCTAAAATTTTTATTTGAACAATACGTTAGGGTTGCATTAATACATATATGGTAGAAAATTACTTTACCTGATCTAGTTGAACCCAACCATAATAATCAAATGGCTAATCTGAACCTAATAGTCCAAAAATTAGGTAAAGTTGACCTTCTTGCTCAGAAAATATATCAACTCCTAACCCTAGGTCAATAATCTCCTGCACAGTTCACATCATCTTCTAATTATCAGGAGAATTATTCAATCTATGTTAGTCCAACCCATCATGTAAGTGAATGTGCTACGACTGCACAGTTTCCATATTTTATCCAAGAACAAGTTCAAGCTACTCAAGAATACTCCAAATTGATTAATGATCCATTTTCAAATTCATATAATTCAGATTGGAGTAACTTTAATTTTTCTTGGACATCCCAACAGACTTGGACTCAGACCCAAATTTCACTTGAGCAAAATTATCAAAATTATGCCTATAATAATGGTCAGCTTAGTCAGTTTAACCAGCCTTCATACCCACCTCCTCAACAGACCAATCTAGCTGATGATAGATTTAACCAACTTGAACAATTAATTCTAACTCAACAGCAATCTATCATCAGACTAGAAGCTCAAATAGGACAATTAGTTGAGTCTAACATGAGGAGAGAACTAGATCAACTACCGAACCTACCAATTTCAAACAACCCACCTAATGACCACCAACCACCTAGATTAAATTATCAATCTAATGTTTCATCTAAGAATCCTCAATTTGAGAATACCAAAGTAATTCCTGAACTTAAAAGCTATAGGATTCTTATGGACCCATACCAAGATCAGATGAGAGAGGCTAGTACTGATGCTAGCCAAAATAAAAATTTAGAGGAACTGGTTAGTACTGAGACTAACCACATAGAAGAACCCAAGTCAGGAATTAGTACTGATGCTAGTTCCAATTTAAATGAGATAGAAATAAGGGAAAAGAGAATAGATGATTTATCCGAGACTTATAAACCTAATATCCTATTTTCTTCAACCCTAGAAGCTGGTTCTTCTTATAAAAATCAAAAGGCATGTAATGAAATGTCAATGGAGTTGTTTAAGCAGGATCACATTAATTTACCTTCAGAATTAAAATCGCTTTTAGTCACCATTCCAGCACCCATTGAATCAAACTTAACTCCTAAAACTCCATTCATGAGCATTTTAGAAAAACAAATAGGAGAAATTCTTAATAAACATGGGTCTGAGAATGGAATCATAAATTATATCCCTAAAATTAACAAAGATAATATAAATAATGGGATTATAAATTATCTTTCTGAGATTGGCAATCCAAAACCATTGAAATTTGTTAATCCAATATTTGACACAGGATAGTAAGCTACACTGTGTCTGGCTGAAGACGATAAACTTAGCGCTTGTTGGAAGGCAACCCAATATTTAGTTTTTATCTAATTTATCTTTTTAGTTTATTTTTTTTTAGGATAATTTGAATAAGTTGGAGGAAGAGCTCAAATTTTCAAAGGCATGTGCTGGACTAAAAATATATACTGAGTTAGGTGTATTCTTCCATGTTCTTTATCCTTTATTTTTTCTTCTCCATTGAGGACAATGTCGATTAAGTTAGGGGGAGAGAAAAAATAAAAAAAAATTTTAAAATTTTAAGTCCTCGAAAAAGTTAGTATTTAGTATTTAGATACTTGATTATGCTTAAGAATCGAAATTAAAACTAAGCATTTTTAAAAGAAAATTGATACACAGATCAGAGAATCTGTGAGATATTGAGGAATCAAGTATTAAGAAAATTCAATAAAGAGTTAAGTCCAGAACATAAAAAAATTTTTCTTTTGGAGCATTTCTAATTATTTTTACTAGCATCAAAGAAAAGTCTACTTTTTATAGGCTTGTGTAGGATAACTATACGTTTCTTCATATAAAAATTTATTTTAATAAAATAGTTTTCAAGTACTTCTCACTGAGTAACCAGGGCCTCTTTGCCTAAGCAAGCATTGAGTTTCGCATCAAAAGGTGGGAAAGGGCAAAGAAGCTCGTTGTAAAGCTAGTCTTAACTCGTAGCCTATTTGATTCGAGCTAGTAAGCCCGAGGGGTATTCTATACCTAGTGCCCTAAAGCCAACTGGTTTGGGAGTCATTGGTCCCAAGACTCGCTACATGGATCAAATAGAAAGCTTAAGGAAGTTAAGACACTCAATAGTGGTACAACGTTAAAAAAAAAAAAAAAAAAATAAACATTAGGTTTCCCACCAAGTAACCGGGTTTTCCCGTTGCCTAAGTAAGCAATGATATTCGCATCAAAAAGTGGGCAATATAAAAATAAAAATTAATAAATGAAGGATGAAAGTAGCAATACACCTGCCTATATGAAAGTTTAGACAAATCAGAGATAAAAGTGTACGATAATTTAGAAAAAGTTCTGAAAAAATTTAATGTTCTTTACTTAATTTTTCTATTGATAAGTATTAATACCCCAATGATATATCTCATTTAAGCTCTACTGAATATCAATGGCCATTTTGAAAATTGCTTAGGTAAAATTTGAAACTCTAAAGTTAAAAGGTATTTAAAACTAAATTCTTTCTTTACTCGAGGACGAGCAAAGCTTAAGTTGGGGGGTGTGATAAGCATCATAAATTCATCCAATAAAAGTATTAATTTATTAATTAATTTATATTAATTTTTAAGAATTATTAATCAATTTATATATAATTTTTAAAAAATTCATATTTTTATTAATTAAAAAATTAATTAAAAAATAATAAAAAATAATAAAAATTAAAAAATAAAATTTTATTATCAATAGAAAGAGCTCATTTTTTTGATCACAACGAAATAAATTTCAAGTAAAATAGGAGCTAAAATGGAAAAGATATGAATTTTTAAAAATATAAAATAAATAAAAATTAAATAAAAAAGAAAACGGCTCAGCCGGCTCCGCAAGCCGAGCCACCAAGCCAAGCCGAGCCACCAAGCCAAGCCAAGCCATCAAAGCCGACTCAGCCGTTGAAGCCATCAGCCGGTCCACGATCCAGGCGTGGACCGCCAGCTCAGCAAAATTCGGCGCGAATCAGAGCTTGCCACGTGGTGGACCTAGACCCCTAAAGGGTCTACAGAAATTTATCGCGGCTCACAAGGGTAATTTAGTCTTTTCGCTCGACAACAGAAGCGCTGATTGGTTGCGGTGTGCGGTGCGGCCGGTCTACGCGGTCCATGGGAACAGTGATTGCGCGATCGGACGGATGTGGTTGTTTGCGGTCAGGATCGGACGGCTGTGGTTGCTTCCGAATTTTATTCAGCTACAAACATCACGCGGATCACCATCGGACGGCAGCGCTCGATCCAGGCGATGATCCGACGGTCCAGAAAGCTCCCGACGGTGATCAAACTCTCAGGCGCATGATTTGCGGCCAGATTTCCTCCATCAAGCGCGATCCAACGGCCAGAATTTAATCCGACCCGATCTGAGCTTGATCTGCATCCGATTTTGATGATTTTTGGACCGTTGGATTCCTATTGAATGGCTGGATTTTATCAGATTTATCAGAGATCATATCAGAGCTATTTTAATTCAAATTTTATTCAAATTTTTTGATTTTGATTACAAAGGCCATTAGTCCCACATTGCCTTTAGAAAAAAATATCCAGCCCTCCTAGCTCTATAAAAAGGACCCTAGGCCTCCAGAAATCAACATCTCCGATCAAGGTGAAGCTTTGGTACAGGGCGAAGCCAGGCTATGGGTTAAAGGCTGCTTCGAAGCAACGGGTGCCGAGAAGAAGAGCCGAGCTTCTACACCATCTTTCTGCCAATGCCGATCCAAGATCAGAGATCAGGCTATTTTATTTTATTTTCTTTTTTTTTAAATTTTATGTATTTAAATTCTAAAATTTTAATTAATAAAAATTTTATTTTTGCATTTTAATTTCTTACTTTTTATTTTTATTGTAATTTAATTTCTGCACTTTAATTATTATTTTTTATTTTATTGCAAGTAGATGCTAAGATCTAACTAGTAGATCTTAGTACCAAGTTTAAATTTCTGCATCCTTTTAATTTTTACTTTTTAATTTTCCGACTTCACTTTTGATTCCAAAAAACTCAAATTCTTTTTCTTCTTTTTCTTTTAAAAATCAAAGATTTCAAATCTAAAAATACTACCTTCCCTGTGGATTCGACCCGACTCACTACTATCTACGCATTTTCAATGATTTTAAGAAGTCGGATTAAACTGATAAACACGGTGTCTTAACGACAACATCGCATTCCTATCAAGTTTTTGGCGCCGTTGCCGGGGAAGGTTTTTGATTTTTGATTTTGATTTCTTTGATTTATTTTAAATAAATTAAAAATAATTTTGGCAAACGTTTATCAAGTTTTTGGCGCCGTTGCCGGGGAAGGAATAGATGCTATTTTTTTCTTTGATTTCTTTGATTTTTTTTTTATAAATTAATTATTTTTTTAATATTGCTTACTAATTTTTTTTATTTATTTTGTAGAAAAAAAAGAGAAAATGAAGAAAGCATCAAATTTTGGTGAGATCAATCCTAACCCTAGTCCTCTTTTCTTTTTATTTATTTATTTATTTATTTTATTTTTAAATTAATTTAAAAAAATATTCATTTAAACCTAATTAAAAGCCTCATGATAAGATTAGAAATCCCTAACTGCTTTAGAGCATGCATCATATTAGTTTTATTTTTATTTTTTTTTATTTTTTTTTTTTGGTGATTGCTGGAGGCAAGGTAAGCCTTTCAGAATTCAATTAGTTGCATGCATCTAGTTTAAATTGCATAAAACCCTTTGATTGAATTTTTTTTTTTTGCATATTCATATTAAATCAAATTAAGGGCACAACCCAATTAAACAAGATAAGGTGGGGATTTGATCACCCTTCCTTAGCCCACAAACAACCAACCAGCATCCTGCATTGACCTAAGCCTTTAAATTAAAATCAATTAGACATCAACCCTAGGAAGTCGAGCTCAATAGGACAAGGAATCCTAAGAGTTGAACCGGTTAGGATAAGTCAATTTGACTGGTGTCTAGGAAAGTGGTTCAGGGACGACTGGGCCCGAAGGAAGGTGGTTTCTAATTGGTTCCGTTCGCTTACCTGGCCAAGCACAATTGGTGTCTAAGGCAAGCAACGGGGGGACTCCCACCGACCTTACACTTACCTGGCTAGTTGATTGGCTAATCCTACACTTGGAGGGCTTGAAGGTGACCTTGGCAGTTAGGAGCTGTCTAGATCTAGGATAACCCTTAGTCAGGATTGATTGACCAACTTGATTGCTAACCAACATCAAACCTAATTAAACTTAATTCTTCTCTCTCTTCTTAGTTCTAGGACTCCTTAGGACCTCTTCTTTAGAACTTTTCTTTCTTTCTTTTTCTTTCTCTTCTAAAAAATAAAATAAAATAAAATAAAAATTAAATTTAACTAACTAAAAAAATATTTAAAAAAATAATTAAACTTAATTAATAAATAAAATAATTAATCTTTAATATAATAAAATAATAATAAAAAAATATATAAAAAAATTCTAAAATTTTTATTTGAACCATACATTAGGGTTGCACTAATACATGCATGGTAGAAAATTACTTTACCTGATCTTAGTTGAACCCAACCATAATAATCAAATGGCTAATCTGAACCTAATAGTCCAAAAATTAGATAAAGTTGACCTTCTTGCTCAGAAAATAGATCAACTCCTAATCCTAGGTCAACAATCTCCTGCACAATTCACATCATCTTCTAATTATCAGGAGAATTATTCAATCTGTGCTAGTCCCAACCCATCATGTAAGTGAATGTCCTATGACTGCACAGTTTCCATATTTTATCCAAGAACAAGTTCAAGCTACTCAAGGATACTCCAAATTGATTAATGATCCCATTTTCAAATTCATATAATTCAGATTGGAGTAACTTTAATTTTTCTTGGACATCCCAACAGACTCAGGCTCAGACCCAAATTTCACTTGAGCAAAATTATCAAAATTATGCCTATAATAATGGTCAGCCTAGTCAGTTTAACCAGCCATCATATTATAATCAGCCTTCATACCCACCTCCTCAACAGACCAATCTAGCTGATGATAGATTTAACCAACTTCAACAATTAATTCTAACTCAACAGCAATCTATCGCCAGACTAGAAGCTCAAATAGGATAATTAGTTGAGTCTAACATGAGGAGAGAACTAGATCAACTACCGAACCTACCAATTTCAAACAACCCACCTAATGACCACCAACCACCTGGATTAAATTATCAATCTAATGTTTCATCTAAGAATCCTCAATTTGAGAATACCAAAGTAATTCCTGAACTTAAAAGCTATAGGATTCTTATGGACCCATACCAAGACCAGGTGAGAGAGGCTAGTACTGATGCTAGCCAAAATAAAAATTTAGAGGAACTGGTTAGTACTGAGACTAACCACATAGAAGAACCCAAGCCAGGAATTAGTACTGATGCTAGTTCCAGTTTAAATGAGATAGAAATAAGGGAAAAAGAGAATAGATGATTTACCCGAGACTTATAAACCTAATGTCCTATTCCCTTCAACCCTAGAAGCTGGTTCTTCTTATAAAAATCAAAAGGCATGTAATGAAATGTCAATGGAGTTGTTTAAGCAGGATCACATTAATTTACCTCCAGAATTAAAATCCGCCTTTAGTCACCATTCCAGCACCCATTGAATCAAACTTAACTCCTAAAACTCCATTCATGAGCATTTTAGAAAAACAAATAGGAGAAATTCTTAATAAACATGGGTCTGAGAATGGAATCATAAATTATATCCCTAAAATTAATAAAGATTATATTAATAATGGGATTATAAATCATCTTTCTGAGATTGGCAATCCAAAACCATTGGAATTTGTCAATCCAATATTCGACACAGGATAGTGAGCTACATTGTGTCTGGCTGAAGACGGTAAACTTAGCGCTTGTTGGGAGGCAACCCAATATTTAGTTTTTATCTAATTTATCTTTTTAGTTTATTTTTTTTTAGGATAATTTGAATAAGTTGGAGGAAGAGCTCAAATTTTCAAAGGCATGTGCTGGACCAAAAAAAAAATATACTGAGTTAGGTGTATTCTTTCCATGTTCTTTATTACATCCTTTATTTTTTCTTCTCCATTGAGGACAATGTCGATTAAGTTGGGGGGAGAGAAAAATAAAAAAAAATTTTAAAATTTTAAGTCCTCAAAAAAGTTAGTATTTAGTATTTAGATACTTGATTATGCTTAAGAATCGAATAAAACTAAGCATTTTTAAAAGAAAATTGATACACAGATCAGAGAATCTGTGAGATATTGAGGAATCAAGTATTAAGAAAATTCAATAAAGAGTTAAGTCCAGAACATAAAAAAAATTTTTCCTTGGAGCATTTCTAATTATTTCTACTAGCATCAAAGAAAAGTCTACTTTTTATAGGCTTGTGTAGGGTAACTATACGTTTCTTCATATAAAAATTTATTTTAATAAAATAGTTTCCAAGTACTTCTCACTGAGTAACCGGGCCTCTTTGCCTAAGCAAGCATTGAGTTTCGCGTCAAAAGGTGGGAAGGGCAAAGAAGCTCGTTGTAAAGCTAGTCTTAACTCGTAGCCTATTTGATTCGAGCTAGTAAGCCCGAGGGGTATTCTATACCTAGTGCCCTAAAGCCAACTGGTTTGGGAGTCATTGGCCCAAGACTCGCTACATGGATCAAATAGAAAGCTTAAGGAGTTAAGACACTCAATAGTGGTACAACGTTAAAAAAAAAAAAAAAAAAAAAAAAAAACATTGGTTTCCCACCAAGTAACCGGGTCCCGTTGCCTAAGTAAGCAATGATATTCGCATCAAAAAGTGGGCAATGTATGAAAATAAAAATTAATAAATGAAGGATGGAAGTAGCAATACACCTGCCTATATGAAAGTTTAGACAAATCAGAGATAAAAGTGGAATAATTTAGAAAAAGTTCTGAAAAATTTAATGTTCTTTACTTAATTTTTCTATTGATAAGTATTAATACCCCAATGATATATCTCATTTAAGCTCTACTGAATATCAATGGCCATTTTGAAAATTGCTTAGGTAAAATTCGAAACTCTAAAGTTAAAAGGTATTTAAAACTAAATTCTTTCTTTACTCGAGGACGAGCAAAGCTTAAGTTGGGGGGTGTGATAAGCATCATAAATTCATCCAATAAAAGTATTAATTTATTAATTAATTTATATTAATTTTTAAAAATTAATTAATCAATTTATATATAATTTTTGAAAAATTCATATTTTTATTAATTAAAAAATTAATTAAAAAATAATAAAAAAATAATAAAAATTAAAAAATAAAATTTTATTATCAATAGAAAGAGCTCATTTTTTTGATCACAACGAAATAAATTTCAAGTAAAACGGAGCTAAAATGAAAAAGAAAAGATATGAATTTTTAAAAATATAAAATAAATAAAAATTAAATAAAAAAGAAAATGGCTCAGCCGGCTCCGCAAGCCGAGCCACCAAGCCAAGCCAAGCCATCAAAGCTGACTCAGCCGTTGAAGCCATCAGCCGGTCCACGATCCAGGCGTGGACCGCCAGCTCAGCAAAATCCGGCGAATCAGAGCTTGCCACGTGGTGGACCTAGACCCCTTAAAGGGTCTACAGAAATTTATCGCGGCTCACAAGGGTAATTTAGTCTTTTCGCTCGACAACAGAAGGCGCTGATTGGTTGCGGTGTGCGGTGCGGCCGGTCTACGCGGTCCATGGGAACAGTGATTGCGCGATCGGACGGATGTGGTTGTTTGCGGTCAGGATCGGACGGCTGTGGTTGCTTTCCGAATTTTATTCAGCTACAGACATCACGCGGATCACCATCGGATGGCAGCGCTCGATCCAGGCGATGATCCGACGGTCCAGAAAGCTCCCGACGGCGATCAAACTCTCAGGCGCGTGATTTGCGGCCAGATTTCCTCCATCAAGCGCGATCCAACGGCCAGAATTTAATCCGACCCGATCTGAGCTTGATCTGCATCCGATTTTGATGATTTTTGGACCGTTGGATTCCTATTGAACGGCTGGATTTTATCAGATTTATCAGAGACATATCAGAGCTATTTTAATTCAAATTTTATTCAAATTTTGATGATTACAAAGTTCATTAGTCCCATATTGCCTTTAGAAAAAAATATCCAGCCCTCCTAGCACTATAAAAAGGACCCTAGGCCTCCAGAAATCAACATCTCCGATCAAGGTGAAGCTTTGGTACAGGGCGAAGCCAGGCTATGGGTTAAAGGCTGCTTCGAAGCAACGGGTGCCGAGAAGAAGAGCCGAGCTTCTACACCATCTTTCTGCCAATGCCGATCCAAGATCAGAGATCAGGCTATTTTATTTTTTTTTCTTTTTAAATTTTATGTATTTAAATTCTAAAATTTTAATTAATAAAAATTTTATTTTTATATTTTAATTTCTTGCTTTTTATTTTTATTGTAATTTAATTTTTATACTTTAATTATTATTTTTTATTTTATTGCAAGTAGATGCTAAGATCTAACTAATAGATCTTAGTACCAAATTTAAATTTCTGCATCTTTTAATTTTTACTTTTAATTTTTGACTTCACTCCTAATTCCAAAAACTCAAATTCTTTTCTTCTTTTCTTTTCAAAAATCAAAGATTTCAAATCTAAAATCACTACCTTCCCTGTGAATTCGACCCGACTCACTGCTATCTATGCATTTTTTAATTATTTTAAGAAGTCGGATTAAACTAATAAATACGGTGTCTTAACGACAACATCGCATTTCTATCAGGTTTTTGATTGGATCGAGCGCTGCCATCCGATGGCGATCCGCATGATGTCTGTAGCTGAATTAAATTCGAAAGCAATCACAGCCGTCCGATCCTGACCGCAAACAACCACATCCGTCCGATCGCGCAATCACTGTTCCCATGGATCGCGTAGACCGACCGCACCGCACATCGCATCCAATCAGCGCTTTCGTTGCCGAGCGAAAAGACTAAATTACTCTTGTGAGCCGCGATAAATTTCTGTAGACCCTTTAGGGGTCTAGGTCCACCACGTGGCAAGCTCTGATTCGCCGGATTTTGCTGAGCTGGCGGTCCACGCCTGGATCGTGGACCGGCTGATGGCTTCAACAGCTGAGTCGGCTTTGATGGCTTGGCTTAGCTTGGTGGCTTGGCTTGGCTTGATGGCTGGGCTTGCGGAGCCGGCTGAGCCGTTTTCTTTTTTATTTAATTTTTATTTATTTTATATTTTTAAAAATTCATATCTTTTCCATTTTAGCTCCATTTTACTTAAAATTTATTTTGTTGTGATCAAAAAAATGAGCTCTTTCTATTGATAATAAAATTTTATTTTTTTAATTTTTATTATTTTTTATTATTTTTTAATTAATAAAAATATTAATTTCTTAAAAATTATATATAAATTGATTATTAATTTTTAAAAATTAATATCAATTAATTGATAAATTAATACTTTTATAGATGAATTTATGATACTTATCAAGCATCAACTTATTGCACATTTTCTTCCCCATGTATGACTGACGTAATCTCGATCATAAATCCTTAGATGTCTTCTCCTCCAACATGCCGTACAAAATCTCATCCACCAGACAGGCCCTAATTGTAGCACATGTCTTTTTCTCCAAGAACATCCATATTTTGTCTATCATCTTCTTTGGCCTATCCTCCAAGGCTGAGTCCAATCCCATCTGAATCAATAGATCCTTTACCCTAATCATCCATATCATGAAATTTTTTTTTATCAAACTTCTCAAATCCTACCATCAACCCGCTGCCTTCCATAATCAATCCAAATCAAATAACAACAAATAAGTAGATTTGAAAAGATGGACAGCAACCCTTAGATCTTTTCCTTCCTCACGAAGCCTGAAGAAAATCTTAGATCTAAACTTTGCTGCTAATCTCTGCTGAAATCTGATCTTCTTTCTTCTCTATACTTAACCGGTCTCTGATACTAATTGTTATACCTACGGTTGCTTGGAGCTATAATCGTAGATCCAATCTCTTGCGTGAACTTGGATGTTAATCCAGCAAACTGAAGAAGATCTAAGAAAGACGAAAGAAGAGGATAGGATCTAGAATTTTAGCATTGAAACCAGAGAGAAGAAAGGAGAGAGCTAAGGAGAAAAGCTCAATTATATTCCACTTTTATTGTAAAAGTTACAATACCCAAGTTTATATACCCTAAGATTTTCACATGAATCCTAATAAATCCCAACTCAAAAATTTTTTTAGACTAATCCAATATATGATTACACTCACCAAACCCATGTATATCCATATCTCACATGCTCTTATCCTCTGGATCTACATCCGATCTATACATGAGTTAGCCTCCTTAAGATCTCTCAAATCAGGCCTTAAAACTCCTAGGATCAATCCAGACTCTAACCCCAAACAGACCTTTTGCATATCTCTGTCCGACCACTGAGCCAGCTTAGTCTCAGTATTGAGCAAGCTAACATAAGACTGGGTCGACTCAGTTTCAGACTGAGCCAATCCAGTTGCATCCCGTGCCAGTAGTCCCGAATACACATCTTTCTATTTGGTTTGACCTCTGAGACATAGCCAACCCAGTTTCTGATGGAGCCGGCTAACATGTAGAAATGACCATTTTCTGCAGTCTTCATCCTTTGGCTTTGATTTCTTGCTTCACCTTGCATTCCAGGTCTCCAAAGCATCAACCAAGCCCCTCAAGGTTCTCAACTCTTAGATCTCAAACCTGTGGATCGCTACACATTGCCTCCATCCTAGGACAACTTCTGTTCTAGTTCTAGGACCATACCTATTCTAATCTCCTCAAAGCCAATGCCCTGGCTCTTTCCGTGGCCTCTTAAGACTTAGGAGTACCACACCATCTACATTAATTTTGGTGTTTATAATTGGATTCATAATATTTATGATTGGATTTAAATCGTCAGCTTGATGAGGATATCAGAGTTTATAGGTGAGGTCTTGGTGTGTTGTAAGTGCTTTCACACATCCATTTGTATAAGATAAATGAGAACATAGCTCGTTGATCAAGGAAATAGCGCAGAAGGTTACAAGGCTGCAGATCAGTTGGCTCCTCAAGCACACTATGGAGATTTTCTGCTGAGGCCGGGTGATGTATTTCATTTTGGTCTACTTCAAATTTTATTAGCTAACACAAATGAAGTTGGTTATCATAGATGATGTTAGATGCTCTCGTATTCTTTATTATTGTGATACTTTACTAGCTGCTGTTAGCATTCTTTGTTATTGCGATACTTCACTGACTTTTCTCTCGCTTATCTGGATACCACCGCCCGGCCCAAAACCCAACCCAACCCCCAAAAAAAAATAAAATAAAATAAAATAAAAAGAAACAGGACATGGTGCAAGAAAAGGGTCCTTGGCGTGCCATGGCTGTCCTTTTTTTGGGAGCTTTAGAGGGCCAGGCTGGCAAGCCTAGCGACGAGGGCTGCTGTATCAGATGGGGTTGGGCAAGGAGGGAGCAAACTCTGGCCTGGTTCCCAAGGTGGCCCTGCTCAATTGTTTAAGCCTGTTATCTTAGTGTCACTGGGGTGGCAACATGTCACGGAACAATGTGAATTAGCTGTCACCTAGTACAAGTTTTCCCTTCAAGGCAATGCCCAAGTCTCCAACATCATGGCCGTAATTCCGCAGTCTTCTTCCAACATTGAGATACAAACTATTGTTCTATGAACTTTGCCAACTAATAACAAATGAGAACTAGCTTAGCAACTAGTCTACACCTTGAAAAGGCAATGCAGCTACAGCGTCTAGTAGTTTCCTTACAATCTTAATTAGAAGAAAACACGTTTGATTAATGTGGATTTATAAAAGTCAACGCTAGTCCCTGACATCAGACTAGCAACATACTTTGTCTTGCCCTTGGACTAGAAAGCTGGACTAGATATTATTATTATTATTATTATTATTATTATTATTATTATTTTGAGAATACGCTAGACAAATAAATCATCCTAAATACTTGAACGTACAATTGTCCAATTTGCTTATCAAGAAATAAACATGCTAGTTTTGGGTCTTAAAGTAAAAATCATTGCCAGACAACACCTAGCGAGTACATGGGATACTGTATCAAATCTAAATCCCATACTTCAAAAAAATTTGAAGTAGTTAGAGAATATAGAGTCACTGTCAAAGATTGACTTACGAGTAAGATTATATCAGAGACCCAATCCACTTGCAGGGGCAAAAGGACCGAAGCGGTCTCTCCCACTACACTTTTATCTGATAGTGGTGCCAAAACGATGAAATGCCAAAATATTTGCCGACAAAACCAATCTTCGGTTTGAATGAAACCCCATCCTTTGGACTACCGCGTGCCGAGCGCTTGGGTCTCCAGTAGTACCCTTCTATCCAGGGTGAAGCACGCCAACCATGGTGTACGGAAGCCGACCTCCAAATTCTTTGATCTAGTTTTGACCCCACACCCCTAAATTTTTACATCAATAGTCTTTCATGGAGTCCAAATTAAACCACTTGGAAGTTCACAATCTATGCTTAATTTTTGTTCCAGATGTGGTCAAAAGAAGCGACAAGTTTTGTCAATTTGAAGTAGAATTCATGCTCTTTATGCCAGAATATATGACATCCATGCAAATCATTCCAGGAATATCAAAGTTATGTCATCATATTGGTCCTTAAATCCTCCCATGTGTTTTGGAGGTGATCTTATTTTATGGCAAAACACTTACTTAAAGGTGTCACCAACCATTATATATCTCACAAGTTTTCTTCGAACTATATTTGAAGCTACATGATCTCCTCGATCTCATTCCGGCAAAATATACTGTAACCACAAGCTGTCTGAAAGATTTCTTTAATTTGGGTAACTCAGTTAAGCCACCAGTCCATGCAAGGCTAAACACCATGACAAAGGCACAAAAGAGAATTGCCAGCTACCAGGGGGAATACCTTACCCCAGAACTTGGATGATTGAAATAATGGCGCCAACGAACTCCGTTATTTCTTCACTTGCAGCTTGGTTTGCAAAGAATCTGCGGGCTTCCGGGATTCATGAAGTTTTGGATTGTCCTATTTGTAAGCATGTTAAATAAGAGAGAAACAACGTGAACGAAAACAAGATTTATATTTGCTGGAGACTTATCTTCTCTATCTACCAACTCCTAAAGGCCTATGTGGATAAACCTATAGGATTGGGCTCAAAATCCCGTAATTCATAAATTAAGCCATGCATTTAAACATGGTCCTGCATCAACCAAAAACCATCCAGCTCAAATCCTCCTACATGTCTGATGTTTTGGATAATACATGTTGCTGCAGATTTCTATCTTGGGTCGGCTTGGTTGGAGATGGACGGCAAGGATAGATAGCAATGGAAAGATCTGCAAGATAAGTTCCTAACTGAAGTTAGCTTTAGTGGAAACCCTATGATGCTCATATCAGAAGTCTGGAACACAAGAAAGAAATATTATGTACCTTAGGGGTCTCTACAGGCCTCTATTTATAAATAGAGGCAAAAATCATGATAGGGAAGAGTCATTGAGGCCATCACTACCGCTTCAACTACGCTACTCCAAGATTTTTGAACTAATCTTTTAGGATTTGGTAGTTATCGTTACTTTATTTGCTTTATGGCCAGCTATTCCTAGCAACTACATAGTTTGAAAAGATGCGTAGGATTTTCTGGTCAAACCTTTCAAATATATAAATCGGGCAGATTGAGGGATCTTGGATCGACAAAAATGGTAGTCATCTGAGGCAAGAATCGTCAGCCGAAGAAGGGGTCAACATTGATCAAAATTCATCAGATCTTCGACTCAGGCAGAGATGACGTCGATAGACACAACAGCTGGCTAGCTAAAGAAGAGGTTGACAACCAAAGAAGGGGTCGACATCGATCGAGATTCACCAAGTCTTCAGCTTAAAAGATTTTTTACCTATGACATATGCCCCCTATTTCCAAGTTCGAGCCAAAATTGAGTTAGGTGAAGAGAATACATTAGATCAGATTCACTGAAGACGCATGTCAGATGCTTGGTCCCTTAGTTGAAATAAAGCATCCATGACACTTTAGGCAAGGTGAATCATCATATTAAAGAACCACCATGATTAGGGGGATGTTATTGAGGGATGTATAAGATCCAGAGCGTCGCATGCGCTATTTTAGGCAAGCTTTTAAAATGAGCCACCTGAAGGATCTGTTGGACCCATGGGATTACGCCAAGTGGTGATCATCCGATGGCCCAGGCCAAACTGATGCCTGAATCATGTCGTTTTGAGGTGCGGGGTTTGTATCTTTTGTCTTTACATTTCAGCTTCTTCCCCTTTAAAGTTTTGAGTCGGTGGAGGTTCTTGGATCCCTTGGGAAACTTTCAGTCATCTTCTCTGGCTTTCTCCATCACATGTTCATTTGCAAGTTGGTTCTTTGAGCATTTTCCCAATCCATTTTCATCTAGTTTTTTGGTTGTGTCTTTCTTTCCACTGCTTTTGGCTTCTATTCCCTTCCTTTCCTTTCTATCCTTTTTTCTTTTCATCATTTGTATCTTTAAATGGCTGGATCAGAGAGCTCCACCAGGGATTGCTCCTTTGATTCCTCTCCTTCCTTGGAGAATAGCCCTATAAGGTCGAGCATCGGGTACAAGATTAAACAGTCCTTTGTGCCTGGGTGATTTTGATCTATACTAGATCCAGATGACTTGAGTCTGATCCGGGCTCAATACGGGATCCCTCTTGAGTTTGAATTGGAACTCTCAGGAGTGAATGGTTGAATCTTCGACTCTCCTCCAGGTTGACTTGGACTACACAAGGAGGTACTTCGGACAGGGCTTATGTTACCCCTTCATCCTATCATTGTTAAGCCTTTTAAATTCTTCAACATGTCTCTGAGTTCTGTTGTGTCGAATTCATTTTGCTTCATTTGTGGTTTTCATGCCATTTGCTTCCTAACCGAAGTTTAGCTCACTATCCCTCTTTTTCGATCTTTCTTCATTATCAAGAGACATCGTTACACTAAGGACTGATGGTATGTCTCCCTCCAGAGAGGAGTTGCTTCTCTAATTAGGGGAGCTCTTTCCTCGATCTATGACTAGAAGGAGTACTTTTTGTTTATTTTCTATTCTTCCATCATAGATTAGAGATTCTCATGCTAGGGCCGATCGAGGGAGTCTATCTTCTAGATCTCAGTGTTGGAGAAAGAGGACACTCAATGCTCCAAGGCTTTATGGGAGTATAAAATTTTGCCGCTGAAACAACTGCCGTTAGAGCAGACTCTCTTTAACATCGATCTCTGTCAGGCCAATCCCTGAGGTGAGAGTTAGCCTAGTTGTTTCTTCTACATCTCCCTTCTTCCTTTTCTTTTTTTTTTGACTTGACTTGCTTTGGCTTGCTGTAGATACGAGGCCCAAGTAGCTTGAATATTGAAGAAAAGCACTAAAGAAAAGGAAGGCTTCGGTCATCGTCGAAGCATAGAAGAAACAAAGGTTTATTGAAGCTAAGCAGAGGAAAGGACTACCTTCTCCTTAAGTCTCATCCACCTCAGCCGAAATAGTACTGGCTTCCTTGGCCTAGGCTTGCCCTCAGGAGCCTAGGCCTTCGATTTCAATTTTTGCCCCTTAAGTCGGAGGCACACGTCGATCTGGCACTCAAGCTGAATAGGTCAATTCAACTCATGCTAATGTCCCAGCCGATCAAGGACTTGGCACATCTTCAACCCTACCGTCCAATTCCACCTTGGAGAATTGGAGGGTTGCTCGTGACCTGCTCCATGGAATGCTTCTCTTGGATGATCTCGAGAGAATGGAGGGACTAAGCCTTAACCTCAGTAGAGGGAGGCAATAACCCTATTTGTCAAAATAAGTTCTTTTTTTTCTTGTTTAATTATGCTTATTTTCCATGGCTAACCTACTTTTTCTTGTTTGCATAGTTGGGCCACTACATCGCGGTCTTTATCAACTCTATAAAAATTGTCCAATCAGAGGTTGCCAATGCATATAAGAAGCATGAAGAGGCAGAATCAGCTATAGCAAAGGCTCGATCGACAGTGGAGCTAGCTAAGATCGAAGTTAAGTACCTTAAGGAGATACTCAAAAAGGCTGAGGCATCCAAGACCAAGGCAGAGGTTGAACTGGCCTTAGAGAAAAAATGATGTTGGGAGGTGCATGCAAAGGTCACTGAGGTTGAGAAGAAGGTAGAGGGCCAAATCATTGAGATCGGCCGTCTAGCAGTGGAGACCTTCTTTGCATCATAGGAGTTTATTGAATAGAAGGCCAGGTTCGACAAGGAAGCCTTCATCGCCAGATAGAAATTTTGCCACCAAAGGATACTAGCTTGCCTCTCAGAGTTAGACTTATCATTCTTGGACGAGGAAGAAGAAGCTGATGGTGACTAGCCTCCATCAGAACGTACAGCCCCCAAAGAGTAACTACAACCTGGATCTGTGGCCACCAAAGAGCCACCTTCATACCGTCAAAGAGACTAACCAGTTGGTGAGCGTTGTTCCAAGCTCCTCGGCTGATCCTCAGTTCAAGGTTGTAAATACTTCAACTTAAATTTTAAATTTTCTTGTAGTCTTTTATTTTCTTTGTCCTTTGAAGTTTCCTCTTGCTTCTTCTAATTTTTGTCGTGCCCTTGTTTTACCCCCATGCAGTCTAGCTAATGTGGGTTTTGTGGATGCACAATCATTTGCCATCATCCCGAGACTTTACCAAAAGTTATAGCTCGACCTATCAATGTTCGAATTGAGGCTCTTAAAAAGGAGGTTCATGAGGCAAAGAAGAGGGCCTTTAAAGTAGTGCAGAGGTGCTCGAAAAGAAAGAAAGCTTATGCGAGGCTTCTATATATAGAAGTGAAACATTTGAGGAGAAATATTAGGCAAACTGACAAAATGTATGCTCTGAAGAGGTCTCGGTTAGTTGAAGCTTGTGTGAAATCAACCAAGACTGCTAAGGAGGTGAAGTGAGGTGCTCCAAAAAAAAACATGCATGATTCCAAAATGATCTCCATGCAGCCCAAGAGAGAATTACCATCTTGGTGTTCTTAGTGGAATCATCTAAGGCAACTAAGGATGTGAGATGGGGTGCTGTAGAGAAGGTCATACAGCTCCAAAATGAGCTCTACACATCCCAAAAGAGAATCACTACCTTGGAGGGTTCAGTTGATAAGGAGAGGTTGATGGCAATAGAACTCCAACTAAGGGTGGTAGCAAGCAAAGTGATAGCCAACATTGCTGAAGGTAAAGTTAGGCAAATGGAAGCCAAGATCGCTGCCAATCAACTCGAGGTCGTACTCAAAACTGTCAAAGCATCTATTATGGCTTATGAGGTTGGTTTCAAGGAGTGCAAGGCCTTGGTCAAGTGGCTCTTCTCTGAAATCAATGTTGGCCTTCTTGAGGTCCCAAGTGAACAAGGGACGCCCGGAACTGAAGAACCAGAAATAAGGCTTTTGTGGTCGAGGATGCATCAAATCCATCTACCAAGGATGATTCTCAAACCAAGGACGGTCCTTCTTAAAATCTTAGCGACCGACTATATTAATGTATTTTTTTTTTCTCTTCTTTTTGTCGCTCACTATCTATGATGCAAATATTATAATCAGTCAATTCAACTCCTGAAATTTAATGAAATAATTTGAACTAGTGTTAATATTTACTTGTTCCTGTCTCTTCATTGCTATTCTGACATTGTAGTCTAAGCAATAGCATTAGTCTACTTCCTATCGTTCCCACCACCCTAGGTTAGTAGAAGCTCTCCAGACTCTTGTTGATCCGTTGCCATCAATAGTTTTTAGATTTGCTGTTGATTTTTGGGATCTTGAGGTTTTCGATCTTAGTGGCAAGACCTTCGAGGATCTTTTAGATTAGTCCTTGCTTTTCACAGGACCAAGATTTTCTTGTTGGTTGAGTTTATTTAGGAACGAAGGGCCTTCAAGGATCTTTTAGGTTAGCTTTTGCTTCTCGCCAAGATCTTTAGCATAGATGGCTAGGATTTGTGGGTTTCAAGGATTCTTCATGGTTAGCCCTCACTTCTCACATGACCAAGGCTTTCTTATCGGCTAAGCTTGTTTAGGAATGAGGGACCTTCAAGGGTCCTTTAAGTTACCCCCCGCTTCTTGGTTGCCAAGTCTTTCGCCTAGAGTGGATGAAATTTGTGGGCTTCGAGGGTCCTTCGTGGTTAACCCTCATTTCTCGCATGATCAAGGCTTTCTCGTTGACTGAGCTCGTTTAGGAACCAGGAGTCTTCAAGGATCCTTTAGATTAGCCCTCGCTTCTTGGTTGCCAAGGTCTTCAGCCCAGAGTGGATAGGATTTATGCTCTTTGAGGGTCCTTCATAGTTAGCCCTCGCTTCTAGCACGATCAAAGCTTTCTCACCGGCAAAGCTCATTTAGGAATAAAGGGCCTTCGAGAATTTTTTAAGTTAACCCTCGCTTCTTGGTCACCGAGATCTTTGGCCCAGAGTGGATCGAATTTATGGGCTTTGAGGGTCCTTCATGGTTAGCCCTTGCTTCTCACATGACCAAGGCTTTCTTGTCGACTGAGCTCGTTTAGGAATGAGGGGCTTTCGAGGATCCTTTAGGTTAGCTCTCACTTTTTTTTTGCTAAGGTCTTTGGCCTAAGGTGGATGGAATTTGTAGGCTTCAAGGGTCCTTCATGTTTAGCCCTTGCTTCTTGCATGACCAAGACTTTCTCATCAGCTGAGCTTATTTAGGAACAAGGGGCCTTCGAAGATCCTTTAGGTTAGCCCTAATTACTTCTTGGTCGTCGAGGTCTTCGGCCTAGATATTGTTGTAAGAAAGGCATATTATTTTCTATGAAATTCATGGATTAGGGAGAAAAATAAAAACTTTTTATTGAAAGTATTTGATTACACTCATTGGTAGTACATTCATAGGTTATCTAAATTCTAGGAACGATGTAATGGAGTTCCATCTAGTTGCTTCAAATAGTAGGTTCCGAGTTTGATAACCTCATCTATTTGATAAGGGCCTTTTTAATTGGTAGATAGCTTCGCTCATTCATTTGGTTAAGATACCTTGGCTCGGTGCATTTAAACTACGATACTTAAAACTTTTAGTTTTAATAAACAGTTCCAACATTATTTTCAAAATCATTTCATGTTAATTATAAAGTATTTATTTTTAGCTAAAAAGAAAAATACTTCTAAGTCCTAATCCTTCTAGTCACAATCCATGGTCCCATCCACACTAGGTGTGGGAGTCTATAAAAAAGGGTAAGAAAAAAAAGTGAGTTAAAAGCCTGATAAGTCACCTTTATTACTATTTGATTAAATATAATATGCATAAAACTCAAAATTATAATATAAGATCTTTTGATTTATAATTTAAAACATGCTGAGCAGTATGAAGTTTACATATATTCAAAATAATCAAGATATATGAATAAAAGAAGAAGAACATAAAACTTAGCAAGAGGGACCCAAGGGTGCACGCATGATGCTGGCGTATGATCCCTCGGTGGTCGAGGAGTTGAGAGAAGGCTGCACACGGCATGCACGTGCAGATGAGGGAAGTGCCTCAAGATCTAAGCTTGGATCCGTTAATGATGGAGGAACCTAAATAGGACCAGAGCTCAATACTGTGATGCCATCTTAGAACAAAAGAAAAAAGAGTCAGTGAAATCATTGTAATTCTAATTTGAATATCAATTGCATGTATAAAATAGTTTGCACAAAATGTAAGTATAAACCTAACTATAACAAATTTTTGAATTTGATAATAACTCTATTAACATTATAAGTTAGCTATTGTTATCCGGGAACCAAAGTTTTTTATTTGGAAGTTTTTGAAAATATGGGAGTGATTGTTAATGTTAAAAGGTTTTCCAAATATTAATATGCTGTTAAAATCCCATTATTTTTTTCCTTTTCTTTTTTTTTTTTTAATAAGAAAAAGGCCATGTTGACTTCTAGCAATAAGAATATTCCTATTAGAGTTCCACATTCATCTTGCTCTTCCATTGGTGCTGAACTCTTAAATTAAGGAATGTTTCTTTTGGTTTCCATTGTGGATAACGTTTTAAGCTCTAGCATCTATTCTGCGTTTAGGATCTTCTATGGTTCCTCCATCGTTTTAAGCTCTAGCATCTTTTGGTTTCCATGCATCATACAAATTTCCAAAGATAATCCTAAATCAATGAAGCATGATAAATATTTAATATTTACTTCTTTATTAGACGTTATTGACATTTTATCTTGGAATTATTCGTTGGATGAAAAAGACAAGTTAGTTCAATGTCTAAATTTAAGAGAAAGGCATAACCATAATCCAGGCATGTCTAGAAACAGTAATTTGTCGGCAAGGGATGGAGACAATGAAAGGCCTAGAAAGTTCATCGACCCCCCAGTTAAAGATTTTGTAATTTTATAATCAACCAATGCACATGTATTGTAACAAATCTTACAAGTTACCCAGTTCTCTCTCATCATACGGCAAGAGAGATGTTTGTGTCCATGTCACGGAAGCTCCGGAGCATTCACTTGATCATAAGCCTTTCGCCCCTCTAGTTGCTATAAGGGAAGTATTTGGCAAATTCTTTTATCTTAATCCAGGTAAAAAGCTTAGGTGGATGTTGAATAGATTAATTAGAAACAAAGATGTGCCACATCGTGACTTCTCTCAAAATGAACAGATGGCATAACCACCATATCAGCTCAGCTCGGTGAAACAGGAGGCTACCATGCAGTGACTCCATGGAAGCGCGGCAGACTCAAGTCATGTATATGACTGCTAGCACTTTTGGAAGATGAATCTTCAAGTGCTTATTTTCTTGAAAATTCCATGGCGCCACATCCGTCATATCTCCAACCTTTATGGAGCTCTTCCCTCTAATGTGAGTCTTTTACTAACCTTGCCAAAGAGACTCGCCCTAGTTATGCCTTGAATCAGATGCTCTGTAGTGGATTCCTCTGTTATTCTATAATTATAAATAAGTACCCAAGTGAAAAAGAAGACTTATTCTATTATTATAAATAAACATCTGCTGAGGTTTTACCCCATGTGGGACTCAGGCCAGCCCACTCCGAAATTACTTTTAATTATTGATGAATACAGACATGGTCCAACCTGTAATCTACTAATTTTTCTGGTTGTACCGATTCATCTCACAAATTTCATAAAATTTTCAGCTCAATCATCCAAATAGACCCAAGCAGATAGAAGTTCCAACAGCGAACAACCTCTAAGTAACTGCTAACTTCATTCAAGCATCTTGCATTACAGTCCATATCCATTTATGAAGATACATGATGTCCAGCCTCAAAAAGGAGCTATAACCAGCCCCAATGTAAAACAAACAAATAAGTAACAACAACTACAAGGAAACATATCATTAACCAAATAAAATATCGGGATATAAATTAAGATTAAATTTCCTGACAGTTGCTAGAGGTGTTGAGCTGAGAATTTATTGTCCAAGCAGTGAAAAAGGAGGGGCAGCATACCCTGGAAGCAGTCGCAGCACAAAATTTTCTGCAACTGATTTTTTTCATTAATTATTAAAGTTGTGTCATGTAGCGAACACCTCAAATTCCTATCAGTAGCCAATCCACTTTTCAGGAAAAGAGAAATGTAAGGCAATGTCTATAAAAAGCTCAAACCGCATTAAAATGATTTAGCTCCTTTAATTGCATTTGTGAAACTTTCAGCTGTACTTGTCCATTCACTTAGGATTGAATTAACTTCCGCTGCCAGCTCATCATGCGGGCAATGACCTGAAAGAAAATCAACAGCATGAACGATGAATAAGGTGATAGGGAGCAAATATGATGCAATAAACATAGGACCCCAGCATCCCTGCCAAGACCCATGTATATATATATCTTGACCTCCAATGATGTTTCAGCCTTTTAAAGTCATATTTCAGTGTAGTGCATCAGATGGATCATCAACCATCCGCACCAGATCAAATGCATAACATATACAACTAAACAATGATAGCGTTATATTTTACATCAGAAAGCCTGAATCAGTTACCTGCATCCAGTTCACTGATTGTGACCGTGATGCAATGCTCCCTGAGCATGGACAAGAATAAATTGGATTTGGAGAGTGGATCCCTCATACCCTGGTTTATCAAGAAAAGCAATTAGTTTTAGATGAAGCAATCATCATTAGCTGATCAATTGATAAACTGTCAGCTTGACTAAATTAAATCTTAGTAATGCACTTACTTGTATGACTAAGATTTTTCCACCGAAGGAGTCAAATAAATAATTTAGAGGAATTGACAGATCAAAATTTAATATACTCTCCAGAATTATAGGTACACCAGGATCGTATGACTGAGATACTTGTCAAGGAAGGTGTACAATATAAGAGGATCACATACTTGACAAGCGCATATAATGCATTCCTAAGATTGAGAATATTGAGCTCTTATGTTATGTGTAGAATCTCTAATTCTGTATTATCACAAAATTGTCAAAGAAAACAATTGCAACGTTGGGTCTCTCTACGCATAGTATGTTATGATAGTCAGCAACATCCATCTCAACCAAAGAAAATACAAAACGTACTTCATGACCAACAAGCCAGATTACATAAACAAGATTTTGCAGAAAAGAATCCATTTTATTATTGAATTTGCAGAAAAGAACCATATTTTTTTCTGCAGGAATAGCTAGATTTGAATTTTACTGGACCATTATACCCCATCCTTTTTAATTACTTAAATGGTTTTAAGTGTACATCAACTTGCATAACAGGTGCATCCATTAACAATTGTTTGCATTTGACTAAAATAAACATGTGCCTTCATCCAAGGGCAGAGGCATGATGGTCTCGTAAAGCGCAAAATAAAGGGAACCCTTCTTTCAAATGTGAAAATAAAGTGAATTCTTTCTTTTTCAAAAACCTTTTCAATATGCCAGTTCGACCTTCCATTCTTGCTCCAACATCACCATGCTTGGCATGCACAAAAATAAATTCATTTAGCATCACAGCATGGAGGAGATTTTCTTAAAAATGGATTTCCATTCCACAGTCTAGTTTTGAGATTGCAATAATGAAAAAATGGAATTGGTCTCTATCAAAAGAAATGGACTAAATAAACTTCTGTCCAAATACAGACAACGAAATAAGGCGATGTTTTCATACTTAGGAGGGAATATTCTATAACAAAAACTAGTAGAAGCATGTAGTTGCAATCCATTTAAAGCTTATCCAAAAACCACAACTAACGTTACGTGCACAGAGGTCATACTATTTTGAGTAGTGTTTTACATTGTATCTTAATATGGGTTGTACCTGGTATTCTCACAGTGACGGTAACTACAACCTTTTACATTTGTATGTTTCGACTGTTCACAAAAGCCTCCACCAAGGTTCATGCTATAGCTTATGTTACCTGGGCACTTGCATCCAGCTGAAAAATTTTCTCTCTCATACATACCAAGTCAGACGCACTTAGACACCTAGATAGCAAGTTGGAGAATTCAAATGATTTTTTGTAGCTTTAGATTGATCAAGAGTTGGAATATTCAAATGATAAATTAGATCCATCATAATGATGTTAAAGTGGGCTATTGCTCTTTTTAGAGGATTGTGTCAAGAAACTTCTTAAAATGTCATGTTTCTTTATATCCATAAACTAATTTGGGACTTTGCATGAGACATATGCATACTGAAAGAGTTCAACAAATCATATTTTCTACTTTTCATTTATACTCATTTAAAATAAATATAATTTTTCATTTATCCTATTTTAAAAACAAATATATGTCAGTTAACAATATTATTTTTCCTACATGTCTTCAAATGTCCTTTCCTTATCATTCTGTGTTGGACAATTAGGTGTGTCAGAATCCCACTTTCACATCCATGTCCATGCAACATAGGCTATAAAATCTAACCTTACCTCTCAAGTGAATTTAATCCTAAGCCCTTTGTGACATCATCCACAGATCAAGTAAATTGGGCAAGTCATCCGCATATCCAAATGGTTAGATGTGATAAGCATTTCCAAAATTCTGCACCTAATATATAATCAGCAGTTGTCATAAATATTGAATAATTTGGCTGTGGACGGTCATAGGTGTGATACTACATCAAGAAATTGCTTGTGGGGCTTCATTATGCACATTAAAAACATCTCAAATTAATAGGTGGATCACCAAGTAGAGGAATTTCTTGGGGAGAATTCTCCTACCAACAAAGAATGCTAGTTTCTTAAGTTTCTAGCAATTTTGCTTCATCCAATAACTTTCATGCTCAAGATGGAGATGTAGGATTTCTTTCCACCTCTCTTATCCTATCTTTTTCTTAGATCCATTTTCATCTTTTGGGACGGCCCATCTCACATACCTGCCTTTCACACACAATCTATCAAATCCAATATATCTTTGGTAGCCACTCCTTAGCCTCCCAAAATTCCTTTTTTTACTTTGTGCTTTTCTTTCATTTGACTAGGAAAATTCCCTTTCCATCTGACTGCTCTGCGTTTCCAATTCTTTCACTTTTTGCAAACTTTTCTTTTCCATAATCAGTTCTTCAATGTTTTCAAATTTCTACAATCTTGGCAACTAAGATTGTCATATAGCAGCTAGAGTAATTCAGTACAGTTTCTTCCTCCTAACAAGAAACTCTTGGTGCAACTATCGATGCTCAAGCTTGAAGCTGCAATTTACACTACTTGAACATCTTGCACATATTGTGCTTCTGGATGGAGACAATTTCATAACTATCAGTGGCTTAGCTATCAGTGGCTGGCTATTTCAATTTCCATCATGGATTTAAGTATGGTCTGTACTGGTCTATACCAATCACAATGCATCATCTTGGTAAGGTACCAAATACATATGCACTACCACTACCAACTTGTGCCAACCTTGCCAAAATTAGGCAGGTGCAAGAGCAGGTATAGGTAGGGGTTTGGGAAAGCGGAGAGCTTGATCAAGCTTGGGTCTGATTAAGCATATGTTTGAAATTAATTTCGAGCTCAAATTTTGAGATCAAGATTGACACATTTATTACTTGATCAAGCCCCATTCAAGCACCATTTTGGATCGAAAGGAACACAACAAGCATGGCTGATCAGTTTGATTCATCAAATCAAGCTGAAATCTTATCAAGCTGAAATCAATTCAGGTTTTTATGAAGCAGGGTTTAAATTTGAATTAAGTTTTTAGTCATGCTTAAATAAACATTTAACAGATGCAAAGCAAATTTATAAAATTAATAATATTATATTATAAAAAATAAATCTACAAAATTTACTAGCAATATTATGAAACTGGTTAGTGCACCGTAAAACACATGAATTTAACCTAGCCATCAACCAAAGCTTTTATATGGCTGTATACACATTAATTACATACTACAACATATATGTACATAACATATTACTGTATTTAATATATACAAGCCTTATCAAGCGAGGCTGATTGAGCCGCGTTAATTTCAGGCTTGGTTTGAAGTTAATTTCAAGCCTGTGAACCAAATTCAGGCTTGCTCCAATTAAATTCACATTGAGCTTAATTCAAGCTTAGTTCAAGTCAAGCTTGAGCTTCACCTATCGACTAGCAATCCTACAAATACACCCTTTACTACGGGCCCATACTAACCTTAGCTGCTGAAAATTAAGACCAGGAATGATGGTGGCTATTAATGTGTTCGAGAAAATGAATATTTTGAAAGCATTTGAAGCACTTAGGTAGAACTTTTCTAGGAGCCTTGGTGCAACAAGAATGTTGCCCTATTGTCGCTTGGAGGTCATGGGCTCGAAACATAGAACCTGCCTCTCTACATGTGTGGATAAGGCTATCCACGTCCCAAACCCTACAATGGCAAAAGCCTCATGCACTGGGCTACACTTTATTATTTGAAGGAAGCATATAGGAAATTGGTGTTGATTAAAGTTTTACCCTTTAGAGTAATGGTTGGGCTGTGGGATACTCAGGGGTCAGAGGATTTACCAATCACGGGCAACCGTAGAACCAATGAGCATCCCGTAAGCAAGGAACCAAACAAGCAAATAGAAAAGTTAAAAGAAAGAAAGCATCCAAGATAAAAATATTTTCAAGTATACCGATCTTGAGCAGAGTCTACAGATCAATCAACTAGACACCTCCACAAATGGATATGTTAACCTAGCTAGAAGGTTCCTACAACTGACGTACAAATATGTGGTAAAACACCTCACTAGTACCATACAGGCACCAAGTGAGATATAATGTGTATATACAAAATCATATTATACTCAAAAGGTACTAGTATGGGCGCTAGTACTAGTACTTCAACCTTTGACTTCTAATGCATCAATTTCAGGATTGCCAAATTAACACAACCCTCTCTACCAATGTCCTGACATTTCTCTTTAACTTCCTTGTTAAGGAGACTTATCTATTGTTCAGTTGATTGAAAACCTACTGTCACACCTTTTTTGTCCAAAAATTAAATGCTCTTGATAACCATCAACCAACTCATTTAATGCTTCTACTTTTTTGACATGATCTTTCATGGTTATCATGAGAATTTGACCATCTAATTAGATACAACTTCTATGATGCCGAGAAGCAACAACAATTATTCAATGCTTCCATCATTACCGCTACCTTGTCTGCCATGCCCGAGCCTCTTGCTTTTATGACTGTCGCTCCCCACCTTAAAACTCTCAACATGTTAGTAGCTTGGTTGAAGCCCTCATGTGTGCAATCATTATTATCACAAGCAATCCTACCATGCATTTCTCAAGCAACTCAGCCCTACATGCTTCAGGTTCTGCCCTTTTTCCCATAACATGTCCTTGCTATTGCCACTTCAAGTCTATATCCTATTGGATGGTTACTCCATCCTTGCCAACAAACTATCGACCCATAAATGGATGTTTTCTGTTTAATCTTTCATATTCTTGGATTCTTCAAATATATTTTTGTTGGTCAATTAGGGATTGCCATTGCATAATCTCATTTTGGTTCTACTCAACCCTACAAAAGACAATAGTGATGAATGATTGGAAGTGGGCATAGGTGAAATAGCTTTACAAACAAATTATTGAAATGGCACACTACAATCATCCGATTCAGTTTAGTATATAAAAAAGGCCCGATCGCCCTCTTCTGTTGCTGAGAAGGGGAAAGAAAGAGAGAGAAGGGGGGAGAGAAAGGACCAATGATGGTACCGTTCTCTATGGAATAGGGGAGAAAGGGAATGAAGGATCGCAATCACAATCCTCCATTTCAAAGTCCTTTTTTATTAAAAAAAAAATTGAATTGACGTCAACAAACCATATGCCAACTTTAATTTAAAAGTTAAAAATAAAAAAAGGGTTTGAAATAAAGGAATGTGATTGCGATCCTCTACCAAGGTCACAGCCAGCTTCGTTTGCCCCCTCCGCCATGTCAGAACCCTAAACAAGACCATTCCCAGCATGCAACCTAGGTAAGTCACTCTCTCTTTATCCCTCTCTCTCTAGATACAAGCCTCCCTCTCTCATCTTCCCTCTCCCTCTTTCTCTCTCTCTTCCTATCTCTTCTTCTCCCTCTCCCCACTCCCTCTCTGGGTCTTCTTATTTTGGTATGCTCTAGAATAGCACGGTATAGAACCATACCATACCGAACCAGTTGTTGGCTAGTACACCCCTTGATACTGGTTTGGCAAACCTTGATTGACATCTTCCTAGCTTTATGTTTCCCTTATTTTTGCTACAATATCATCACCTCATAACATATGGCATCACAGGTTTAGCTATATCTAGAATTTTAAACCAAGAGTTGGAATATCAAGGTACGGGAGCATGCCAACCTAGGGTGGTACAAGATGCATCATATCAAGGATTGTGCTGACAAATGGTATGAATAGATATGCATAGACAGCGGTATGCATGCCCTTGATCAGCCATTTTTGGATTATTTTCAAATTTACACAATTTTCGTGAAGTTATAGGTTTCAACGCAAACTTAAATATCATTGATTTTGATCATAGAGTCATGCCATACATATGAATCTGATAATCAAGTGATACTGAATCCTCATTCAACAATTTCCATGTGACTATTCCAAGAAAACAACATTCTTCTTGGCATTTTGAAATAAAGGAAAAAAGAGGAGAGAATATAAACCTACCTTGAATAATTTTCTAAAACCCAAAATCAAACACCAAGCTTAGGTCCTACAAGCCAATCTCCCTAGGTAGTGTTTTCTTCTCCCAACTTCATTCCAAAATTTAATTGCAAAAAAGGTTGTTTTAGCCATCCTAAGTACTACAAGATAATATGCTTGGTTAAAGACTAGCTAGATGTGTATCAACCTTTAATTGCCCTCAACCGCTTTGATCTAGGTCAGTTCTAGCAATTAAGGCAATATTTGCCAAAGTGATGCCCTTTTGAATTGCCAAAGGGTTGGGTATAATGTGTATCCATTGGCATAGACTAAGGCTTAATTGACTCGAACCAAGTGGTTCGGGCTGCACCAAATGAAACAGGTCAAGAACAGAAATGGCTCACACAATTGGTCAATTCAACCCCTTCTGAAAGAGAGGCAAAAGAGCTTTTCCTCTAGGATTTCATTGACCAATATATATATGTACAGGATGTTCATATATGGCAACAAAGATCAGCAGTAATACAGCAAATATATGCCAACATAGGCCAGTAATAATGCAGCAATAAAAAAGCAAATATATGCCAATATAGGCCAATAATAATACAACAAATATATGCCAACATAAACCAATAAATATATGCCAACATAGGCCTGCAATAATACCAAAAAAAACTCTACTATATATGGAAAGAAATATGCAATAATAAATATATCCTAACATCCCCAAGCAAGCAGAGCATCCTTGGTTTGGAGGTGAAGATTGGTGCGCAAAAGCGAAAACTGAGAAGTGGACAAAGGTTTGGTGAAGATGTCAGCAAATTATTTGTCAGAAAAGATATGGACTACATCCAAATCACCCAATTGAACTTTCTTCTACAAGAACTGATGATCAAGTTCAATGTGCTTCGTATGGGCATGCAAAACAGGATTTGCAGCAAGGTATGTTGTGCTAAGATTATCACAATAGATGTGAATAGAGTACTATAAGAAGATGCCAAGATCATGAAGTAGATGACGGATCTATACTGTCTCGGCTAGTGTGTAGGCCACAGATCGATACTTCGCTTCAAAACTAGAGCGAGAAATAGTAGGCTGCTTCTTAGCTGATCACGAGATAAGATTAGGTCCAAGAAATATACAATACCCTGAAGTGGACTTCTGTGTATCTGGATAACCAGCCCAATCAGCATCTGAAAAAGCAACAAGTGATGAATTCAGACAACAGGAGATGGAAATGCCGTAGGACAATGTCCCATGAATGTATGGGAGAAGATGTTTAACAGCTTGCATATGTATCTCATGAGGTGCATGGAGATATTGAGCAACCATATTAGCAGCAGGTCAGGTCTTGCAAAAGTAAGATATTGCAAAGCACCAACTATCTGATGATAGGTAAAGGGATCTGCAAGAAGACGCCCTTCATGAGTCAAAAGACGAGCACTCAGAGAGAGAGGAGTAGCAACCAGCTTACTTGTGAGAAAACCATGACGCTCAAGCAGTTGACGCGTGTATTTCTGTTGAGTTAGATAAAAACTAGATGATGAGCTAGTGGCTTTAATGCCCAAAAAATAATGTAGAGGTCCCAAGTCCTTCGTTGCAAACTCTCGTTATAAAATGCCTGTAAGAGCCCCTAAAAGAGAGGAGCTTTCAGTAACAATGATATCATCAATATTGTTGATGCGGAAATCCATCTCGAGGTCGGATTGGCTGAAGTTGTGCGATGACGACAAGTCGACGATGGCGACCATACCTACAAGAGAAGTCCTCGATCGAAGTTAGCTCCGACGAGGATCCTCCGACGCTCAAGTCAGTTTTCTGTTCCACAGAAGAAAGATGAGCATTTTTGGAGAGAAGAGTTCGCGTACCTTGGGATCCCTCTTTTGATTTTTTTTATAGAAGGTAGCCGGAGTTTGTTATGATGAATTGTTAATCGTGAGAGAGCAGGAAGTTATCAGAGATATTTTGCTTGCCCACTAAAATATCCTCAAGAATCATGTTAAGTACTATCCCTTTATGGCATGTGGGGAAGACCATCTCTCAATTATATGAATTGACAACTTGGAGACGAGAGTGGGGCGAGCTTGCCTTGCTTCTCTTATAACCACTCCCTCCCTTTTTCTGATGACCTTTAGCTCAGCCTAAATTCTGACCTCGACTTCAGCCTTCTGATGACCTTCAGCTCAGCCTGAATTCTAACCTCGGCTTCAGCCTTCTGATGACCTTCAACTCGGCCTGAATTCTGATCTCGGCTTCAGCCTTCTGATAATCTTCAGCTTGGTCTAGATTCTGACCTCGGCTTCAACTTTCTGATAATCTTTAGCTCGGCCTGACTTCAGACCTCGGCTTCAGTCTTCTGATGACCTTTAGCTCAGACTGAATTCTGAACTTGACTTCAGCCTTCTGATGACCTTTAGCTTGGCCTGAATTCTGACCTCAACTTCAGCCGTCTGATAACCTTTAGCTCGATGCGGATATCCGCAAGCGGAAGCCGAAGCATAATGATTTTCAAAGTGCACAGAAGCCGAGATATGGGCCGAAGACCATTGTCTCACATCTTCGACTAGTAAAAAATTTCTCCAACAAACATATAGGAGAAGAACGAGAGTGCCAGAAGAGGAGCGACAAATAAACATGAAGGGATCTACGGTACTTCCAATAAAACCAATCTCAAAAAGAAAGAAAGAAAGTAAAGTGCTAGAACCAAGCCCAAGGTGCCTACTTGAGTCCATAGATGGCTTTCTGTAGGCGGTAGACATGATGAAGAAGAGAAGGGTTCATAAAGCCAAGTGGTTGTTTCATATAGACTTCTTCAAAGAGAACACCATGAAGCAAGGCATTCTTCACATCAAGTTGCCGAAGCGGCCACCCAAAGGAGAAAGCAACAAAAATACTAATGCGAATAGTCGGCTTGACAACCGGTGAAATTGTTTCTACAAAATCAATATCCTATTGTTGTTTGTAGCCCTGAGCCACAAACTGAGCCTTAAGACGCTCAAGAGAACCATCTGCCTTCTGCTTAACCTTGCATATCCATTTGTAGCCAATGGATTGATAAATGATGGAGGAGGAACAGGATCCTAAGTAGAGTTAGCCAATAAGGCATCAAATTGTTTGATCATAGCTACACACCAACCTGCATCTTGAAAAGCCTCAGCAAAAGAGTTAGGCTTGGTGAGAAGAGAAGAACTCTTAGAAGTGAAGAAGGAGGTAGACTCAGTCATATCCTTTGTCATGGACTAGGTGAGCATAGAGTATGTACGAGAAGGTGGAGGAACAATAGGTGAAGTAGATAAAGAAGATGGTGAAACTGGTAGGTCTGCAACAGGTGGAGTGGAAAGGGGAGGTTCAGAAGGTATAAGAGCAAGGTCAATTGTACTGGTGGGTGCAACAGCCCTGGAGGTTTGTCTGGTATAGACCCATAGCACTTTCTGACCAAGCAATAGTGGTATGGTTCTCGTCTCTAACCTGTATGGCATCATGATTTAAGTTGGTAGTAAATTGAGTTAATGACTCAGAGATTGGTGAAACAAACAAAGTGGATCGATCGGTACAAGTGCTAGAATCATCAATAATAGAAATATAAGTGAAATTGAAATAAGAGAGTGCATGAACAGTATGACTCTCACCCAGTAAAGGAGGATTAGAAAGAAAATTTTGAAACATGTGAAAATCTAAAACGATAGAACCAATTGTAGAAAATGTTGAAAATTTGGAGAGACAAGGATATGAAAAAATTGTTTCAACAAATGTAACATGCCTAGAAATGAAAATTTTTTCACTGCTTGGATATAGGCAATGAAACCTTTTATGCTTATCTAAGTGTCCCAAGAATATATAAGGGAGTAATCGAGGAGAGAGCTTATGTTTGGCAATATCCTATAGATCAGGATAACACAAGCATCCAAAAACTTTCACAAGTTGCAAGTCAAAAGGGACAACCATGCAAAGCATTGTATGGCAATTTTTCGTTCAAAAGAACAAGTGAAGGAATATGATTTACAAGAAAAATGGTAGTTTCTAGGGCCTCTGCCCAAAAGCGAGGAGCAATACAAGCTTGAAAAAAAAGACTTCGAATAACATTGGATAAATATCTATGTTCTCTCAGCAGCACCATTTTGTTGTGGTGTGTGAGGACATAAGAATCTCTGAATAATCTTAGTCTATGAACATAGAGTAGAGAATTTTTCATTTACATACTCCTTGCCATTATTAGATTGAAGAATTTTAATATTATGATCATAAATACTTTTAACCATTGCTTGAAACTCTAAAAATTTTCCAAAAACCTCATGTTTAAATTTTAAAAGGTAAATCCAAGAAGAATAGGAGTAATCATCCACAAATATGAAATAATATTTATATCCAGAAATAGAGGGAACAGGTGCCTGCCATTCATCGAAATGCACAAGTTGAAAAGGAAAAGTAGATTTTGATTCAAAATCATGAAAAAAAAAGTTTGGCATGTTTTTTCACATTGCATGCATTGTAAATAGATAATTTAAGTTCAGAATGACCATCAAAAATAACTTTATTTTATTTAATGAATTTAGAAAGAACAGCAAGACTGTGATGACCTAATCGTCTATGCCAAATATCTCCACTAAATCTAGATGCAATAAGGACCGACCGTTGCTTATTCCCTATACTTGCAACTCTAGAAGAAATTGGATAGAGTGAAGTTTCCGAACTACAGCATCTGAGAAGCTCCTCCATTTCTAGATCCTTTATAGAAAAACTGGAAGAGTCAAATTCAATACAAGAAATATTATTATGGCAAAATTGACGAACAGAAAGTAAATTTCTTTTAAAAGAAGGAACAACAAGAATATTTTTTAGAGCAAAGGAGTTGGAAAAGGTACTCAACTGTATTTCACCAATCTAAGTAATATTAAATAAATTTTCATTATCAACTAGAATTTTTTCATCCACCTTATAAGGTTTAGAGAAAGAATACCAGGATTAGCAGTCATATGATTAGATGCTCCAGTATCTGGATACCAAACTTCCTCACCAGGTTCCTGAAGGCTCATGGTAGCAAAGGTCTAAGGAATATTATCTATGGTGAAAGCATGGTTGAAGCATTACATGCACTGAAGAGCAGAATGATTAAATGTTCTACATATCTAGCACTATATGCTAGATCGTTGAACATAGGGTTGTTGGTCAGGTTGATTAGAGTGAGAAAAGGACTGCGAATGTGTGTATGCTTTATTGTATCTATGACTAGGATTTGAATTATGTCTATCGCGCTGTCCTCAACCTCCACGAAAACTATCCCTACATCTACCGTGATGACCTCGATCGCGATTTGCATAAAGAACTCCTTCAGTGGTGGAAGGAGTAGGTGATGTCGTCAATCCGGTACGATGCTGAACTTCTATTTCTTCTTACATTAAAAGTACTCAAAGTTGCTCAAAAGTAGGTTTCATCCTATATGTGTTTAATGCACTTATAAATCCTCTATATTCCTCTGGTAGTCCCAAAAGAATAGTCATGACCAAATTGTGATCCAACTCGGCTTCACCAATCACCTGGAGGGCATCCCCTATGGATTTAACTTTTTGCATATATTCACTCATACCCATTGATCCTTTCTTGATGCTTCGTAACTCAGATTTCAGAGAAAAGACCGTAGAGGCAGTCTTGTCAAGAAAGTATGCCTCAATGATTTTCCATACATCATAGGCTATTTTGGATGAATTGGATATAACCATCTGTAGTATGCTAAGAGATAGAGTAGCATTAATCCAGTAAAGTATGGTGGTATCTACCTTCTTCCACACTAAATAATCTAGATTCACAATGATCTTCTTATCAATTGTTTCAATAATCTGAAGAGGATAATACCAGTTCCATCCACATGCAAAGTAACACCAAAACTCTTTAAGACATTTAGAAAAACTTGTTTCCACACCAAATATTTGTATTGGTACGAGAGTTTTAATATTAACAACTGGTAGTGTTGCGACAAAAGAAGACATGTTTACCGCTAAAAGAAAGCACCATTGGAACGAAATGAGATGAGATCAAAGGTTACCAACAAAGATCACTTCCCAAGAGAAACCGAGCAGCACCAGGGAAGGCCAGTGACACCAAGACACGAGAAAACCAAATGGCACTAGGGAAGACTGAACGGCAACAAAGAGAGGAAGTCACCTACGAGGAAGGTGAGGTTTTGATGGTCGGTGGCTATGGATCAATATCCCAAGTTAAGGTCTTGCTTTGATACAATGAAAGAGAGGCAAAAGAGCTTTTCCTCTAAGATTTCATTGATCAATATATATAGAGTACAGGATGTTTATATATGGCAACATAGGCCAATAATAATACAACAAATATATGCCAACATAGGCCAGCAATAATGCAACAATAATACAACAAATATATGCCAATATAAGCTAGCAATAATACAACAAATATATGCCAACATGAGCCAGCAAATATATGCCAACATAGACTAGCAATAATACCAAAAAAAACTCCACTATATATGAAAAGAAATATGCAGTAATAAATATATCCTAACACCTTTAAAGGCTCCTGAGCGCTCCTCCCTGATGACCTAGGTCCTCTCTCCTCTCTCCCCCCACTCACTCCAATGCACTCCAAGGTCTTCTCTCTCCCTCTCCCTCTATCTTTCTAGCAAATGCTCCCCCCTCATCTCTATGACCCTTCATCGCCTGCCATGCTATCGGCCCATCCAACCTTTCCCTCACCCACCTGCCTTCCGCACCACCTTCACCTTCACCTTCGCCGCTAAGATGGGGATTGGCCTTGGTGCCCGATAAGCCCCTCCACCTCTCTCCCCCCTCCCTCTCTTACGCTCCTTCCATCCCTCTCTCTCCCCCTCCCTCTCCATTTTTTTCTTCCTTCCTCTACTTCTCCCTCTCCCCCTCCCGTTTGGTATGCCCCAGCATGATACAGTACAAACATGTATCGTACCAAACCAATTGTCGACTAGCACGACCTTGGGTACTAGTTTGTCGAACCTTGGTACAAGCAATACAAAATGGTATTTCAAACCTCAAGGTGTATCATTGTAACACTAATAAAACATTCAGTAGTGTATTTTCATTTGGTTAATTAAAATAATATAAAAGAAGAATCAATGGCTGTTGTGCCAACTCATGCCGAGTAACAACATCAGCATAGCATAGTTGCTTGCTAGCACAAACAAGCACAGGCCATCACTTGAAATCTTGCTTACAGAATATAGTAATTTTTAAAACCCTTTATATAAAATCATTTTAAGAAGAATTATCAAGGGCCTACTAATGAAATTAGACCTCATTAAAATAATAATTAATGTCTACATCTACAATTAAACTTAAAGTTGAAACAATGGTCCAATAAATTAAGGATCAAGCACCTATAAGCTGCATTCATTACGTATGATAGGAATCAAGAATTACGCACGTATTTTTGAAGGAAGCATCGCTGAGAAACCCTAAACCCTAACCCTAATTCTATTTTGGAAGGAGGGTTTGGTTTAGTTTGGTTTATTTAGGATTTCTTTATTTATTTAGGACTTTTATTTTTGTTAAAATTCAGCAATTTGATTTATGTTAAGTTGCAAGTTGCATCTCTATTTAAGGGCTCCATCTATGTGGAGAAAGATAGATTTGAGACTGATTGAATTAATTACAGAAATTCAGGCTTGGCTTTTCCTTTTCAATTTTTTTCGCTTTGTTTTTAGTTCTACATCAACCTGATTCCTTGCAAATAGACAAAGTTATGAAATACAACTGGCAAAGTATCAGATTATAGAAACTAGTAGCATATTCCAACTATGCAGCAGATGGCACTGGTTATTAATTTGGAGATAATACTTGTCTGCCAAAAGTAATATTGAGGATACAGCTCTAAGTATATCACCAATGAGCCCGTCATCAGCCCTCTCTGTATTCTGCACAAAGAAATGAGAAAACACAACACCTACCTGTCAATGGGATCAAGATTTGTAAGAAAGACATTAAAGGAGAGAGCTTTTTAGGTTCACATACAGTTGGATAACACTTCTTAAGAATGCTTCCAGCTCTTAACCTAAGGTACAGCAACAGGAGGCGTGCCTGCATCCATGCAAGCCCTGATGTTTGTCCTTCCTGAAAATGTCAGAAACAAAATTTTAGTTGATGATTCATATTTTCATGAGATCAAGAGATCAAAGGTCAAATTTCTCATAATGAAATGTAAAAAAGACTGGAAAATCTTCATCAAGCATTAACTTTCTTTCCTGTATATGACATAATGACACTATTTTAAGGCAAAGAAAGCAAAATATATGCAGTGTGAGATTAATCCTAAAGCCAGTATGTGAAATGCACATTACCATCCTAGTCATTTCATGAGAAAAGCCAATAATAAATGGTTGAAAGTTGAAACTGTTCCAAATAAAATATTTCAAGCCTCTACTGTGCTAAATAGTGCAAATTGCCTGCATAACCTTCTCATACCTTAAGATGAAGATGGGCTTTGTAGAACCTATTTCAACCAGCATGGTGATATCGAATCATTCAACAAAGAAACAATTCATATAGCAATACTTCTACCTTATGGGATAAACTTCTAGGAGATCTATGACTAACAAATTAAATAAAAAAATCTGATCATTTATAAGGACATCCCTTTCCTTCAATGACATATTCCTGAAGAATCTATCACCAAACTTAGCTTAAACCTTCCTTTGGTTGGTGAATTTAAAGGTTGTAACTATAACATGAAAATTTAAAGTGCCTATCCGTTCCATATGGTACACAGTGTGCTAGTCAACTCTAGTTGAAGGTGCCTATCCCCACACCTTGCAAATTAGTCTATGGTGGTTCCATTGATCTGTACCATTGGCATGGAGCCATGGACCAATATATAGCCATACAGGCCCATAACAGCTCCATTGGTATTCCCTTTTCTCTCTCTTTCTTTCTTTTCTTTTTTTTCTTTTTTTTTTTTTTTTTTTTTTGGTGTTGGGTGGGTTGGGGGGTTGGGGGTGGGGGGGTGGGGGTGTTTTCACATCTTTTGAAGCGTGTTCAAATTTTGTGATCTTCACTTTCTAAAACTGAAGACTCAATCTTCAAATAGAGCTCGCTACTGATGCAAATCATCATTGTATGATGGATTTCCACACACACATTTCTGTGATAACCTTTGAAGAGGAAAATTCAAGCTACTGCTTTATCTAGGTGCCAGTTTGTATGAAATAATTACTATAGTGAAGGGTGTACATGATGAGCACTCATTAGTCTATAAAACAATCCCTTTACTCCTCTGTACTTTGGGCCAGGAGTGAGAGTTAATATTGAAAACAAATTCAAAGAGTTCTACATGTCCATTGAGAGAAAATGGGAACTAGGAGTGAAATTGCAAATGAGAAAGGCAAGCAGATTTGGTTGCAAGTATATGATCTAGTTGCCTGTAAGGCTGCCATCATTGCTTGCTATTGGACCGCAACAATGGAGCCCCGGAGAGTTGATAGGCTTTTTCTTTCCTTTCTCTTTAGGGTCTGGAAAAAAAGATTTGAAGAGATGAACAAGATGGACGTCTAGTGGTAGGGCAGGGGAAGGAAGAAGGAAATACGTGATTCAATAAGTTAAAGCCCATATCTGTGGTAGTTTTAAGCTGTAGCTTTGCCATTCATCCATATAAGACAATTACTTTCATACCCATTCAAAAATATACAGATTTTATTGTATAATTCCAAAAGAACATCAAAAAATGTTTTTTTTTAATATTCACTAAATTCAGATATAATATGTAGTATATGTATCTTGATTGACTATGCATTTGAAGAAACATAAGAAAGAAATAGCATCTGTATATTATTTAAAAAGTCCAAATAAAAGAGATCGTCAGTAGAAAGAATAGAAACGATGGTCCCGGGAACAAAGGTTGAACGAGCTTCATCTCTAAAGTCAGGTTCAACCTCGGATCTAGGACTCGGGAGGTTTGGTTCGGATGAGCTTTTGGAGGATGAAGACCAGGAATACTCAAAATCTTGGAAGGCCATTTTGGATCAAAAAGAATAGAGTAAAACCGACTGAAAATCAAAAAGAATTCAAAGGGAAAAACTTTCAAAAACCAAAGAAAAAACAGACGAGTTCCAAAAGGCTCCTAAAAATAGAAAGAAGGCGAGAAAACTCCAAAGAAAAGTTAGGATACTAACCTAAAGGAGGCGGAGAGCTTGGTGACGCGGCCGAAATGGCGAAAAACATGTGGAAGAAGGGCGACGGAGACTAAGAGATGCACGGAATAGAACAATCGGGCTCAGAGAAGACGAGAGCAGGAGAGTCGAAAAAGAAACAGGTCAGAATGAGAAAGGGAGAGAAAAAAGGAGCTTAAATAGCCGATGGAGTTCTCGAGCTGTTATGATTGCAGTTCGCCAGTACCGAATCCTGGCCTTCTGCATGTCCTCATTATTGCAGTTGCAGATATCAAACGAAATCATTATGGTGCTGTACAATTGAGCTCCGCACCAGGTAGAATTCGAAATTCAAGGTCATCTTGCCTCATTCTACAATAATAAAGCTTCCACATCGGTTCAAATAATCCAGAATATGTCGAGTCCCAAAGGCGGGAAAGAACTTCAGCGATCGCAAATGATGATACTTCCTTCGTCCGAACTTCGAACTTGAGTAGGGGCGACAAGTGTTGGGGGTAAAATGGCTCCCATCGAAGTCTGATAAAGTCCGATCTTAGTAAAGCGCCATCTAGGTTCAAGACACTCCAATCCGAGGTTCAATCAAGTCAGTCCCCTAGTCCAGGTGGGCACCAAAGCATCGACCTCCAAATTTGGCTAAGCTCAGAGCTTCAATCGAGAGCAGCTCATCCCGAAAATGACAATAACTTCTATCGATATCCGATCTTGTGTGTTAGCTGAGCTCCTTTACTCTGATCCTCCAACTCAATCCTAGTAATGGCAGATCTTGCCAAGACTACACCATGAATTTCGATCAGACGAACTTAAACCAATAAAGAGAACCCGTCATCTACTTGATTCCAATCTTCAGTCTAAAATAAGTAACAACCGCTTCATAAACATTGGACTTCAGTACTATCCGATCTTGACCATGGGCCGACCCTAGGCAATTGGCCGAACTTCATCAAAACAATAAGGAAACTCCATCATGGTTTCAATTATGGAGTCAGTTCATGTGACGGACCCTCCAATTATTTTCTTCCGACCTCGACTCCTACAATGCTGTTCCAGATCAAGATACCAACTTCCACCACTGACCGACCTTAAAGATCGCCGAACTCTTGAGAACAGTTGAGGTAGCCCTGCTATAGCCCAAATCAGAAATCTGATCTACATGTTCGCCGCTCCTAGTTCTAAGACTAATCCTCAAGCTCAGTTCATCCGATCCTAAGCTCTAACAACATGACTACTGATCAAGTCCCACAGTCAAGCTCAAAAGTATCTGATCCCTTGTTCAAACTCCAATAAATAAAAGCCAATCACCAGCAAGTCGTGACAAACGATAGCTCACTTTCCGTAACAAACTTTGAGCGGCCTAAACAGCCTACTGACATTCGGTTACGGCTGTCACTATCAATCTATTACAGGCTCCATCTATAAATAGAATTCTCTAAATACATTTTCTTCTCTAAGCACTCTCTCTGTTCTCAATCTTCTGAGCACTCCATTCTTGTTGGCCAGAATACTAACTTGACCATCAGAGGATCCACGCCGGAGCCACCTTCGGCTAGGACTTTTTCTTGCAAGTTTCACCAGCGAGATCCTAATTCCCATCTCCAGCAATCTTCGGTGGCCGTCCATTTTCTACATCAATAACATCTTTTTTCCTTCTTGTGACCTTGGGATATTATTAGCTACATTAGTTATAAGGTAATATTTTGCTCAAATTATTTAGATTAATTTGTGACCAACCATGAAGCCATCATGCATTGTCTATTTATGTTACACTCATCAACATCAGCATGCTTTTGAAACTTACTTAAGATACTAAATTTCATTGTTTGTCGCAATGCAATGTTCTATAATATGAAAAATATAAATTTCCCTGGTATTTCTTTTTTTGTAGCCACCATGATACGATATATACCATGTTAAATGTTAACCAACATGAGTATGACACATGATGCATTTAAATAAGTGAACCACCAATACAAATAGAGAGCTGATATAGAGCTTGAATGGCCTTACTTCTACCAATGGAATGGAGGAATAGCTTGGAACAATTGAACCAGCAGTGTTCAGAAGAACCAAAGACTTTGCAAGAGCAGGCCATAAACCAGCCACAATAGATACAAAATAGCCTGAAAGCAAATGGCGGTAAGGATTAACAAGTTATAATGAAGAACACTGTCAACATTAAGTTGGAGGAAGATGCTATCTATTCAAAGACAGTTTCATTTATTATCATGAATTAGGAAATACCACCAATTGAGTTGCCCACAAGATGGACTGGTTCACCCACAACATCAATGATAAAATCTCTCAATAATTCTGCCCACATAAGTTTGGTGTATGAGACATTTGGTTTTTCTGACTTCCCGAAACCTAGAAGTGTGATTGCCCAAACCCGATGTCCACCATCAGCAATGCTAGATATATTGTCACGGAAATGCTCCAGAAAAGCTCCAAAACCATGCACAAAAAGAACTGCAGGACCTTCATGCCCGACAGCTGTATACTAAAAAAAAAAAAACAAGGAATTTGCATAAACATATGATACAAGCAGTAGAACAAAAATGTAAATTGATGTATAAGTGTGGTAAGTCTAGTAATCCTCAACAGAAGTTGCTAATCTTCACCATACTTTGCAAAGCAAAAGATTTGAAAAACAAAAAGCAAAAGTTGAAGTCACTCCTTGGCCATGCAAAGCCAAGGTAAGTAGCATGACATGGAAGCAAATAGAGACGAACATCACCGTGATCATTTTAGAAGTTTCTATTATTAGTATCAAGATTAAGACATCTATAGATCATTGTATTTTGCAGTTAAGCTGGCTGCGAGTTGTACAAAAGCTGATAATCATAAAGCCTGATTTTGTAAAATACATGTAATAAGAGAAACAGGGCGACACCTGTTTTTCAGCAAAACTAACTTCTCAGATTCTATGATATGCTAGTACTTCCAAAATTAAGTTTTATGAAAAGAAACTGAGTAAGCAATTTCACAAAGTCATCCATTTTAGGTCTTGAATAATCCAGCCATAAGAAACCAGACAACCAAGCAGCTGCCAAGAAATGAATTATTCTTGTTAACTAATTGATTGACCCCAAAAGCTTAAGCTGATAGGGAATGGTCAACAATGCACATTAGGCTTAACACACCACCCCTTCATATGCATCCCGAACCACATATATGGAGGGATAAATGAGCGAAAACAATGTCCGAAATGAGTTAAGATAATGGCCAGTTTAAATAAATAAATAATTGACCTAGAGGAGCTTCAAACTCAGGACCTCCAACAAACTTGGCTCCGATCCCATATTAACTAATCAATGCATCCCAAATGCTTAAGGTGATAGGAAATGGGTCAACAATGTTTACAAGGTTTCACAAAAACAAACTTAGATTTCCTTAAATAATTAATGGGACACATATCTTGCACTAGCAAGGAATCTAGTGCCCGAATCATTGGAGACCACAACAAAATGGAAATGATAGTGGCAGATTTCGAATTTATCCACAAAGAAGACATCATCCAAAAGCTTAATCATCAATCCTATTGTTTGAAAGCATTTGTTCTGGCTGAGATCGCTCATAGTTCATTGCTCGTAGAAGGTTTTCTTTATTAGATTGTCATGTGTTGCAGATATTATTAATTTTAGATATCTATATGTTCAGTTTACCTGTAAATTATTTCCAGCCATTAAATAACTATATAAGTGTTTTATTTCAGCCTTTAATTAGTGAGTTAAGTATCTCCTAATTCTAGCACATTGGATTTTAAGTTGTTGGTTGTTTTATTTAATCTTTAGATTCAATGACAAGGTTTTAAAAAACAGCACTAGAAGTGGTACTAGTCTTTTGCCACACCGATACAGAATACAAAACTGGTCCATCGTGTACCATAACATACAGACACACGGTAAAGGGCAGCATCCCAGCTCATACCTGGAGGCACAAAAGTCCCCTTTTTAAAATACTTATTTCACTCTAATACTTAAGTAATTTTTTCCCCTCTGGGGATATCTTCTTCCTTGCTACAATAGTTAAAGGGAAGGACCATGCACACAAGTTCGAATACCATATGCAGTTTTATTTGTAAACACCCCAAAAAAATAATTATTATTATATATTTATATCCTCACAATATATATAAATATACATACATATTTTCCTGCCCAAAAAAATTATTATATATCCTCAAATTATTGTGTATATATTGGTATTTTTGGTTCAAGAAATTAGTACATTCATGTAACCTGCAAAAATAATTTTAATGATATATCTTTTATGAATTATGTGTGCTTTACTAATATTATCAGATTCACGAAATTATCAAATAAGATACATGATTTATTGATAAATAATACTTTAACTATACATAATTGCTATCATTGCCATTTTAAAAATTCATCCAAGCAAAATAATGATGCCAAAAATAATTTTAATGATTCATCCAGATGGTAAAAAAATAATTTTAGATAGAAATAACTCCAGATAAGAAATATTTCATTACAACTTTAGTGATGGCATGCAGAAAGCTATTGGCAAAAATACTTTTCTCAAGATGGCAAAAAACTGTCCATATCTCATATGGTGTTTTAGCTACAGACTTACTCGAAATCCTATTTAGAAATCCTATTTAAAAGATAGCAAGCTGATTCGAGCGCATGTCCCCAAAAAGAGATCGACGGCTGGCAAAATCTATCATGGATCGGACCATGTCTAATAGAGTCTGATCCCTCCTTTCAAACATACCATTATGCTATAGTATCCCTAAAGAAGTCCATTGAGAGAGAATCCCATTCTCTCCTAGATATGTGAGAAACTCACCGAAAAGGTATTCACCTCCTCAGTCAGACCAAAGAGTTTTAATGCTCTTCTCAATTTATTTTTCTACCTCATTATAAAATTGTTTGAATATTTCAAATGAATCCAACTTGTATTTCATCAAGTAGACATACCTATACCTAGATAGGTCATCTGTAAAAGTAATGAAGTAAAAATATCCACCTCTAGTACTTGTGCTCATAGGTCTACATATATCAGTATGTACTAGACCTAAAAGATCACTGGTTCTTTCACCTCTTCTAGTAAAAGGTGACTTGTTCAACATAAAAATGAAAAAAAAATAAATTTAGTCAAATACAAATAATTTTAATGATCACAAAATAATTTGAATGATTCATCCAAATAGTAAACTATAAACTTATTTACAAAATAATTCATTGAAACAATAAAAATATTTATTGTAATTTTAATGATGACAAACAAAATGTTATTGGTAAAAATAGTTTTTCAAGATGGGAAAATTAAATTCAATCAAAAGTGATGTTTAGATTTGAACCCATATGTTTCCATAGTAAATGTTAACCTCAATGGTCCAACCACTATTACAAATATTCAAAACCCTAAATACTTGCTACTTTTTTATATTTATATTTTATTGATTTCTATTTTTAGAAAAAGGAACTCTCCTTTACTCCTCTATTCCCTGAAGCTCATGCCCTAACCCCCTTTACACCTCTGCTACCCCTGTCTACTCCCACACCCACCCCCTATCTACTTCTTTCCACCATCCTCATCTAATGAGTCGATGCCCTCTACCACCATCCTGATGAATCAATATCCTTTGCTGCTATCCCCAACACTGCCACAACTACCCCCCTGAAGCCAACATGTGGACAAGGTCTCCCTAGTACTCTCTCCCATGATCAGTTCAAAAAAATTAAGCCTCTTCAAGACACCCTTAAAACTGGTCCTGATGCCAACTGGTACCAACTTATTTTGATCATGATGCACAATCCATGGATTGTACCAGCTGAACCAGTTGGTACTAACCCAATTAGGTTGGGTCACAACAATCTTTGAGATTTTAGTGACCCGGGGCACGTCCCAATGCCGGAATCCTGCCGCAATGGTATAGTACCATTTGTACTTGCCCATTCCAGTGTTATTTCAAACCTTGATAAGTGATGATTGTGACCACTAAATTATGTCTAGGGTTTGCCCGCTGCTTTAAGAGGCCATGTAGTTTTTTTTGCATTTTCATCATAAACAAATGAAAGATCATTGGTTTCTATCTATGTTGGAGAAAGATCTGGGCATGAAGCCTTTTTTGTTTCTCTATGAAATGGAAACTCTTCACTCTTTCTATCTTCTTCATCATTACCTCCTCTCATGCACTTATTTTCTTGCTGTTGTCCTTTCCTGCAGCCAACAGCAACAAAATCAGAAGTGATAAGGCTGACGGATCTGCTGTCAGATCTCAACAAGCCAGTCACTCAGTGGCCTTTTTCTTTAAGTTCCTGGTTCCATTGCAGCAGATCCTTTACCAAAACCACTCCCCTACCCTAACCCTTTTTTCCCAAAGCCGTAAACCCCACAGCTTAAACTACTTTGACACCCTAACTCACAAATCATGAAGTCCTAATCCAGGTTCCCTTCAAACCTGAATATGAACCCACACCAATGTATTTAATTAGTCCAACCTAACTTTTCCATTAATCCTTAATTCCTAAATTGCTCAAGAGCACCCAGATGACAAAAGTCATTTTCAGAATAGTTGCCAAAGTCGAATAGGTTGAATCACAAATCAGATTGGGCAACCTCTGCAAGTGAATACAAGTGCAAAGGAAGATTTGTGCTGAAAATTGAGCATTGTATCAACTACTATTCACGTAACCAACGCAACATCATATGGAAGAGGCATTGTACCTCTGTGCTAATTTATTTTTTTGTAAATTCTTCATGCTATTTGTTTCCAAGCCATCATCATAACTGTTGCCCTAACCATTTGTAGCCCCTAAACCATATCATTGGAATCTCTAGAAAACCCTATTTACTGTCCTACATCAAAATTTCCGAGTCAAAACCTGAGTTCAGCTCATTTCTGGTCATGGGGGATCATGTCCCACATGATTTGTTTGCAGGCACCTGATGTATGCTAGACAGCCCACAAGGAACACTTAACTAATATCAATTAGCTAAACTGATTGCAGGCCTTGTGGCCACATCAGGAGATCAAGAAACCCATGTCATTGGTTCACCTAAGACAACAAGCTCACATTGGAGCCCTAAATGTGAAGGGAAATGAAGCTCATGAGTTCTATCAGCCTAGCAAAATGTGAAGGGAAAAGGAGCTCATGAGTTCCATGCGCAAAAAGTTGCTCAGGATAAACATCATGAATATGATGCACGTACATTACATCACCCACAAGGTGCCATAATAATATCATGAAGACCAGCAAGTTTATGACGACAGAAAGATGGATAGTGTAACATATGATACATGGGTTCAGGAAACACCATTTCTAGAAAAATATGGTGGGAAACTTGAAATCAAGGTTTTTCATGAGACCATGACTAGATGTGTTTGATATGGACCAGTATTAAGCGATATGGCATGACATCAATAGATGCATGCTTCTGCCAAGACAAAGTTAGCAGGGCAAGCTAAATTGTATTGGTTTGAAATTGAAAGGCAAATGCAGCATGTGGCCAGGATCTTATAGAGTACTACGAGTGAAATTTAAGAAAAAGACTAAATGAATAATAACTCCTAACACTCTCTAGAGATCTATATTGCATCATTTGCTCGCATCGCATCAGGTAGTAAGTCAAATTTTGATGATACAAACAAGTTTGTAACAACAAGCTTGGCAAGCTCATGGTACAATGTGACATCCATGAAAAAGCCAAGCTGACAATGTGATGGCGAGCAATAGTGGCAGCCATTGAAGACCTATAAAAGGCATCCTAAGGCCGCATCTAATACTCAAGCCTTGATTTATAATGTGTTGGATGACATGGAGCCCTCTTAAGACCTTGTTTAGGGTCAACTAGTCATTATAGAATCTTAACTTTATGTTTTTCAGTTGTACTATAATGCTGGTTCCTTTTTATGAACACTTTCTCAAGTTTTTAGAGTCAAGAGTATTTTTACAGACTATCATAGGGCTCATGGGTTGTATTTTAGGTCTATTTATGTTTGGAGGCTTAATTTATGGTCTTTAGAGTGGTCTAATGAGTCAAAATTATGGATTTGTTATTTGGAATCGGAGTCCTAATAGGAGTAGGGGTGCTAGAACTCTATAAATAGGGTTGTAATCTCTTATTATGAAGGAAATCAAAAATTTCAGAGATTTTTCCTAGGCAATCATGCTTTCTTTTAGAGATGTGTGACGCAATTCTAACCCTAGGTCTGATGCCTATCGGATTCTACGTGTGATTCCTACAAGATGTATCCGTTTTCTTCTTCTTCTTTTCTAATTACAGCCCCTTCAAATCTCAAATTCAGATCTGATTCCATCCCCACTAAACCCTAGCAACCAAGAGCAACAAATCTGTAGTCACCCATGTTGGAGGTATCGCAACAATCCATCCATCAATTAGCCTTCAGATTCACAAAAAAAACATTTTTTTTATTTCCATTGTCTTCTTTTTCCAGCCCACGTAAAACCCTCAAAACTTCGTCTTCTTGACCCCATTTTGCACCCAAATCACTTCCCATCCATATACCAACATAAATCCTAGCTTCTTACACAAACTCCCTACCTTTTTTAGCCTGAAACAACCCATTAAACATCCTCGAGTTTTCCCAAATCAAGGCTGTCCTACACCACAATTTCTTGGTTCCATAATGGATTGCAGCCTAATATTAAGCAAGAAATGATTCCCCTCGTGGATAATGTTAGCCAGGCCTCCTGTTGGCACAAGAGTTGGAAAAGTACCTCAGACATGTCATTAAGGTGTTTAGCTCCCAAGCTAAGCAGTCCCTTACCTAAAAGAAAGTGAAAAACAATTAAGAGCTGGTAATTCCACTCCCCCACTTTCCAGCACACTAGTTTGACCACTAAGGGCCTGTTTGGATATTTGGGCCCAAAATCCTAGGGGAATCATGCCCTCAGCAAGGTCTCTTTTTTTCTCCCTACGGAATTCGGGCCGGCCCACTCCAATACTTCTCTGAGTTCTTATAAATATAGGCCTACTAGCCCAGTCTGATTTACCTGGTAGTCTTGGCCCAACCCACGAATCCCATAGGATTTTCGGCCTAGACATCCAAACAGGACCTAAATGGAAAGAGATGATGAAGTCAAGGGTTTGGATCACATGGCATAATTGCCTAGAGTTTCAATGGAGAATATTCAGGCACCAAAACCATCTGATGGTCCAAATTGCTTCAAGTAATGAGTCTGTATTCATTCAGTCTTTAATTAGAGAATCAGCCATTAGGTTACACAGCCACTAAGTAACATAGACTTTCAAGTTACTTAGCTATCAACTTCTTGACTTGTAAGTAATTTGGTCCCCAGTCCCCATGTTATTTTTCAGATATTTGGTTAGTTAATCCTTAAATCAGGGTAAGCCATATATATAGGACACAGGAAAGCTAAAAGAATAGTCTTAAGTCATAATTTATATGTCAGTTTAATATAAGAGTGTTTTCTTTGGCAAGGTTTGGCCTCCTACCTCTCTCTGTTGCCTCCCTCCCTCAAACTCTATCCTACAATAGTGCTTTCTTCTCTAATCTCTCTCTGCTGTTTGTTTCCTTGATTTCTTTCACTCTTAGGCCAATCTAGATTACTGTAAGCCATCCCCTTAATTGTCCTGCATCAATTTGGTATTAGAGGTAAATTGCTATTCGTGAGGCACAATTTCCATCATGATGATCCGAGCCCTCAACCAATAGCTACGAGCATCAATAGATCCTATCATACCATCAAAACTATAAATAAATTTCTTCATATACCGAGTCCATATTTGTTTAATTTTTTAAGTATCAGTCATTAAATTACTTGGCCCTCAAGTTACTTGGCCACTGTATAAGTTACTTGAGGTCTATCTAGTGAAAGGAGCTTTAGTATGCAGAAGGTGAAGGAAGCACATAGTGGATATGCAATATGCGGCCCACTCATGCACTATTTTCAGTATTTTGCTAATTAAAAATTAATAAAATATATTAAATATAATAAAATAGCAGCAACAATACTAATATTTTTCCAATAGACTAGCAATATTAATACCAACTATGACCAATAATTATTATTTAATACCTAATAGCAAAATAGTTATAACATTATTAACATATTCAATAATCTTAACATTATTGAATACATACATCAAGCCCAACTGAAACCGTTATCAAACATAACGTCATAACCATCAGATTGAACTTGATTCATCTGTGAACCCATCAAAGAGGTCACTACCTAGTCATGCTCCCAATAATTCGACATCCTGGAAGGGGCGAACCTGGGGACAGACCTAGGCATTTTGCCCATGTGTTTAGCTGGTGAGCATGCTAAGTTTGCTTACAGCATCTCAATCAGATCCTCCTCATGGCTAAGTTTGCCTATGACATCTCAATAAGTTATCCCATGTCATAGTAAAGGTAGTTACCAGTTGTAAGCCTAGAAGACCTCTTAAATTAATTCCATTGCCTCCTTAGTCAAGACCATTTTTAAACTTGTTGACTCTTTTGCTCAACCTTTTTTCAGCCAACCCATCTTACTAGTGATACCTCTACCTAATATATCCACATTTCGTTTTCTTCTCTTCCTACACCATTCATTCCACATTTGACTTCTACTTTTAAGAAGAAAGAAAAGATGAATAAGAAGAAAAAAAATATGACAAACACATGGAAGGAGAGTGAGAATTTCTCAAGTGACATGGTTCTGCAAAATCTAAGGCAATAGAAATTACATAGGCAAAATTCTTGAAGCTTAACTCAGAGTCTCAGACCAACATGAGAAATAATAGAGCCTTCATGCACCCAGATTGATCTGTTCCAAGCCATGGAGAGTAATTGTTCAAGGTCACAGAAACATGTATTGTACTATATATATAAAGACACATATATAAATATGTACATATATGATGAGATAAATTGGATCTTAAATATTAACAGCTTCCTAAAATAAAAGATCCCTTGCATGAAGCATTTTATGGAGAAGATCCCTAAATTTCTATATCAATTTCCTAACTTGTGATTCAAAAATGTTGAATCAGTAATATGTTCAAACTTAAACAATGGTAGGCTCTAGTGTTTAAAAATAGGATAGTATTTCAATATTTTTTTGATAGCCTTGACAATGGTAACCAGGTGCCTAGGCTTAGCATCTGTATCTTTTTTTTAAGCAATAATCTGTATCTTTCAACCTAGCATATTTTTTATTTTTGTGGGAGGACAACTTAGCATCTTATTGATAATGTGATCATTCTAATAAAAGGCTGGAGGATAGCCTTGATCAGCCAGGGTAGCAGGAGTAGAATATCACAAGATGAGGTGACCAAATAGCAATGGTTTGCACCATGTTACATGCAGAAGGTGTAGGAGAAGACACAAGCATGGGCCTATCATAAGACCAACTAATGATGGTTTGGGCAATGCTATATTCAGGAATATGCAGATGTGGTGCTGAACATTGTTGGGAGGTATCACATTATAAGCCCAACTAAAAAGGGGTTATGTTGCATGCAGAAAGGATCAGACTTAGAGGTATAACACTGGCATAGGTCTCGTATTCAAGGACCAAATAAAAATATACAGACAAATATATAAACATTTGTCTGGCAAAAAGTGCATGTACGTCGAGTATGAAATAAGAAAGCTTCAACATTTACAATTTTGAAGATTTGGTTTCCAAAGAAAGTTGCTACACATGGATAAAACCTAAGTGCCTACACATTCAATATCCTGCAAAAAATTAGCAAACTGGCAGCAAAACCTATGCAATACAGGCCCACACCTCATGTTTAAGCTGCGCTCGGATATGTCAATATTTGCCCAGAGAACCTACCACCACATCTACCCAACACTGTGGGAGACCAATCTACTAGAATAATAAAGTGTGTTCAAAACTCAAGCTATCCCAGAAACTGTGATGCAAAACCCAAAAGAAAAGAAAAGAAAGAAGAAAAATTTCAAAAGAAAAAATCCGATTCAATTCTCTCAAATTTTTTTAGTCAATGATTCAAGTCTGCTTTTCTCCACACAGGTAGAGCCTTTAAATAAAGAAACAAAAACATAACCTAACAAGATTCTAACACCTGACTTGAATCCTAACAGAACTCTTGTTACAGAGTTCTAACAAAATTAGGATTTCTAACAAAATAAAATAACCTAAATAAATTCACAAAAATTAAGCCTTTGCATCAAGGGTTAGGGTTTAGCGATGCTTCCTTCTGGAATACATGCGCAATCCCTGATTCCCATCAAATTGACTATGCAATCCCAAGCCAGTTTTGTATCAGCATATGTGCCAAGTCAGGCCTAAGACCATTTTACTGGCATAGGCTGATCAATATCATACAACACAAAGTGTGAATTACACTCAAGCTACTTTATCAACCATGAATTTTTTGTGGATATTCTCACGCAGGATATCAAGGAATTCATAATGCAGATTGCAGACTATTTTGATAATGCAAAAATTTGCTCACTGATCTTTTTAACAAAACGGATAGGGTTTAACGTTGTGATGACTTCTCCATATCACTCCCTTCGTAAAATATGTATTCAGAATTTTTTGTTCCAAAAACAAGAAAAACAGACCTGAAAACAGCTTCCTATATTTGCATAACATGAATATTCATCTTTATCTTACATTATTATCCTCAAATATAAGCCTACAATTCTTTATTTATATGATTTGTAAAACTTCTGACCAGCATTCACTGTACTGCTTCAAACCGCTCAGTTCAAGGCATGCCAAACTGTACAAGCGGCAGACCAGCACAATTCTAGCCTTGGCTCGAGAAATCAGGCAAGAGAAGGGAGGGGGGGCGAGAGAGAGAGAGAGAGAGAGGGAGGGAAAGAGAGGAAGAGAGAGAGAGAAGAGGGAAAGAGAGGAGAGAGAGAGAGAGAGAGAGAGAGAGAGAGAGAGAGAGAGAGGCCAAGAGAGATGGTGGGAGGGCTGAAAGCCATCATCAAGCATATTTACCCCTATTTCATTTCAAAACAGGGGCCTCTTTTTTTATTTTGCCAACTTGAACTAAAGTAAGCAGCCAACTTCAATTCAAGTTTCCCTCCCCCCCCCTCTCTCTCTCCCTCTCCCTCTCTCCCTGGATCCCTCCTTTTTGGATCTCCTTTTGTCGGTATGCTCCGAAACAGCATTGCACAGTATCAAACCATACTGTACCATCAGGCAACCAGTACCGGCACAGCCAACCTTGATTCTAAAGATACATGGTGCACGGTCAACAACAAAGGAAATAAAGTAGGAAAAGTAAAACTAAAAGTACATGAAGAAATACCACCAATACCTGAATTAAATAGCCATTCCAACTCCAAATGCGTATGGGATATATTCCTTCGTTGCATCTTTGGCATTTCAAAGCCAAGAGCCAATACCACTGTCACACATCAGCTGCACTTTGATATGCATGCAAGAAAGAATGATAAAAACCCAGACAACAAACTTTAACAAGTGTCTAACAATACTAAACAATTTAGCACACATAACTTCCAACTCAATTCATTCTTTTGAGCCATACCTCCATCGAACGAACAGCATCAACTGCAGCTGCAACAGTAGGTGTTGAGTATCCAAATGGTGATACAAAGCCTGCATTGCGTTCTCTCTCATATTTTATAGCTTCATAGTAAACTCTCCTCCTGGACATAGTTCCAAGGTAAAGAGCAGAACCAAACAGAGCACCAAATGAAGCTCCGTTTCTACATTCAGCCTTTCGTAACTTCTCATGTAACCTGTTCAACATATCAGGCAAAAGCATTCTTCAGGTTTCTGAACATCAAAAAGAATCATTGCTTCCACGTAATAATCTGCCTGCTGAATGATACCAAGCATGCCAATATTGACATATCTGTGACTCACCCAAGTTGGACAATCGTATCATAAATCAGATTGTTCAATACCTCTCAAAAACAACAAATAATAATATAATGCTGTAAAAGAATACTTGTTAATAACATGAACCAAAATACGAAATAAAACTAAAAAAAAATTGATATAATAGGTTTGATACAAGATGAAAGAAGTTTGCATCTACCAGACACCAATCTATGAGTCCATTTAAAGAAAGGTGACATGTATAACTCTGCAGCTACAATGTGAATGCCTAGATTGTGTTTCAACTTGCCTCTCCATCATGCATGAAGATCATCTGCCCAATACTTTATTTTGTATCAATTCAAGAGAATTAGAGTGAATAGTATCTTTGGCACCAATTACATAAGATATTTTACTCAACGTATTATAATTTCCCCTTTTTGTCATTAAAAATTAAAGTAAAATGACAAACTTTTGATATGTTTTGATTGCATAATAATAAACATGATAATGCATCCATCTTTTGGACAAGAATATACACAGGACAGCCTTGATTAGGGAAAATTCAGGGCTGCTTAACAGGCTGTTTTGAGCAGAAAGGGTAGGGAAATTGCATAAGAAGCTATGGTTTATGTTGCTATATTGATGGGGAATGATCTGAGTTCAAAATAGAGATGAAAAGAAGTTTTGAGGATTTTAAGTGAGCTGGAATTAGGAAAAAGGGAATATAAATTTTGTTTGTTTTGTGAATTTGAAGGCTAATTGATGGATGGGTAGCTATGGGTTTTATTGCCTTTGGTTGGTAGGGTTTAGTGGGGATGGAATCAGATCTGAATTTTGAGGTTTTGGGGTGTTGTAGTTAAAGAAAAAGAAGAAGAAAATAGACAGATGTTCGACGCATCACATCTAAAATCCCATAGGCATCACACCTAGGGTTAGGATTGCGTCACATAACTCTACAAGAAAGCATTATTGCTTAGGAGAAATCTCCAAAATATTTTACTCTAATAATGAGATAAGATTCCTACTCCTACTAGGACTTGGACTCCAAATAAGGAATCTATAATTTTGACTAATAAAACCCGACTAAAGACCATAAAGCACCCAAACATAAATAGACCTAATATACAACTCATAAGCCATATGACAGCCCCTGTGCAGAAAACATAGAAAATTAAAAAAATACCCCTGACTAAAAACTCAAGGAAACATTAACAAAACTGAACCAGCATTATAGGACTACCAAGAAACATAACATTAAGATTCTATAATGACTGAGTGACCCTATCAAGGTCCCAAGAGAACCCCACATCATCCAACACATTCCAAATCAAGGCTTGAGCATTAGAACCAGCCTTAGGATGCCTTCATAGGTCTTCATTGACTGCTGCCAACGTCATCCAACAAGTTCAACACTTTATAATTACATGATAGAGTTGCTAAAATCACTGATACTATCAACAAAATATTGAAGACCATGAAGCTCTTAGTACCAGAGCAACTATATGGTGTAGAGTTCACTACCTAAAAGGTTCGGCATGTTTTCTGGTGCCTACTACATTTGAAGTTACACATCCTTTGTCCTAATATACCCTTGAGGGAACAATATTCATGTACCACTATGTATAATGGAAAAGCTTGGCAGTCAAGCATGTTACGGCTAGCCTCCAAGGGCTTCATGCAGGAAACACATTTCAAATTTATTTTTGTTTAAAATTTATTGCAAGTCACACGCTCATTTAAGATGAGAGGTTCAGCATAGAAGTGTGTAGTGCAAGATTTGCCGTCTCAGCACCGGACCCTACACCAGTGCCAACCTATGATTGTGCCAGTATGGGGCCGGTCTGTCATACTAAGTATTGGTACGCCCCATATACCACATACAGGTATCGGATCGGTATGGTATGGTATGTCTACGATACATCCCATACCATATGGTTCAGTACAATACGGCAAACCTTGGTCTAATGTTACATAGAAAGAACAAAGTTTACATCAAACAAAAAAACCCAGAAATGCATTGCATGTCCAAACACTAGTCTTACCTTCATCTTGGAAAGTTGTAGGCATGGATGCCAGCCACAAGCCTAATTTTACATTGTCTCCAACGAGGTCTTTGGGTCAAGCATATTCAAAATTCTATAAATGCTATGTGCAAACCGACCACATTGCATTCCATATTTACTAGATAAATGAACAGCGGACAGATTCAGGTACAATAATATGATTCAAAATAAGTTGTCAAAAAGGTCACCATTTTGAGATCCCATTAGATGGCTTCATGTATTATTGTTTTTGTATCAATGCCGAAGCATGAGAAGGAAGCAAGAAAATCAGATGCTGCACATGCCCATTTAGTAGAAGGTCTAGAAATAGAAGAAAATAGAAAAGAAGAGGAGAAAAAGGTACAAGAGGGACAGACAAAGAAAGAGGATGAAAGAGGTAAGGAGGGAAGCAGGAGAGGGGTTGGGTTTTCTCCTTTTTGTTTTTTGGTTTAATTTTTTGGGGGGCAGGACAGGGAGCTTCCTAAAGAATATATTATGTTTATTATAAAATTCAAATCTCCATAAAACTCATAGAAAAGTCTTCCAACAAACAAATTTTTGGAATGTCACAATAATAAAGTCTATCTCATCTTAATCATCAATTAAACTAGAATTTTTAACATTAACTTGATCAAAAGAAAAAAGGATACTTAATAACCAATTATATTTTCAATGTGTTTTTCATATGCAATGCAAGTGAGAATTGCAGATGGATATCATCTGCCAATGAATAAAATTTTTAATTATTTATTTCATTTGATAAATACAGTACAATTGGCTGGTGCACAACTCTTTTTCCTCCATCTTTGAAAGCAAAAACCCACCCAAAATGTTGCATCCACAAACAGACGGGAATACCTTTAAAGAAGAGACTATTTAACCATGGAGCATGCCCAAGGCTACACACATCATCATGCCCCTGTCTTGAGATCGTGAGTAGGGAATTCTCCCGGTAAGCATGCAAGGCATCTCATCACGATATCATAAAGCACGGAATGGAATAATTAATCAATAAATTAAGTCCAAAATTCAACTAACTAAAAATCTAAATTTTAATATCTCACAAAATCCAATGACACTCAAAGGATTTTACATCAAAATTCAGTAAAATTTTCAATCTAAAATAAATATATCTAATCACTACTGAAATATATTTCCATAACATCTTAGTTTTTCAGATCTATAAAAATAATAAGATTTAGAATAATGAACTAAACAACCCAATAAACAATAAGCACTTCAACTAGATTAATCAGACAATAAATTAAATAATCATTTATAAAAAATAAGCATATAGAATTCATCAATTCAAATCCAAATCCAGATACACAGCATTATCAAAACATTATGCATGCTAAATTCAATTCTTTCTCAAAATTCATGATAGGGTGATGATATCGCACATCTTCTTTTAACATGCTACGCATCATCTTGCAACAAAGTTCTTTAGGACCACATATCTACTTATGATATACCGTACATCTTCTTACGGCATAAACCCTTTAGGACTAATCAAGTGTTTGGTGTCCTCAACATAGTTAGGCTAAGAGTTCAAAATAATCATGCAATTTCATTTCTCAGTTTCACAAAAATACATGTAATCATGTGATACCAAAATCAATCAAACAAATTAATACTTCCAATCATGCATCATCATAATATTCCAAAATAAAGCATATTAAATAATAAAACACCATTCATCAAATTCATGCATCATAAAATAGTATGATTTAGAATTTATTAATATAATAATCTTATAATTTATAGATAATCTAGGAGAAGTGAAGCATTGCTTACCTCACAAGTACTTTGATAATTCCAAATATTTTCAGAAATTCCTTTCCAAATACTCAATTTAAAGACCATATCGAAGTATCCCATCGTTGGACATCTTGTCCAGACAACTTTACTCTAAGCAATGGTACCCAAGGGCCTAGATTGGCCCAATCGTTTTAATCCAACTAATCAAATTACAGATGCAGAATCAAGATAGGGTATAGATAAATCAAAAAGAATTGATGACAATAGAGTTCCAATATTGTTCATCAAGGAGTGATGCCAACATGCTGCCCAACCAACAAAGCAATTCAAAGCCCCTCTACAAGGGGGCCATCTCAGATCCAAAGCAACAGAGCTCTGGACCTTTCATTAGGTTCATAGATCAGGTAGAAAGAAAGATCGAGAAGAGAGAGAAACTAATAAGGTGGAACATGGCTGACCAAGCAATAGTGCCCAATGGCTCGAGTCATTATGATCAAAGCAACTATCTGTACAGGTGGCTCAATAGCAATCGAGGGTGACAAAATCTAATGGTGTCTCAAAAAGGTGAAGGTGGAGGTCGGCATGCTACCTGGCAGCCATGGGTCAAGACCCCTTCACCAAGGTTGATTAAGCTCATTGAGGAAAGGCCCTTCTCTAGGATCCAACAAAACCTCAAAGAGATAGTAGAGAGAGAAATAGAAGAAAGAAAATGGCAAAGAGAGAGAAACATAGGAAAGAAGAAATACGTAAACTAATGTGGCTTTCTTTTGTCATGCAAGAGGGGATAAGAAAGCCTGCAAGGAGGTTCCACTGTTGGGGCCCCGAGTCATGAAGAGAGAGGAAAAGAGAGAGGAGAAATTTTTTTTTTCTTTCTTTTTCTTTTCTTCTTTTCTTTGGCAAAATAGAGGAACAAAAGACGAGGTGTCATGGCTTGCTGCTGGTGGCTGGCGGTTGGGGAATAGCTTGCAACAATTGTAAGCGGCGAAGTGTGGCTAGCGGCACTCGAAAAAGAAGCAAAAACAAGGGTTGAAATAGGGGTTTTGGCCCATTCGAATCCAACTCTAATTTGCTCGTTGGCGGCTGCACTTTGGCCATGGCCATGTACTCATGCAAGCAACTAGACAAAGGCCTCAACGAGGATTGGATGACAGCAATGTTGGCGATGGCCGGCAGTTAAAAAGACATAAAAAAAGGAAAAGAAATCCAAAATAGAGGTGGGGTTTCCGATCGTTTTCCAACAATTCCTTGTCGAAATCTGGGCCTGTGAATGCCCAATCAAGAAGGGAAAGACCAAGGGAAAAAAAAAATAGATAGGATCGGGGCCTCTTATCTCGCCTCCGATGAGATTCCAAGCCTAGTTCCAGCTAATGAGGAACAATGGCAAAATCCCAAAGGAAAAAGTAGAAGAACTAGGAGGAGGAGGTTTGGCCTCATAAGGGATGGTGGTGTAGATTAAATAGGCAATGAGGCTACCGAATGTTGAGATTGAGGAAGAGATCGTCTTCGTCTCTGCCTCCATTCAGGACTCTTCCTTTCCCAGTTCACCAACGAAGGTAGACCACATGGGTCTTATTCCATTCCAGGCCACATTCATAGGCCATGATCCAGACCAAGCCATGCCCAAAATAATCCAAGTTGCCCGTTAAGTAGACCAGGCCTAATTTATTTTGGGCCAAGTGTTACACAGATATACTTTGTATAGTTTATGGAGAAGAATAGTTGGTAAAGACAAAATCATAAGGAGAAGACATGGAGACTATAGGCCACTCCCCAGGGAGCTTGCGTTATAATATAAGTAAACGAAGTTCTAAAGAACTGAAATACAAACTCCCTATTTTGAGGAGTGTAAACCTAACAATTACATCACCATAACCCATCCTAATCTTTAACTTGTCATACATTTGAAATACATAGAATATTGAATAAGACCATAAAACTAGGACCTCTTCTTGATCTCCGATTTGAGAAAACATATCATTGTATTCCAGGTCTGCAATCTCGGTACCAGAAAATGTATCAATATATTACCGGTTCGATATAGTATGGTCGATATGGTATGAACACACCCTGCACAGAGATAGCTCTCAACCCCTTTTTTCTTACTTTTTAGCGAGGTACTGCTAGAATCCAAATGATATGATTCAGTATGGCACAATATGCACCCCGATTTCGAATAGCACCGAGCAGTACCAGGTGGTTCTACTTGGTTCAGACCGATAAGACCAATTCAACTCTTATACCGAACCAAAGCTTAATACCATACTAGTACCTTACCTATAGATACGATAAGGTCGATACGGCTCAGTATGGCAAACCTTGATCGAGTTTAGTAGCTTACTAGCTCCAACTTGCTAGCATGTCTTGAAAAAAAAATTTCAACTACAAGATTATCAAGGCTATGTTGCTTGAACCATATTTATCATAAATACCAAGTTCAAAAGAACAAATCTTGCTCTAATATCAAATTTATGCAACTTAATTTAAGAGACAAAGGACAGGGTTCAAACGATCAAAATTTACTTCAATGTCATGTTCATGCAACTTAAATAAGTAAATGATCAAACAGTTTGCCATATCGATGCATACCTCACCATACCGGCCATACCATACTGTATATTATGCCAAACCAAGATGGGGCTTGGGGCATACCAACACTGTACCAACATGGTACTAGTATGGGGTCCAATATTGAGATAGTGAACCTTGCATCAATAGGATGAGAAAAGTTTCAACAAATTATAGGAATTCTGGCTAAGAGACAATGACATGCACAATGTGACCCTATGAATAGCAAATACAAATTTTTGCATAATAATACAATCAAAAAGAGAATGGAAAACATGCAATGTCAGATTTTTAGTTGAAAAAAATAATGATAGAAAAGCAAGTATTATAAGAGATAAGATAAACATGAACAGAGAAATAGTGTAAAAGAAAAAAAGATGCAGGGGGGCACAAAAAGGGGTTTGATACTAATACAATAACTACAAAATTTTGAGCTTCATAGAACCTTATACCAAAAATTTCGAGTATTATAGCATAAACACCTTGGGCGGTGATCAACGTGCTCTTAGGCATTAGCTTATGGGTTTTATTCTATTAACCACTCCCTTTTTTGATAATAAACATCCCTTGATTCTATGCTCTATCTTTAAGGGAGATAAGATATGCGAAGCCCAAGAAGCAACAATATGAGTGTTTTTTTTTTTTTTTACTATTTTAGAACAAAACAATAGCTAGTATTTAACAAGAACAAAACAATATGAGTGTCGTATGATCAATACATTAATTATGCCACAAGAAGTATTATACCTATGCTATTTAATCTCTATTGTTTTGTATTTGATACTTTTATATTTTTTTCAGAAATTATTAAGTATAAAGGCCTAATTATATATCAACTACAAGATCAAGTCCTGAAGCTTGAATCTCAAGTCAATTAGGTGTATATCCAAGTTCTAAGATCACAACACCTGATGGACTAAGCAGATGTGCACGAATTTTGAAATATATTTAATGCAAGACTTGGCATGTGGGCTATAGTACTTGGGCTTGTGGGCTGTGGCATTATGAAGCCAGTAGATGGTACGCAAGCTTGGAACGTGAATGGCTTTTAGCACACAACCCTCCCGGTGCAGCTTAAAAGAAGGCTGGTTCACATGATAAAAACTGTGACTTTTTGGATAGGACCCAGTGGCTTGGAAAAGCATTTGCTGGCTTGTGACTTTTGAAGCAGGGACCCATGGTACACTAGCTGGGCTTCAATTGGCACAAAACACGGCATGCACACAGAAATTCCAAGTGTACGCAGGAAGGCTATGCGCACACCATGAAGTCAGGAGCAGATGCAATGGCTTTTGCACGAATGGAACTGAGTAGCCTGGAGCAAGCAGACGGGGTTCACGTACAGGGCTTGGGTGCGGCTTCACGCGCAGTTTAAACAGACACTGGACTCAACAATTTAAATGTGCTTAATGCACGTGGGAGCAAGTGGGCGCAATTTGAATTCATGCAGATCTTCATGCGGGAGCAAATATAGTTGAGACGCGACGTTGGTTCGGGATACGAAAACAAATGCACCTGGGATGCAGTTTGGAGCCTTATTTAAAGGAAAACCACAGGAGCGACAGGCATCTCAGCACCAGCCTTAGTGATGCTTCATAGGTCTGTCATTGACTAGCTGCAACGTCAATCCCAACATAGTCAACACTTATAATTACATGATAGAGTTGCTAAAATCACTGATACTATCATCACAAAATAGTTGAACCGACATCGCGCCCAATTAGTACCAGGCAACTAAACGGTGTAGAGTTTCACTACCTAAAAGGTTTCGGCCTGTTTTCTGGTGCTACTACATTGAAGTTAACATCCTTTTGTCCTATATACCTTGAGGGAAACAATATCAATGTACCCGTATAATGGAAAAAGCTTGGCAGTCAAGCCAGTTACGGCGCCTGCAAGGGCTTCATACGCAGGAACACATTTCAAATTTATTTTTGTTTAAAATTTATTGCAAGTCAACACGCTCATTTAAGATGAGAGGTTTCAGCATAGAATGTGTAGTGCAAGATTGCCGCTAGCGACCGACCCTAAGCAGTGCCAACCTATGATTGTGGGCCAGACTGAGGCCGGTCTGTCTACTAAGTATTGGTACGCCCCAATATACCACATACAGGTAATCGGATCGTATGGATGACTAATCCATATACAACGATTACATCCATACCATATGGTTCAGAAATACGGCAAACCTTGGTCTAAACTAATTTGAACGAAAAGTTTAATAACAAAAAACCAGAAATCGCCAATTGCATTCCAACACTAGTATCTGACACTCATCTTGGAAAGTTGTAGGCATGGATGCCAGCACAAGCCTAGAATTTTACATTGGTCCCTCCAACCGAGGTCTTTGGGTCAAGCAATTAAATTCTATAAAATGCTATGTGCAAACCGACCACCATTGCATTCCATATTTACTAATAAATGAACAGCGGACAGATCAGGTACAATAGAATGATTCAAAATAAAGTTGTCATAAAGGTCCCATTTTGAGATCCCATTAGATGGCTTCATGTATTATTGGTTTTGTATCAATGCTCCGAAGCATGAGAAGGAGCAAGAAAATCAGATGCTGGCACATCCCATTTAGTAGAAGGTCTAGAAATGAAAGAAAAAGAAAAGGAGGAGAAAGTACACAGAGGGACGACAAGAAAGAGGATGAAGAGTAAGGAGGGAACAGGAGAGGGGTTGGGTTTTCTTCCTTTTGTTTTTTGGTTTAATTTTTTGGGGGGCAGGACAGGGAGCTTCCTAAGATTTTATGTTTAATTATATAAAATTCAAATCTCCATAAACTCATAGAAAAGTTTCCAACAAACAAATTTTTGAATGTCACAATAATACAGTCTATCTCATCTTAATCACATAAACTAGAATTTTTAACATTAACTCTAGATCAAAAGAAAAACAGGATACTTAATAACCATTATATTTCAATGTGTTTTTCATATGCAATGCAGTGGAGAATTGCAGATGGATATCATACCTCATGAATGAAAATTTTTAATATTTATTTCAATTTGATAATAACGTACAGATTTGGCTGCGTGCACACTTTTTTCCCTCCATCTTTGAAAGCAAAACCCACCCAAATGTTCATCCCACAAACAGACGGGAATCACCTTTAAAGAAGAGAACTATTTAACCATGGAGGCCTGCCCAAGGCTACCACACCTCATCATGCCCTGTCTTGATGATCGTGAGTAAGGGGAATTCCCTCCCGGTAAGCTGCAAGGCATCTCATCACGATTCATAAGCACGGAATGGTAATTTAATTCAATACATTAAGTCAAACTTCAATCTACCTAACAAATCTAAATTTAATATCTCACAAATCAATGACTCAAAGGATTTACAATCAAATTCAAGTAAATTAAATCTAAAATAAATATATCTAATACTACTGAAATATTTCCATAAATCTAGTTTTTCAGATCTATAAAAATATAGATTTAAGAACTAATGAACTAAACAACCAATAAACAATAATAGCACTTCACTTAGATTAATCAGACAAATAATTAAAATAATCATTTATAAAAAATCAGCATATAGAATTCATCAATTCATCCAAATTCCAGATACACATGCATTATCACAAACATTAAATGCTGCTAAATCAATTTCTTTCTCATAATTCATGTATAGGGTGATGATATCGCACATCTTCTTTAGAACATGCTACGCATCATCCTTGCAACAAAGTTCTTTGGACACATATCTACTTAACTTATGATATACCGTACATCTTCTACGGCTTAAACCCTTTAGGACTAATCAAGTGTTTGTGTCCTCAACATAGTTTAGGCTAAGAGTTCAATTCAATAATCAAATGCACTTTCATTTTCAAGTTTACAAAAATACATATGTATCTGTGATATCCAAAATCATCAAACAAATTTACTTCAATCATGCATCATCATAAATTCCACAAATAAAGCATATTAATATAAAACACCATTCATCAAATTCATGCATCATAAATAGTATGATTTAGAATTATTAATATAAATAATCTTATAATTATAGAGTAATCTAGGAGAAGTGAAGCATTGCTTACCTCACAGTAACTTTTGATAATTCCAAGATATTTTCAGAAATTCCTTCCAAATACTCAATTTAAGACCATATCGAAGTATCCCATCGTTGGACATCTTCGTCCAGACAACTTTACTCTAAGCAATGGTACCCAAGGGCCTAGATTGGCCCAATCGTTTTAATCCAACATCAAAAATTACAGATGCAGAATCAAAGATATGGGTATAAGATAGATAGAAGTCCAATATTGTTCATCAGGAGTGATGCCCACATGCTGCCCAACCAACAAAGAATTCAAAGCTCTACAAGGGGGGCCATCTCAGATTCCAAAGCACAGAGCTCTGGAAACCTTTCATTAGGTTCATAGATCAGGTGAAAGAAAGACGAGAAGAGAGTAGAACTAATAAGGTGAACATGGCGACCAACGCTAATAGTGCCCAATGGCTCGAGTCAATTATGACCTCAAGCAACTATCTGTACAAGTGGCTCAATAGCAAATCGAGGGTGAAAAAATCTAATGGTCGTTCAACAAGGTCAAGGGTGGAGGTTCGGCAATGCTACTGGAGCCATGGGTCAAGACCCCTTCACCAAGTTGCATTACGCTCATTGAGGAAAGGCCCTTCTCTTAGGACTCCAACAAAACCTCAAGAGATGTAGCGAGTAGAAAATCGAGAACAAAATGGCAAAGAGAGAGAAACATAGGAAGAGAAATACCGTAAACTAATTGGCTTTCTTTTGTCATGCAGAGGGGATAAGAAAGCCTGCAAGAGTTCCACTGTTGGGGCCCCGAGTCATGAAGAGAGGAAAAAGGAGGAGAAATTTTTTTTTTCTTTTCTTTTACACACTTCTTTTCTTCTTTCTTTGGCAAAATGAGGAACAAAAGGACGAGGTGGTCATGGCTTGCTGCTGGTGGCTTGGCCGTTGGGGCATAGTCTGCAACAGTTGTAAGCGGCGAAGTGTGGCTAGCGGCACTCGAAGAAGAAGCAAAACAGGGTTGAAATAGGGGTTTTGGCCCATTCGAATCCAACTCTAATTTGCTCGTTGGCGGCTCATTTGGGCCCGATGGCCATGTGACTCATGGAAGCAACTAGACCAAAGCCTCACGAGGATGTGGATAACAGCAATGTTGGCATGGCCGGACAGTTAAAAAGAATAAAAGGAAAGAAATCCAAATAGAGGTGGGGTTTCGATCGTTTTCCCAACATTCCTTGCGAAATCTGGCCTGTGAATGCCCAATCAAGCAAGGGAAAGACCAAGGGAAAAAAAAATAGATGGATGGGGCCTTTATTCGCCTCCGATGAATTCCAAGCCTAGTTCAGCTGAAATGAGGAACAATTGGAAAATCCAAAGGAAAAGTAGAAAACTAGGAGGAGGAGGTTTGGCGCTCTAAGGGATGGTGGTTGTAGAGTTAAATAGCATGAGGCTACCGAATTGTTGAGATTGAGGAAGAGCTCTTCGTCTCTGGCTCCATTCAGGACTCTTCCTTTCCCAGTTTCACACGAAGGTAAACCACATGGTCTATTCCATTCCAGGCACATTCATAGGCGCAGTGATACAGACCAAGCCATGCCCAAAATAATCCGCTTCAAACCGCTCAGTTCAAGGCATGCCAAACTGTACAAGCGGCAGACCAGCACAATTCTAGCCTTGGCTCGAGAAATCAGGCAAGAGAAGGGAGGGGGGGCGAGAGAGAGAGAGAGAGAGAGGGAGGGAAAGAGAGGAAGAGAGAGAGAGAAGGAGGGAAAGAGAGGAAGAGAGAGAGAGAGAGAGAGAGAGAGAGAGAGAGAGAGAGAGAGCCAAGAGAGATGGTGGGAGGGCTGAAAGCCATCATCAAGCATATTTACCCCTATTTCATTTCAAAACAGGGGCCTCTTTTTTTATTTTGCCAACTTGAACTAAAGTAAGCAGCCAACTTCAATTCAAGTTTCCCTCCCCCCCCTCTCTCTCTCTCCCTCTCCCTCTCTCCCTCTCCCTCTCTTTTTGGATCTCCTTTTGTCGGTATGCTCCGAAACAGCATTGCACAGTATCAAACCATACTGTACCATCAGGCAACCAGTACCGGCACAGCCAACCTTGATTCTAAAGATACATGGTGCACGGTCAACAACAAAGGAAATAAAGTAGGAAAAGTAAAACTAAAAGTACATGAAGAAATACCACCAATACCTGAATTAAATAGCCATTCCAACTCCAAATGCGTATGGGATATATTCCTTCGTTGCATCTTTGGCATTTCAAAGCCAAGAGCCAATACCACTGTCACACATCAGCTGCACTTTGATATGCATGCAAGAAAGAATGATAAAAACCCAGACAACAAACTTTAACAAGTGTCTAACAATACTAAACAATTTAGCACACATAACTTCCAACTCAATTCATTCTTTTGAGCCATACCTCCATCGAACGAACAGCATCAACTGCAGCTGCAACAGTAGGTGTTGAGTATCCAAATGGTGATACAAAGCCTGCATTGCGTTCTCTCTCATATTTTATAGCTTCATAGTAAACTCTCCTCCTGGACATAGTTCCAAGGTAAAGAGCAGAACCAAACAGAGCACCAAATGAAGCTCCGTTTCTACATTCAGCCTTTCGTAACTTCTCATGTAACCTGTTCAACATATCAGGCAAAAGCATTCTTCAGGTTTCTGAACATCAAAAAGAATCATTGCTTCCACGTAATAATCTGCCTGCTGAATGATACCAAGCATGCCAATATTGACATATCTGTGACTCACCCAAGTTGGACAATCGTATCATAAATCAGATTGTTCAATACCTCTCAAAAACAACAAATAATAATATAATGCTGTAAAAGAATACTTGTTAATAACATGAACCAAAATACGAAATAAAACTAAAAAAAAATTGATATAATAGGTTTGATACAAGATGAAAGAAGTTTGCATCTACCAGACACCAATCTATGAGTCCATTTAAAGAAAGGTGACATGTATAACTCTGCAGCTACAATGTGAATGCCTAGATTGTGTTTCAACTTGCCTCTCCATCATGCATGAAGATCATCTGCCCAATACTTTATTTTGTATCAATTCAAGAGAATTAGAGTGAATAGTATCTTTGGCACCAATTACATAAGATATTTTACTCAACGTATTATAATTTCCCCTTTTTGTCATTAAAAATTAAAGTAAAATGACAAACTTTTGATATGTTTTGATTGCATAATAATAAACATGATAATGCATCCATCTTTTGGACAAGAATATACACAGGACAGCCTTGATTAGGGAAAATTCAGGGCTGCTTAACAGGCTGTTTTGAGCAGAAAGGGTAGGGAAATTGCATAAGAAGCTATGGTTTATGTTGCTATATTGATGGGGAATGATCTGAGTTCAAAATAGAGATGAAAAGAAGTTTTGAGGATTTTAAGTGAGCTGGAATTAGGAAAAAGGGAATATAAATTTTGTTTGTTTTGTGAATTTGAAGGCTAATTGATGGATGGGTAGCTCCAACATGGGACTACAGATTTATTGCCTTTGGTTGGTAGGGTTTAGTGGGGATGGAATCAGATCTGAATTTTGAGGTTTTGAAGGGTGTTGTAAGTTAAAGAAAAAGAAGAAGAAAATAGACAGATGTTCGACGCATCACATCTAAAATCCCATAGGCATCACACCTAGGGTTAGGATTGCGTCACATAACTCTACAAGAAAGCATTATTGCTTAGGAGAAATCTCCAAAATATTTTATTTCCTCTAATAATGAGATTACAACCCTATAAGATTAGCACCCCTACTCCTACTAGGACTTGGACTCCAAATAAGGAATCTATAATTTTGACTAATAAAACCCGACTAAAGACCATAAATTAAGCACCCAAACATAAATAGACCTAAATATACAACTCATAAGCCATATGACAGCCCCTGTGCAGAAAACATAGAAAATTAAAAAAATACCCCTGACTAAAAACTCAAGGAAACATTAACAAAACTGAACCAGCATTATAGGACTACCAAGAAACATAACATTAAGATTCTATAATGACTGAGTGACCCTATCAAGGTCCCAAGAGAACCCCACATCATCCAACACATTCCAAATCAAGGCTTGAGCATTAGAACCAGCCTTAGGATGCCTTCATAGGTCTTCATTGACTGCTGCCAACGTCATCCAACAAGTTCAACACTTTATAATTACATGATAGAGTTGCTAAAATCACTGATACTATCAACAAAATATTGAAGACCATGAAGCTCTTAGTACCAGAGCAACTATATGGTGTAGAGTTCACTACCTAAAAGGTTCGGCATGTTTTCTGGTGCCTACTACATTTGAAGTTACACATCCTTTGTCCTAATATACCCTTGAGGGAACAATATTCATGTACCACTATGTATAATGGAAAAGCTTGGCAGTCAAGCATGTTACGGCTAGCCTCCAAGGGCTTCATGCAGGAAACACATTTCAAATTTATTTTTGTTTAAAATTTATTGCAAGTCACACGCTCATTTAAGATGAGAGGTTCAGCATAGAAGTGTGTAGTGCAAGATTTGCCGTCTCAGCACCGGACCCTACACCAGTGCCAACCTATGATTGTGCCAGTATGGGGCCGGTCTGTCATACTAAGTATTGGTACGCCCCATATACCACATACAGGTATCGGATCGGTATGGTATGGTATGTCTACGATACATCCCATACCATATGGTTCAGTACAATACGGCAAACCTTGGTCTAATGTTACATAGAAAGAACAAAGTTTACATCAAACAAAAAAACCCAGAAATGCATTGCATGTCCAAACACTAGTCTTACCTTCATCTTGGAAAGTTGTAGGCATGGATGCCAGCCACAAGCCTAATTTTACATTGTCTCCAACGAGGTCTTTGGGTCAAGCATATTCAAAATTCTATAAATGCTATGTGCAAACCGACCACATTGCATTCCATATTTACTAGATAAATGAACAGCGGACAGATTCAGGTACAATAATATGATTCAAAATAAGTTGTCAAAAAGGTCACCATTTTGAGATCCCATTAGATGGCTTCATGTATTATTGTTTTTGTATCAATGCCGAAGCATGAGAAGGAAGCAAGAAAATCAGATGCTGCACATGCCCATTTAGTAGAAGGTCTAGAAATAGAAGAAAATAGAAAAGAAGAGGAGAAAAAGGTACAAGAGGGACAGACAAAGAAAGAGGATGAAAGAGGTAAGGAGGGAAGCAGGAGAGGGGTTGGGTTTTCTCCTTTTTGTTTTTTGGTTTAATTTTTTGGGGGGCAGGACAGGGAGCTTCCTAAAGAATATATTATGTTTATTATAAAATTCAAATCTCCATAAAACTCATAGAAAAGTCTTCCAACAAACAAATTTTTGGAATGTCACAATAATAAAGTCTATCTCATCTTAATCATCAATTAAACTAGAATTTTTAACATTAACTTGATCAAAAGAAAAAAGGATACTTAATAACCAATTATATTTTCAATGTGTTTTTCATATGCAATGCAAGTGAGAATTGCAGATGGATATCATCTGCCAATGAATAAAATTTTTAATTATTTATTTCATTTGATAAATACAGTACAATTGGCTGGTGCACAACTCTTTTTCCTCCATCTTTGAAAGCAAAAACCCACCCAAAATGTTGCATCCACAAACAGACGGGAATACCTTTAAAGAAGAGACTATTTAACCATGGAGCATGCCCAAGGCTACACACATCATCATGCCCCTGTCTTGAGATCGTGAGTAGGGAATTCTCCCGGTAAGCATGCAAGGCATCTCATCACGATATCATAAAGCACGGAATGGAATAATTAATCAATAAATTAAGTCCAAAATTCAACTAACTAAAAATCTAAATTTTAATATCTCACAAAATCCAATGACACTCAAAGGATTTTACATCAAAATTCAGTAAAATTTTCAATCTAAAATAAATATATCTAATCACTACTGAAATATATTTCCATAACATCTTAGTTTTTCAGATCTATAAAAATAATAAGATTTAGAATAATGAACTAAACAACCCAATAAACAATAAGCACTTCAACTAGATTAATCAGACAATAAATTAAATAATCATTTATAAAAAATAAGCATATAGAATTCATCAATTCAAATCCAAATCCAGATACACAGCATTATCAAAACATTATGCATGCTAAATTCAATTCTTTCTCAAAATTCATGATAGGGTGATGATATCGCACATCTTCTTTTAACATGCTACGCATCATCTTGCAACAAAGTTCTTTAGGACCACATATCTACTTATGATATACCGTACATCTTCTTACGGCATAAACCCTTTAGGACTAATCAAGTGTTTGGTGTCCTCAACATAGTTAGGCTAAGAGTTCAAAATAATCATGCAATTTCATTTCTCAGTTTCACAAAAATACATGTAATCATGTGATACCAAAATCAATCAAACAAATTAATACTTCCAATCATGCATCATCATAATATTCCAAAATAAAGCATATTAAATAATAAAACACCATTCATCAAATTCATGCATCATAAAATAGTATGATTTAGAATTTATTAATATAATAATCTTATAATTTATAGATAATCTAGGAGAAGTGAAGCATTGCTTACCTCACAAGTACTTTGATAATTCCAAATATTTTCAGAAATTCCTTTCCAAATACTCAATTTAAAGACCATATCGAAGTATCCCATCGTTGGACATCTTGTCCAGACAACTTTACTCTAAGCAATGGTACCCAAGGGCCTAGATTGGCCCAATCGTTTTAATCCAACTAATCAAATTACAGATGCAGAATCAAGATAGGGTATAGATAAATCAAAAAGAATTGATGACAATAGAGTTCCAATATTGTTCATCAAGGAGTGATGCCAACATGCTGCCCAACCAACAAAGCAATTCAAAGCCCCTCTACAAGGGGGCCATCTCAGATCCAAAGCAACAGAGCTCTGGACCTTTCATTAGGTTCATAGATCAGGTAGAAAGAAAGATCGAGAAGAGAGAGAAACTAATAAGGTGGAACATGGCTGACCAAGCAATAGTGCCCAATGGCTCGAGTCATTATGATCAAAGCAACTATCTGTACAGGTGGCTCAATAGCAATCGAGGGTGACAAAATCTAATGGTGTCTCAAAAAGGTGAAGGTGGAGGTCGGCATGCTACCTGGCAGCCATGGGTCAAGACCCCTTCACCAAGGTTGATTAAGCTCATTGAGGAAAGGCCCTTCTCTAGGATCCAACAAAACCTCAAAGAGATAGTAGAGAGAGAAATAGAAGAAAGAAAATGGCAAAGAGAGAGAAACATAGGAAAGAAGAAATACGTAAACTAATGTGGCTTTCTTTTGTCATGCAAGAGGGGATAAGAAAGCCTGCAAGGAGGTTCCACTGTTGGGGCCCCGAGTCATGAAGAGAGAGGAAAAGAGAGAGGAGAAATTTTTTTTTTCTTTCTTTTTCTTTTCTTCTTTTCTTTGGCAAAATAGAGGAACAAAAGACGAGGTGTCATGGCTTGCTGCTGGTGGCTGGCGGTTGGGGAATAGCTTGCAACAATTGTAAGCGGCGAAGTGTGGCTAGCGGCACTCGAAAAAGAAGCAAAAACAAGGGTTGAAATAGGGGTTTTGGCCCATTCGAATCCAACTCTAATTTGCTCGTTGGCGGCTGCACTTTGGCCATGGCCATGTACTCATGCAAGCAACTAGACAAAGGCCTCAACGAGGATTGGATGACAGCAATGTTGGCGATGGCCGGCAGTTAAAAAGACATAAAAAAAGGAAAAGAAATCCAAAATAGAGGTGGGGTTTCCGATCGTTTTCCAACAATTCCTTGTCGAAATCTGGGCCTGTGAATGCCCAATCAAGAAGGGAAAGACCAAGGGAAAAAAAAAATAGATAGGATCGGGGCCTCTTATCTCGCCTCCGATGAGATTCCAAGCCTAGTTCCAGCTAATGAGGAACAATGGCAAAATCCCAAAGGAAAAAGTAGAAGAACTAGGAGGAGGAGGTTTGGCCTCATAAGGGATGGTGGTGTAGATTAAATAGGCAATGAGGCTACCGAATGTTGAGATTGAGGAAGAGATCGTCTTCGTCTCTGCCTCCATTCAGGACTCTTCCTTTCCCAGTTCACCAACGAAGGTAGACCACATGGGTCTTATTCCATTCCAGGCCACATTCATAGGCCATGATCCAGACCAAGCCATGCCCAAAATAATCCAAGTTGCCCGTTAAGTAGACCAGGCCTAATTTATTTTGGGCCAAGTGTTACACAGATATACTTTGTATAGTTTATGGAGAAGAATAGTTGGTAAAGACAAAATCATAAGGAGAAGACATGGAGACTATAGGCCACTCCCCAGGGAGCTTGCGTTATAATATAAGTAAACGAAGTTCTAAAGAACTGAAATACAAACTCCCTATTTTGAGGAGTGTAAACCTAACAATTACATCACCATAACCCATCCTAATCTTTAACTTGTCATACATTTGAAATACATAGAATATTGAATAAGACCATAAAACTAGGACCTCTTCTTGATCTCCGATTTGAGAAAACATATCATTGTATTCCAGGTCTGCAATCTCGGTACCAGAAAATGTATCAATATATTACCGGTTCGATATAGTATGGTCGATATGGTATGAACACACCCTGCACAGAGATAGCTCTCAACCCCTTTTTTCTTACTTTTTAGCGAGGTACTGCTAGAATCCAAATGATATGATTCAGTATGGCACAATATGCACCCCGATTTCGAATAGCACCGAGCAGTACCAGGTGGTTCTACTTGGTTCAGACCGATAAGACCAATTCAACTCTTATACCGAACCAAAGCTTAATACCATACTAGTACCTTACCTATAGATACGATAAGGTCGATACGGCTCAGTATGGCAAACCTTGATCGAGTTTAGTAGCTTACTAGCTCCAACTTGCTAGCATGTCTTGAAAAAAAAATTTCAACTACAAGATTATCAAGGCTATGTTGCTTGAACCATATTTATCATAAATACCAAGTTCAAAAGAACAAATCTTGCTCTAATATCAAATTTATGCAACTTAATTTAAGAGACAAAGGACAGGGTTCAAACGATCAAAATTTACTTCAATGTCATGTTCATGCAACTTAAATAAGTAAATGATCAAACAGTTTGCCATATCGATGCATACCTCACCATACCGGCCATACCATACTGTATATTATGCCAAACCAAGATGGGGCTTGGGGCATACCAACACTGTACCAACATGGTACTAGTATGGGGTCCAATATTGAGATAGTGAACCTTGCATCAATAGGATGAGAAAAGTTTCAACAAATTATAGGAATTCTGGCTAAGAGACAATGACATGCACAATGTGACCCTATGAATAGCAAATACAAATTTTTGCATAATAATACAATCAAAAAGAGAATGGAAAACATGCAATGTCAGATTTTTAGTTGAAAAAAATAATGATAGAAAAGCAAGTATTATAAGAGATAAGATAAACATGAACAGAGAAATAGTGTAAAAGAAAAAAAGATGCAGGGGGGCACAAAAAGGGGTTTGATACTAATACAATAACTACAAAATTTTGAGCTTCATAGAACCTTATACCAAAAATTTCGAGTATTATAGCATAAACACCTTGGGCGGTGATCAACGTGCTCTTAGGCATTAGCTTATGGGTTTTATTCTATTAACCACTCCCTTTTTTGATAATAAACATCCCTTGATTCTATGCTCTATCTTTAAGGGAGATAAGATATGCGAAGCCCAAGAAGCAACAATATGAGTGTTTTTTTTTTTTTTTTACTATTTTAGAACAAAACAATAGCTAGTATTTAACAAGAACAAAACAATATGAGTGTCGTATGATCAATACATTAATTATGCCACAAGAAGTATTATACCTATGCTATTTAATCTCTATTGTTTTGTATTTGATACTTCTTATATTCTTTTTCAGAAATTATCAAGTATAAAGGCCTAATTACAGATCAACTACAAGACCAAGCCTGAGCTTGAATCCAAGTCAATTAGGTGTATATCCAAGTTCTAAGATCACAACACCTGATGGACTAAGCAGATGTGCACGAATTTTGAAATATATTTAATGCAAGACTTGGCATGTGGGCCATAGTACTTGGCTTGTGGGCTATGGCATCATGAAGCCAGTAGGTGGCACGCAAGCTTGGAATGTGGCTTTTGGCACACAGCCCTCCTAGCAGCTCCAAGGAAGGCTGGTTCACATGAGAAAAATGTGACTTTTTGGATAGGACCCAGTGGCTTGGAAAAGCATTTGCTGGCTTGTGACTTTTGAAGCAGGGACCCATGGTACACTAGCTGGGCTTCAATTGGCACAAAACACGGCATGCACACAGAAATTCCAAGTGTACGCAGGAAGGCTATGCGCACACCATGAAGTCAGGAGCAGATGCAATGGCTTTTGCACGAATGGAACTGAGTAGCCTGGAGCAAGCAGACGGGGTTCACGTACAGGGCTTGGGTGCGGCTTCACGCGCAGTTTAAACAGACACTGGACTCAACAATTTAAATGTGCTTAATGCACGTGGGAGCAAGTGGGCGCAATTTGAATTCATGCAGATCTTCATGCGGGAGCAAATATAGTTGAGACGCGACGTTGGTTCGGGATACGAAAACAAATGCACCTGGGATGCAGTTTGGAGCCTTATTTAAAGGAAAACCACAGGAGCGAAGAGGGGATCCTTCCGCCCGGCCACCACCGTTCTCCACACCTCCACCATCTTCCTCCACACCTCACCTAGCATAGCCATCCAAACAAAAGCCTCCTCAATCCATCACACGCCACCCCCTCTTCCATCTCCAAACTTCCAAACAACCCACTTTCCTCAGCCCATTCTCCACCAAATCTCCTCCTCATACTACTAAGATTCTCTCCAAGTCCATGGTGAAGATTCTCCTCAGCCCCAGGATGTCAGCAAGCAAAAGTTCCATGGCCGACTAAGCTTTCCTATCCCGGAAAATTCCTGAAGTGCTTATAACGGGCAGTGTTGTTCTTGCTTTATCTTTTGTACTTCTCCTTTCTATAAAATAAAAGATCTATTTTCCATTCTCTATTTTTTTATGTCTCTTATCTGGAATCATATTTAGAATAATGTATACACTTGGGACGAGCCGTGATCTACGGATATGGTTCGTACTCTTGGGTTAGATTATTTTTAAATATGATTCCTTCTTACCTTGTATGCATCTTATCTTGACTAGCTTATACTCCAGAGGGACAGGTCATGATCCAACGGGTACGGACCGTACTCTCATCAATAGGTTATATCTTGATAGGTGGTATATAGATTCATTGCATAGGAGGGTATTAACTATTTGCCAGGTAACCAGGCAAAATCCTGAGATATCTCTCTGATTCTTGAACTACTTTTCTGTTAGCATTCAATTTGCTTTGCTTTTGTTAGTAGTATTTTACTCAATCAATCAATTTTAATTCTTTAATTCTAGTACTCGAATGTAACTCAACCCACAATCCTCGTGGATATGAACCTAACTTACACTACCTATATTGTTAAAGTCGATTTATTTTTGATCGCTTACAACAGCGATCATCGTACAAACTCGGAAGTTAGAAATATCTAGAACTATTAATGTATAAAAGGGCGGACAAGAAGATGGTATTTAACTCTCAATTTCCTTATTTTAGGTTGATTTTGGAGTGTTCGCAAATTTGCAAGATGTTGGTTAAAGTGAGAAGGTAAGTAACCTCAACCTAATCAGAACAATTTTAAATAATATAAGTTTTGAAATATATGTTGTATAATTATTGTTAAACACTTAGAAAATTGTAGAGTTTGTTTTGTATATCTTTAAATTAGATCAAGCATGTATCTATCATATTATTGAGCTTTTGGATATCCAAGGCAACTACACATTTTTCATAATCACGAGTTATTGCTAAAATTGTTCCAAAAAATTAAATTTTTGGAAACTTCTACATGAACCTATGGATTTTGTATTTTGAAGTATTTAATAATATATTGATTTGGAATATCATGCTTTCATATCAATTATTGGAATTCTAATACCTTTGTATAATTGTGGATTTTTGTAAATTATTAAGCCGTATTTGTACATTGCAAAATAAAATGCAATAATATTGGTTAAATAAGTGGATTTTATGTATGATAATTGGACTCTCGGTCTAACTATGTTTTGGAACCCATCAATAAGGGTCAGATGTAGGTAGTTTCAGCACTTAATTACTCTGGATCTATACCACAAGGGCTATATATGGTACTTTGGACCTACTCTACCAGGGTTACATGTAGTAATTTGGACCTACTCTATAGGAGTTAAGTACAGTATTTTGGGCCCTATCATAAAGATGATATGCAGCCGTAGTTGTACAGACTGATAAGTCAATAAATTATTTTGGAAAATAAGCACAAGATACTTATTGATAATATTGGCAAAGTAACCTTGGCTCTGATATTGACTTTAAAATGCTCTTTGACAATATATTTTGGAAAATGATATATTACAGTATTTTGAAATTATATGCACAACTTTGATTATGGGAGTATTACATTGCCGTATAAGGTATTCTATATCATACATTCATCATGGTTTTATCTGTTATACTCGCTTGATCCCTTTGATAATGGTTTTAGTTAGGTTTTAGTTACTAGGCTATTAGCTCGCTTTTTGAGTTTCTGTTGTTTTACAGAGTCCAAAGTATAGGAAAGGAATAGAAACAACAGTTGGACTGTGAGATTATAGTGAGGCCTTAGATCCAGTTATATCAGGCCAGCCTTTACAATTTTGTTTGGAAACTGTGAAGTGGTTATGTTGGTTGAGGTGTAGTTTCACCTGAAATATTAATAATGTTTTGAAAATTGGCTTAGTGTGTTTCAGAAAATTATTGAGTTTTGGAGATTTTGATTACTAATTGTATATTTGACAGGCTGTCGCCTTACATGCTCATGGGGCCAGCCCTATGTGTGTGCAACAGGTTGTCGCATTCCTCAATCATGCTTGGGTCAAGGGCACTACAATTATGATGGTATTAGAGCTAGATTTATGATCACTAGGGTTTAATGTAGGAGGATTGTGCGATGGCTAGGAAGTGGTACCTTAAGATATGCTTTTAGGAAAACCTTAGTTTGTCACAACCTAGGACCTCCACCACAAAAGCTAGCTAAAAGATATTATTTAGGTTTCTTGGTCCTATATAAGCATCCAGGACCTACCTATTGCATAGTGGATGTGGGAGTAAACATATGCCCACACAAATCCTTACATACTGCCCCCATTTCAACCCTGGCATCCTCGCCAAGCTAAGAATTTAAATTCACTGAAATCCAATCACAAATACCACAAATCCAATCTAGACCCATGTTACAGTATCCCCTGGTCCACATGGCTATGGGCTGGGTCTGCTTGATACTATTTGTCATAACTCAAGACCTCAACTAAAAAGGCGAGTTGGAAAATGTTATCTCAGTTTCTATCCCTATATCAGTACCTAGTACCCAGAATCTATCTATTGCATAGCCAATATGGGGCTAAACACATGCCTGCACAAGCCCATGAATGGTCATTAGTGAAGGCGCTGGTGGGTCATGGCCGATCGACCAATAACAGACGGGGATGGCAAAAAAGGAAGCAAGAAATGTAAAAAAACAGGGCTAGAAGAAGGATCGAACTTGCAATGTCATTTCGAAGCTCGGCATGCTCATCGATGACAAACAATCCACCAGTTGACCACTTGAAGTCCAAGAGAACTTGGCCGAAGATTCGGCATGGCCATATTCATCAACAAATTGAAGAATAAGGCTAGCGGATAGCCAAACAAGGGTGGTGATTTCGAGTTGATTTTCAAGATCCTTTGCCAGAACCTAGGCTGACAATGGCTCTTCTCAGCAAGAATAGGAAGGAAGAGAGAGAAAATAGTGAGATGCTAATACCTTGCTTTCGGCCACTCATACTGACCCATATTGAGGTGTACTAAGATGTACCGCAGCAAACAGGGTATGTACTAACTCGTACCAGCCCATAGTATCTAATTTCAAGCAATACGGTGATAAAAGTAAGGAAAATGGCTTGAAAGTTGTCTCAGTACAAGGTACATACCATACCATACCAACCCACATCACACCAAACCAAAAATGTACCAATATGGTTTCAGCACTGAGATCGTAGATCTTGATAATGATGGTTGCGGACAGTAGCAAAAACCTAAGAAGAGCAAAAAACAAGGAGAAGAGAGGAAGCTTGGGATGCAGCCTCACTAGTGGTAATAGGAGTCTTATAGCCAACGGAAGCTAGGGTTTCCTAGCCCCATTGGTGATCGAGAAGGCAAAATCTGCCTCCTTCGAGTAGAAGGGCTCTTCCCCATCAAATTTTGGGAGCAAGCATTCCAAGACATGCTTTGGCATCAAGTCGGGCCAAAAGGGGTCAAGCCTCACCCTTCGTGATCCATGAACTAGGCTCATGCAGTGTTAGGCCAACCAATGAGTCTGGCCTCACAGGATCATAGCCATCCATCTCCATAAACCATTGTAAATAAAAATTTCAAATACCTCTTCTTTGAAACTGATTTCTAATGATGCTATAACTCTTAACTGTCAGAGACCTAATTAACCTAGAAGTCCTTAGCCCTTATCCCTATCATAACAATAATAATAGTAACATTAAATTCTAGTTTCCAAAGAAGAATCTAACCAACGAATATTTAAACTTCTCATTTACAGGAGCATTAATCTAATATTGAGTCCTAATAACCATCATAATTTTTAGTCCTTTAATGTAATTGAAAATGGATAAAAGACAAAACGCAATCTAACAATCAAAGAATTATGCAGAACAATGGTTGATATAAATCACCACATTAGTATTGAAGATGGAAGTCACAAGTTGGAAGCTTTCTTTCAGAAACTTTCATAGGCATTCTTCACATAGAGAGTCATGTTTATCAGTAATTCTGAAAGTATGAATATAAATCTTAAAAATTAAACATGAAGGATGAAAATACCAAGGATGAAGAAAATGAGGCAGTCTAAATTTCCCAAAAAGCCAATAAGACAAGATCAAGGATGTATTATTATACAGAATATGAAAAAATGATGAGATATACGAAAGAACCATTTTTAGTAATATATCACTTTTGCTGGAAGAACATTAATTAAACAAATCTTCTTATTGCAATAATTTCAGGAAAATTAATTGCATTCAATAAAAAGTTATGAAGACGCCCTTAAGGCCAATAACACAATATGCAGGGTTGGCGCGTGGCAGTTGTTTCAAGCCACTTGCAAGCAGCTGGTGTGTGGTCTCATTTTGGGCTCAATGAAGCTCAAATTGAATCTCAACAAGCAATGCTTGATCTCAGCTTTTAGGATTGAGATCGATTTTAAGCCAAGCTTGAGCAAACCACCACTCAATCAGGCTTACCTCAATATGGCTCAGAAATATGAATTTAAATTATAATATAAACAAAAGGAATATATGTTGTAAAATTATATCTGATATAGCCAGATGATGATATATATAGTTATAGACACATTTATAACCAACCATAGAAAAAGATTCAACAACTAGTTTTAATATAATGGCTCATTTAAACAACATCATGGCTTAACAAGATCATTGTAGTTCATGATGTGATCAGTTTTGTGAGTATATGACAATTAAATGGGTCATCGGTTTTAATGGTCTAAATGAACTGAGCTTGATCCAAGGTCAGCTTGGATTAAGAGCATCAATCTACTTAAATTAGACTCATTTTCCACTTGGCTCCAAGTTAGGCTCAAGCATATAATAAATGAGCCAAGCTTGATAACAAGTTTAAGCTTAAAAAAAGGATATCATGCCAAGATTGATGAGACCATACTCAATCAAGCCCAGCTCATTACACTCCTGATTATATGTAGCATAAAGGTTTGGAAATGAAAAGGTCCAGGTTTTGCTAGACTGGCAAGAACAAATATACCAAATTGATGCATAAGAAAACTAGGAGGAAGCAAAAAATATGTGCATGATAGGTTAGAAAGCATAAGAACTTCATAATCCAGGGATCAAGACAGAGCAATGATTGAGATGGCATGTTTGTAAGCCATAAAAATAGAAGATGCAGAAAAGCTAGCATCCATTTTAGAAGGCCAGTTAAAGTAAAGAGAGAGCTAAGAAAACCTTATATTTAAGATGGTTTCACTGGCCCGAGATTTAACCTCCAATAAGAACAAGCACAAGATGGTTTATAAAGCAAGCAAAAACAAAGTTCATCAGATGAGGTTTAGAACTTCATCTAAATAATGAAGCTTTGAATAAGAAACTGAATTATCAACCATATGCTGAATTTTTATAGAAATACATTGGGTAGGTAACAATATTCAAATCATAAAAAATATACATGTGTTTACCAAGGAAAGTTATTCAAGAAACTATGGAGTCTCAATACTGCTTACCAATGAACAGCAAAGGCCTACAATAAGTAATAGTTTTCCATTAATTGGTCCTTACCAATCATGATCTTCTAAGAGCATAGGCAGACTTATTAAGAAACAAATTCTATGGCCCTGTTAAGTTTCCAAACGTAAAGTACTCAGTTTTTTCCATAAAAGAAAGGGTAAAGAAGTACAAACATCATGCTTACAGAAATCTTCTAACAAATTTCCTAAAAGATTATATTAAGCACCAGGTAAACCTAATATCAATTTCCAAACTGAGTGAATTAAAGAAAAGAACCTAGCTCTCTCCAAAATAATCTAACAATTTTTTGCCAAAATAAACTAATTAAATTACAATACTATTAACCAGCATACTCTTGCCAATCATCCCGTGCAGTGCCCTCCAGATATCTCAAATAAGCAGCTAAAGCATTCAAGGCATTGTTTGTTCCACCTCCCACTTGAGTTCCTTCTCCTGAGGCAAACACAGATTTTGCAATCTTTGTGCTTTTGACATTGTTTAATGTCGATGAGATCATATTCTTCCCTTCATTACTTTTAAGGCTTTCACTAGGATCAGATTTCATTACAGCTTGACTGATGCCCTCCTTCCTTAAAATGGTTTCAGCTGATACTTGCTTAAGAGAAATCCAGCAATTATCTGATTGGCAAGGTTTCCCCTGCAGGTACCTTTTTACATCATCAAATGAGGGTAGACCACCTGAAGAATAAAACTATCATAAGAAACATGTATCATACAAGAATGCATGTACTCACAGATATAAGATAGTTTTAAAAAATGGATCAACAATGAATTAATTTTTTAAACAAAATCAGCAGGATAACTTAAATCTCAGGAACTTAAAAGCATACCTCTGTCCAGTTCCATTTCCAATACAGGTAAGGTTGGGGCTGCAACTGGAATGGTTTGAGATAACTGCAGCTTCCGAAAGTTATGATATGATGCAGGTAGTTCCTCCAGATTCTGAAAAGAAAGGCATTGGAAACATTACATTGTATCAAATATTTTCTTAGATTGAAGCAACTGTAAAACCATAGCGATGTATACCTCAACATTATAAAATGGAGTTCTCCAAAACACAAACTCAGGGCTCCCCCATGCAAATGGTACAGAAGACAGAGATGATTTAACAAGAGACATCACACTACGAGGATTATATTCTACCTCCTCTTCTGCAAATATGTAGCTAGCTTTCACCTGTTACACTTTGATACCATGAGTTCAACTACATGGTTTGAATAAATGTTCTGCTCATGCACAAAGAAGCCAAAAGCCATCTGACATGTATTTACATTTTCAGATATAAAATCATAATAAGCGTTGGGTAGCAACCTCATTCACTAGTTTCCATATGACATCTTCTGCACTTCCAAAAGCAATAAGCAGATCAGATCCTTGATCCTTCAGTAATTGTTTAAGATCTTCCAGAGCAAGGAGAAGCAGCTTTAGCATCTCATCTGAAAAATCTGCATACAAAAAATTTCTATAAATTAAACAAGAATAGAATAAGGCTGACATAAAATTATATTGTCAATGATGATAAGCGATCTACCGAACACTATAAAGTTTTCTTCAGTCTAATAAGCATTTTAGGTATACAATTGGTCAATGTGACACCATTCAACTTATACAACAGATCAGATGAAATAAGCCATCTAGAAAAATTATTACCTACTAGTATACCTACATCTAAAAATGGATGTTTTTGCAAGAAAGCAGGAACAAAAAATACAGAAACCAAGAACACTATCAGCACCCATATGATGCAATGATAGAGGCATGATTCACCATACCGGTGCCTACATCCCAATACCAGGCGTACTGTACCATGCTAATACCGAATCAAGACTCAGTATGGGGGTATATCAAGTCCCAATATGCTGAACCAACCCCAATACCATGTGTACCAATATTGTACCGGCATGGCATCAGTATGAGGTCTGGTACCGAGATGGTGAACCTTAGATAAAGGACTCAAAAGTGATGAAGGAACCTGATTGCTTGATCGATAGTATGAAAAGGCATATTAGTCTTTTATCCTAATGTGTGGAGTTTTTGTCAAGTCAAAATCAGCCCCTGAAGAATGAATGGTGCAGATATAATCATACATTAAGTCTATCATCGTTTTAGAGTCTTGGTCCTAGGTTATTTGGTTTTTAAGTTGTTCGACTTCAAGTTACTTGTCCACTTAATCTAATTGCCTCTAAGTTACTTGGCCATCAAATTTCTTGGCTTGCAAGTCACATAAACCTCAAGTTACTAGTTATTTAAGTTATTTGGCAACTTGGCAATTGAGTTATCATTTTAGGCTGGATAAAATGGTAGTACAGATTTGTATGAGTATTTAGCTGAGAAAGAATGTATTTTCTTTTGCCAGATTTTGCTCTCTCTCTAGTGCCTTCTTTTTTCATCTCTATTCTCTTATATATCCTTTATTTTTTGTACCCTTACTTCTTTTAATCTTCTCTTTAATCTAGAAAAATGTGTACTACTGTCTAAAATTCAATCTTGGGCCAATATTGTACTTTCTTCTTTAATCTTAGAATTCCCGTAACCCTTGCCTAGCAGCAAACCTCATTCTCCAATTCCTAGTGCAACAAGCACAGAAAACTTTTGTATCCAAAAAACCATTCCCTTCTACCTTGTTTTCTGAGATAAGGTAGCAAGCAGCAAAAGTGAGCAACATCCTACACCTCATACCCCACCATTTCCACCTATGCATAAGCAAGCCACACTCAAAGAGGTATTGCATCACCATACTTACAAGCAAACATAATGATGAACTTGTCTTGAGCCTGCAACTCTTGATGCCAATTGGCTTTTATATTTCATTTGTCCAATGATTGCAGCAGATATGGAGAGGAGATGTGTAATTTCATTGCTTATGCACCACAGGTAACTTAGAACCAAGACACCTATACAAGAAGAGTTGAAAGAACTAGAGCAAGAAACCAAAATCCAGGTATTGCACAAGGATACAGCAAAGAATGCAGTGGAGGATTCCACAATAGAAGTTGCAAAGAGTATCATGTGTCATAAGCCGACTATTCCCTGATAATAAAAGAGTAAATGGCATGAATGCTGTATATCAAATCAAAGAAATGCACAATATGATATTCTAGAATGGATCTAATGAACTACCCCATCATTCCAGGAAGAAAAAAGGTTGATTTAATTTCAAATGCAAAACAATATCATCACTAAAACAAAGAAAAGAACATATGCAACAGAGAGATTGAAGCTTGACATGTCTACCAAACTCAATGTGGAGGCAAGGATGACTGCATGAAAACTGTCAAATAACATGGCCTAAACAAGTCTACAGGTTGTGATGCATTTAAAAGAAAAAACTGGGTGGTAGTATGCCAGGTCCAAAAAGTTGATTATAAGGAGAGGTCCTAGTCAAGCAAGTTATTTTTCCTTGTTAATTCAAATCCACGAATTTTAATTTTCACTTTCAGAATGTGTTGTATATACTTTGGATAAGACAAAATATTCTTTTCTGTTGAACTACAATATTGCAATATCAAATATGTTACAATTTTTATCATATTTACCAGTGAGAATTTGAATATGTTAAATTACCAGAGATCAGAAATAAGAAACATCTCAAGAGATTCCCATGGATTATGACTTAAAAATGTTGTGTAAAAATCAATTATGTAAATGTCCACATATAATTCTAAAATTACTTGTTCTGTTCCTTCAAACATTATCAATTGCTCATTTTGTATCAGTTTGCAATTTGCTATTGATTTAGAACACAGGGTAACTGAGGTTGGGCTTAAGAAAAAGAAAATGAAAATTAATGAATACTAAAATGAAAAACATTTAAAAAAATATCTTTGACATACAAAAACTTACAAAGTACATCCTTAACATATATCGAAAAATTCTGACATTTATAAATTAGCACGCTCGCCCTTTACGTCTATACGCACAACCCTAGAATTCTGGATCGTATATCCACCTGCCAATTCCGCTGCACATGATGTACTTCTATAATAAAATATATGCGACACCATATGAAATAAACCTGCATACCAGTAGCACACTAGCTTTACTGATAATGGGCCTCTACTAGAACATTTTTCTACAAGTCAGTTCATTTATAAGCTTTACTCAAAGAGAACCGCAAGCTGATCAAATAAAAATTTCCCAACTCCGATACATACAATGTCTAATATGAAAGGAAAAATCAATCTTCTGTTCATACCCAATATATGTATACCTGTTCTGCTCTCACTAACTTACCACTTCAGTCAAAAGCATTGGAAAGCAAACAAAACCAAACACGGAGTATTTGAACATCTCAGTGACCATACTCATTCAGCGCATTGCTTAAAAAAAAAAAAAAAAAATGCAACCAAGATTGAGAATCTAGAAGGACGACAAAGGGACAGCAGGAACTAACTGGATAAAATCCGGCGATCGAACACGTAAAGCGGCACAACAATCTGGTGCTGGGACACAGCAGCAACGAGCCCCGGGTGGTCGTCAGTGCGGAGATCACGCTTGAACCACACCACCGCGGCCCCATTGCGAGCCTCCCTTGCTGCCTCGCGCTGCCTCACCTCCGCCGTCGCCCTCACCACGGCAAGCGAGTAGAGAACCCGGCAGCGGCGCCGGGGATAGGGGAAGGGAGGAAGGAGGGGGGCGATGCGGTGGGGGTGGAGGAATGCGGCGAGAGCCATGGAGGGGGTAATCCATGAACCTCTCCCCCTCACTGGATTGATATCCAGAGTTTTTCCACGGTAGTTGGTTGGGGGGCGGGGATTTGTGGAAGAGAAATTTTTCGAATTTGTTCGGTGATTCGTTTTTTTTGGGGCTGTGGTTTATGTGCGATCTCTAGTAGAGTCGCGGAGGGAGGAGTGTGCGAGAGATCCCAAGCGCCGCACGGTCCAAACTCTGCAAGGGCGAAAAAAGAAAGAATAAAAGTCACATGTTCGTTTCTGTGCCATATGGAAATCAATTTATTTTAAAATTATTTTTTAAAATAAAATTAAAAATATATGTTATAAAAAAATAGTTTATATTTGATAAAATTATTTAATAAATAATTTTATCAGTAATTTATATTTAATAAATTTTTAAAAAAATACTTTTAACTATTAAATTATGAAAACAAGCATGTATACTTTATAATTAATATTATTTAAATAAATAAATAATTTTAAATATTTATTATAATTAATTTTAATTTATTTTTTTATTTTTTATTTAATTAAAATAAAATAATAAAAAAAATATTAAAATTTTAATCAATATAAATATAATTGAATCAAAGATAATATATATTAAAAATTTTACATAATTTTTATATGATAATATATATATATCAAAATACATCAAAATATATCATTCACTAAATAATAGAATGATTAGATAAAAATAAATAGAAATAGTTATGATAAATAATAATTTTAAATAAAAATATTTTTATTTTAAAAAAATAATTTTTTACTTCTACTTCTACTTTCAAAAAGAAACTTCAATTTTCTGCTTCCTCTCCGTAGCAGAAAACTGCTTCTGCTACCACTTAAAAGTAAATTATTTTTTAAAATAAGCTTGACCAAACATTCTATTTTTTCAAAATAAGTATTTTTAAAAAAAAAAAAAAAAAAAAAAATTCAAAAGCTTGACCAAACAAGCCCTGAATTTGCCACGCTTCTTTCAATAACCATCTTAAAATAAAAATTTAAAAATCAAAAATCTTTTTTAACTAATGGAGCCATATTTATAATTAAAAATATGATATTTTTTTATATAAATTTTAAAATATATTTTTTATCAATATATATTATACGCCAAATAATACACACTATATCTCTGGATTAATTGATATACAATTTTTGGAATAGTAATTTACCGATACATTATATGACTAAATGATATATACTTAACAAATTATTCATAATCTAATACACATATTCAAATCAATTGATACATAGTTTCTAAAATATAATATTTATCAATATGCACTACATAGCAAATTAGTTATAATCTAATATAATATTTAAATAAATTGATACATAGTTTTTAAAGTATAATATTTATCAATATGTATTATATAATCAGATGATACATACTTATCGATTTTTTAATACATATTACAAGTTTTTTTGATATACACCAAACAATAATCTAACTATTGACCCTAAGATTGATTTGATAATTCTAAAATATTAAGTATAAATTATATAATTATATATTTTAAGATTGAATGTAGGTATTTTCAAATACTCAAATCAAAGAAATAATCCATAGAAAAAATTTCCTCAAAAGTCACTAAGTCAAGAACTTTAAAAAAGAAAAATTAAGTTTCAGACTTAGTGCAGTCGATCCTAGAGTCAAAGAAGTCAACCCCTTTACTGAAACAGGCCTTAAAAATGAGTAATTTTAAGTTTCAGAAAAATTGGAGTCAACCTCAAAAAGATTGGAGTCGACCCCGACACATTAGAGAAGACTAGCACGAGTTCAAGTTAACTCAAGCCCTACAAAAGCCGACTCTCTCAAAAAAAAATAGAGACTGTATTTTTCAGATTTGCTCGATTAGAATCGATCCCAGTAGAATTGGAGTTGACCCCAACAGTCGAGCCGACTCCAACATAGATGAGCCAGCTCTCTAAAAAAAATACAAAGAGCAGTATTTTCGAGACCCCAAGGTTGAGTCCACTCATTGGTCATCCAAGTTGACTCGAAACAAATTAGAGTCGACCTCTGAGGAATTAGAGTCAACCCCAATGTCAGGACAGGCATAATGGCTAATTTTCTGTAGCTCTTCAAGTGGTCATTTCTTCACTCCAATGGTTAGTTCAAGACTTTCAACGATTAGAACTCCTTCTCCAACCATCTTCAAGGATACTTAAGGCAAGAGAAACATTTGAAAAGCAAGATCAAGAGAGATTAAAAGAAAAATTATTCTCAAATTGAGGATATTTTATTGCACATCAAAAAAGATAAAAATAAGAAGAACCAAGCTTTGATTTTAGAAGACATTCAAGAACTATCTTCTATAACTTCTTTAGCAACCTCTCAAGCTTCAAAGAAGAGAAAACAAAGCTTCAAAAAGACATCTTTCAGTCTCTTCATGCTCAAAAAGAGTTTTAGTTTTTTATTTTATTTTAAACTAAAAATTTTTCTTATATCTTTATTTTCTTTATAAGTTTTTTTGAAAAAAATTTAGAGATTAGACCAATCCAAGTCCGAAATTGGATATTATATATTTTGGTTAGTGAGCCTATAAAATCAACTGGATTGATTGTGAGTCCAAAAAATAACTACTATAAGATTTTGATTAGTGATCCCAAAAAATTAACTAGATTTATTTGTGAGCCCGAAATAACAAATGCACTGTAATCAATGAGATTATAGTAAAATTTTTAAAGAAAGCTCGAAGAGTGGATATAGGTGCAGATTATACCAAACCACTTTAAATCTTTGTATATTTATGTTATACTTTTGCATCTTGCTTTACTTATTTTATTACTTACTTAACTTTGTTATATCTCTTGCATAGGATATCATATATCTTGATTCTACTACCACTTATATTGTACACATCCCAACCACACTACTTAGATTTAAATTAAAACACATACTTGTTTAGATTTTAGATTTGATTAAAATTTTTAAAGAATCCAATTCATTCTTCCTCTTGAGTTGCTATCTTTTAGGCAATAATTGGTATCACAGCATGTGCTCTAATATTTGATTATTGATCTAGCAGTCTAAGTAAAAGATCATGGCAATCTAAAAAAAAATTTACTTAATAAAGGTTATTTTATTGATCAATCCCTAATGTTAAATGGATCATATCATAGTTATTGGAATGTATGCATGTGCATCTTCATGCAAGCACATGATTATAATTTATGAAGGATTATAGTTGATGACTCACAACACTCCCAATGCATTAATTAAGCATGATAAATAAATGAACAACTAAATACTAAAATTATGAATATATTTTATTATTTATTAGATATAAATAAATTTAATATAATTTCTTCATATATTTCAATAAAATAAGTATGAAAAAAATTAGAAATAACTTTTAAGAAAGTAAATTAAAAAATAAAATCAAGCTTCCAAGAAGATAAGGAAGCTCATCCTAACTTATGTCTCATGGTGCATGAGGATAAAAAAAAATAAAAGAAAAGGAAAGCATTGATTAAGGTGGAGCAAAGAAAAGAAAAATGAGAAAGAAAAAGAAAGTATTACAAATCCTTGCCTCATAGCTAATGACAATAAAGTAAATCTTGAAAACATCTCTGAATTTTCTTTTGATGAATTATTAGAAGCCTTTAATGATTTAATAGATGAATATAATAAGATAAGATTGAAGAATAAGAAGCTCAAAAAGTCAAATCTTCTTTTAACTAAAGAAAAGAACAGGCTTTTAATTGAAAAACAAGATTCTTTGAAAGGAAAAAAAAATTGAATGAAGAAAAAATAAAATATTGAGTAAAAAAGAAGATTTCTTGAATGAAAAGAAAACAATGGCTAAGGAAAAAGAGAATTTAGTAAAATCTAAAAAATCCTTAGTTGAAGAAAAAGAAAAGCTTTTGAAATTTAAAAAATCTCTTTTGAAAGAAAATGCTAAATTAAAAAAAGAGATTGAAATATTAAAGCCTATGCTTGAAAAGTTTACACTTGGATCACAAAAGTTTTAATCAATTTTGAATAATCAAAAAGCTATTTTCGATAAAATTAAAATTAGATATAATTTTTTAAGAAAATAAAAATTTATTAAAAATATGTTTGCTAAAGCTTCACATAAAAATCATTCTCTAATTTGCTTCAAATGTGAAAAAGTAGGCCATAAAATTTTTGAATTAATGTTAAAAAAATTAGCCAAACTTTAGTCAGACAAATTTGGATTGCAAAAGAAACTACGTGCTTTTATCTTAATAAACCCAAGATGGCTTGGGTATCAAAAATAAGAAAGTAATTTTTCTAGGTACTCCAAGCATTCAATGAAGTGAAAGGAGCAAATTTTTATGGATGGATGCTTTGGACATGAAAAAAAATGGATAATGAAGTTTGGTAAAAGAAAAATATTTCTCTCATTATACCATCATTAATTATTATAATTAATTAGTATATTTAATTAATTTTGATGATTTATCATTGCTTATTGTGATTATACTCCATGGCTTGAATGATTTGATATAATTATTTGTTCTAAGCTTACTTTTTTATTCTAAATTCAACATACTTTCTTGATTTCTTATATGATACCTTTTTTATTATTAATTACTTGAGAAACATAAATCAAATGAGCCTGATTGTATAACAAATCACTTGAGTGTGAATCATATTAAATTAAATCTTTGACATTCCTTTGAAAGATGCTTAACTATCAAAATTTTCTTAAAAAAAATTATATAACCTAAGTACTTAAAGATAAGACATTCACTCATAAAAGATCAAGTGTTTGAAGTATTGATTTACATTGCATCATAAGTTGAACCCCTAAAGATTTGAAATTTCTTAGTTGAACTAAAGTACTAAGCTCATAAAGCCTAATATCTAGATTCACTCTTATTTGATACCCTTGATTTGATTGATCATCAAACCCCTAATTAACCAATTTTTAATCTCCCAATTTGATTTGAATATCATTCTTGACCCTTAATTTAATTATAAATTAATTTTCATTCAATTTGATCAAATTTCTTTGATTTGAAGCTTCTTTAAACTATTTTTGTATCAAAGAGTCGACTCTTGAAATAGAGAAGTTGACTCATAGCTAAACAAAAAAGTTTAAATAGTTCTGCGAGGAGTCGAGGCCAATTTTATTGGAGTCAACCCCTCATTTGGAGTTGACTCGAATTTGCATCGAGTCGACCCCTTTTTCGAGATAGAATTTTATAATTCAAGCCATCCCATTGCCCTATTCTCTCCACATCTTTTATTTCAAATCGAAACTTCTTTCCAAGCCTTCCTCAGTTCAAATCAAAAATTTTCCACCCAATTTCTCCCTCATTTTTAATGATTTGATCTCCATGGCTCCCACCAAACGAAAGGCTCAACATGAAAGAAGACCCCACATGTGAATTTGAAGCCCTAGTCCATCTCCTATGCCTCCTCCTATCTATGAACGGCTCTCCAAGCACCATGTCTTGTGGAAGAAAATGCCAAATTAAGAAAAAAAATTGATAATTTGAAGACTATGCTTGAAAAGTTTACTTTTGGATTACAAAAGTTTCAATCAATTTTAAATAATAAAAAAATTATTTTTAATAAAACTGAAATTGATTTTTATCCTTTAAAAAAAATTATCAAAAATATATTTATAAAAGTTTCACCTAAAAATCATTATGTTACTTGCTTCAAATGTTATAAAATTGGCTACAAAATTTTAAAATATAATATTAAAAAAAATGGTCATACTTTTATCAAATAAATTTAGATTTTAAAAGAAATCATGTACTCTAGATGGCTTGGATAGTAAAAATTAGAAAATAATTTTGTAGGTATACTAAGCATTCAATGGAGTAAAGTGAGCAAATTCTTATGGATAGATGATTTGGAATGAAAATGGATGGATGATGATGTTTAGTAAAAGCTACATTTTTCTCACATCATACCTTCGATATTTACTAAATGTATTTATAGTAAATGATTGCTTTAGATGATTTATTATTACTTAAAATAATCATACTCCATGACTTGAATGCTTTGATCGATTGCTCAGAACTAATATATCATTTTGATTTTTTTTATAAACATATGTTTTACCATAAAATCAGCATGCTTCCTTGACTCCTTGTATTATACTATTTTGATTGATAATTATTTATGAAAGCTGAATCATAGTAAGCATTTGTATGTTGTACTAGCCATTAATCATATAAGAAAGACTAAATCAAAATAAGCTTAAATTGTGCTTTAAAACAAATTTTGATACTCTCATAAGATATTTAAATATTGAAATCTCTCAAAATTACATAATCTAAGAATGTCAAGATAAGACATCTATTCATAAAAGATTATGTGTTTAAAATTATTATTTTTGCATCTTAGATTGATCTTTAAGGATTTGAAAATCCCCTAGTTAAACCTAATTTTTAGAGCCTTCATCTAGATTCCACTTGGCTTAATCTTATTTGATTATCAAATCTTTTAATTGATTAATTTTTGATCCTCCAAATTGATTTGAATATCATTCTTGATCTTTGATTTGATTACCTATTGATTTATATTCAATTTGATCAATTTTTTTTTGAATCAAAAAACTTCTTGAATTTTTTTCTACTATGAGGAGTCGACTCTTAAACCTTAGGAGTCTACTCACGCTTTCAAGAAAAAAAAGTTCTGTGAGGAGTCGGCTCGAGATTTCACTGGAGTCGATCCCTCTTCATGAGCTATCTCTTAATTTAGTAGGAATCGACCCCTGGGATGGGTTGCTTAAAAAGAGGCATCCTAAGTCTTTATTCATCCTTTCTTATTTCTTTGGAGCCAAAACCCTTTTCAAATCCCTCTCCCTTCAAACTTGGAACTCTCCTCTCCATTTTCATACCATTCTCATGGTCCTTGTTTTTCAAGGACAACCCAGAAGTGACTTACACCAAGGAAAAGGAAAAGCCCATGCGAAAATTTAAGAATCTATAACTTCTTCAAGTTGTTCTCCCATGCAAGAAAGAATTTGCCCACTTATCCTAGATTAATGAGAGAATTTTATGATAACATAAAAGTGGGAGTTCGAAGTCTAGTATTCAAAGTAAAAGATATACAGATTAAGATGAATAGTGATAGCATTGGATGCATGCTACCTATATCAACCAATGGGGGCATCTCAAATCATCTAAAGTAGCGACACATTTAAAATCTATATTGGATCAAGATGATGTTGAAGGTATCAAGGATATCAATATCATCCAACTGAGTATAGAGATGCGGCTATTGTATTACATAATTAGTAGGATCTTTTTTGTATCGAAGGGAGAAATCATGATTATGTATCATATTCTTCAAACGATTTCATTTTGCATGCCAACACTTATGCTATAGCAGATATTTAGTTTGAGGAGCAAACAACTCAAGCAGGATGGGTAGAGCAGCTCCAGATCGTCTAGAGGCTTCAAACTGACCATCATCCAGACTAGATGAAAACTCTTTGGTTGAGAAGGTCTTCTCGAGGATCATCAGTATAGTCTATGCAGAGCTTCAAAGGTACACTTCAAAGACATAGCAGATAAAATGAGATTTAATAGAGACATTGTCTTTGGTTAGAGAGGAGATAGCTCGGTTAGCTTAGACTATCTCTACAATGAGGGGTGACATTTGGGACTAGCCATCAGAAGATATTGGACCATCTTTTCCATCTTAACCTGGATATTCTTCCTAGAGATATCCTGACCTACTCACTTTGGATGCTAGGATTATTCTTTCATAGAGCTATAGTGACCCTAGCAATCCACTTTTGATAGAGACTACTCATTTACATCTTGTATGCTTTTCTTATTTTAATTATCTTTGTAATCACTTTGTAATCAAGTCTTTTGGAAATCAATGAAAGTTGACCTTTTATAAAAAATCAATTGTGTAATGTTTAGTTTGATTGATATTCATTAGTTTGCTTAATGCTAATTTGCTTAACTAAAAATTTGTTTTCTCTATAACACTAAGAGAAGAAAATATAATCTTGTGATGCTTCCATATATGTTTGTTTAATTGTAAATTGCTTTGTTTGTAGTACAAAAGGAGAGAATTTAGAAAAACAAAGTTGATAGCATTTGCTATGTAAAACATGAGGAGAAAACATTAAAGAAGAAATGAATGATTAATTAAGATTATTAAATGTGCTTATTTTTAAAAGCAAAAGGGGGAGAATTATGAAATATAAAATTTTCTAGCACTAACTCTTAAAAATGGGGGGAGAAATGTTTCTTGGATTTAATCTTGTCATGATTGAAAATTCTGGTTGATTTATTTTAAGAAAAATAAATTTTTGAACTTAAGTCCTTAAACAGTTATATCATACTTTTCCTAATTTAAGCATCATGTGTTATTAATCATTTGATTTGTTCACACTTTGCAATATTTGATTGTCTAATCAATTTTTGACAATTTATTGATATCAAGCCAAATTTGTAACATATTTTCATTTTTGCTATGATTGATCATTTTCAAAAATTTGATTTAAAGCTTGATCTTCTTTAATCCTTAAGTGGTATCTAAGTTTCAAGAAAATCATCAATTAGTCTGAATTTCTGCTCCATTGGTATAAAAAGAAAAAGAGATTTTTTCAAGCAAGTCATTATTTGATTTGAATTTCAAAATAATTGGTATGAAGAAAAATAATTTTCATAATTAGTTTCAAGAAGTTTCTTCTTAAGAAAATTTTTATACTTGGCATCAAATAGCTTTTTTTTGACTTGCATAGTATTGCTTTGTCTTTAGAAAAAAAAAAAAATATTGTGTCTCAAATTTATTTTGCATAGATATTTTTATAATATGATATTGTTTGAGACAAATTTGAAATATATATATCTTTTCTGAACTTAATGGATTGATATCTTTTAAAGAAAAAGAAGAGATGTTTTTTGGAAAAGCATTTTATGCTTAGCTTTGATACTCTAAATTCTTCATTATGAAAAGCTCAATTCTTTTTGAATTTATGAAGTTTAAAATAACTTTGTAATTGAATTTAAAAATATATTTAATGAATTAATTGTATTCAAAATGGGGAGATATGTTTTCTTTATATATTGACCAAAAAAAAGGAAAGATCAAAAAAATCTGAATTCAAGTCAATTTTGAAAATGGAGAAATATTTTTGAGTACATTCTATTCAAACAAAAAGAAAATTTTCAATCTGAATTTGAAAGTTAAACTTAAGTCTAATTTGAAAGGGAGAAAACTCAAATTAAATTTTGAAAATTAAGTATCTTAAGATTTGAATCTTTGCTTGATTTTGATGATATTTTTAAAGATTTTTCGCTGATCCCTTTTTGATGTTATCAAAAAGAAGATGCATAATGAGTATATGCTTAATTTGCTTGAAAGATTTTCAATTTAAATAATATGAATTTGAATGATATGCTCACGTGTTTGCTTGAAATAATCACTTTAAAATGAGCATATATACATGTATGAAATTTGGTATCAAATGCATTAAATCTGAATTTTGGATAAATTAAAATATTCATAAAGTATATGTTCATATATATTTATTTTATCACTTTATGATTTATATTGGCAAGTTATTTGAAATGCGTTATGTTTATTTGTGCATATACTCAAAGTTTTGTCATCATCAAAAAGGATGAGATTATTAATCCTATGATTAATTTTGATGATTACAAAAGGTTGAGTAATTATGAGTCTAATCATATGTTTCAAGGATGAATGCAGATTTTTTTAGGTGTTTAAATTGAAAACATTATCCATGGAAAAGACCTTCTCAAAAGAAACTAAGTCAAAGGAATGAAAGATTGATTTTTAAGTTTCTGACTTAGTGGAATTGATCCTAGGAAGCTAGGAGCCGACCCCTGAACTGAAACAAGCATAAAATAGTGAGTTCTTAAGTTTCAAAAAGTTTAGGAGTCGACCCTAAAGGAAGAGGAGTCAACTTGAGCATGTTGGAATATACTGGCATATAGGCGAGTCGACTCATGAACAATGCGAGTTGACTCTCTTAGAAAAGATAGAGAGTATAATTTTCAGACCCTACAGTCGAGTCAACTTATAAAGGACTCGAGTCAACTCATGGATAATTGAAGTTGATCCTAAAGAATTGGAGTCGATCTCTGAAATAGGATGAACAGTAACAACTAGTAATTCTATACTTTTCCAACGGACATTTTTCTAGTCTAACTACTATTCCAAGGCTTTCAATGGTTAAAACTTCTTCTCCAGCCATCTCCAAAACTATTAAAGGATAGAAAAATATTTAGGAAGCAAGATTAAGAAAATTAAAATAAAAAATATTCAGATTTGAGTGAGGTCCATTGAATATTCAAAAGAAAAAAAAAAGGAAGGAATCGAGCATAAATTTTTAAGGGCTTTCAAGAGCAATCTTCTTCTTCATCACCAACATCCTTTTCAGCATCATTTTAAAATAAGTGAAGCTTCAAAAGAGCAAACTTTTAGCAACTTCTCTAAGCATTCAAAGAGTTTTTTTTTTTTTTGTGTGTGCTAAAATTCTCATACTAATATTTTATTTTGTTTACAAGTTTCTTTGAAGAAAAGAAACTTAGGATAAAAGCCTGTCTATATTCGGAATTAGCTGTTGTAGATTTGGGTTGGTAAGCTCAAAAAACCAATTAGTTGATTGTGAGCTTAGAAATTAATTGGTGTATGATTTTGGTCGATGATCTCGAAAAATCAATTGAATTTATTTATATTTTCAAGTAAAATAAATATGCTATAATCAAGTGATTGTAGTGGAGCTCTCAAAAAAAGTTTGGAGAGTAGATGTAGGTACGAAATTCCACCAAAATATTATAAATTTTATTGTATTTATATTATAACTTGCTCTCTTTATCTTTTTATTTTAAATACTTATTTTTAATACTTATTTAGCTTTATTTTAAATTTCTGCATAGCATTGTATATATCTGTTGCTACTTGCATTTTATATATTTCAAACATACAATTTACAATAAATTGAAGCATATACTTATTTAGGATTTAATTTGACTGAAATTTTTAAAGAATTCAATTTAACCCTCCTCCCTTCTTGGGTTGCGACATTTCTAGATAATAAGGTCAACTTTTGCTATCCAAACTTATGCACGCAGATGAAATGGGGCTCATCTAATTGCTCATATTCGTCTACTTAAGATTCTTGGTTTGAGTCTTATATAATGCATCTTTAAATATTAAAATGTAGGGAATTGTGGTATGATTACCATCTCCATTTTTTCTCTCTCAAGTTAAAAAAAAGAAGAAGAAAAAAACAAAAACAAAAAACAAAAGAAAAGAAAGATACCATATTTAAGATATGCCAGAAGTTATCCTAGTTAAAGATTTTAAAAATCAAATGGAGATGATATGTATATCCAAGTTGTATGATACAGTTAGAATTCCAAAGGATTGGCTGCCACTATATATATAATCTGTTCCAATTTTCTTTGAACCATCATTTTCTTCAGGCCCCTCCATTTTCTACCCAGCATTTAAAAAGTTGTCATTAAGCATATATGGTAAGCTATGTTGCTGAATAAAAATTTATGCGGTTGTGTCATTAATCATATAAGCATCACTCACTTGTATATTGCTCAGCCTAGCACCATGCCGCCCCCAAATATTGCATTGAAGAGAAGTATTTTGCTACCGTGTTACCTTTATTGGGTGCAGTGCCAATGTTTAGTGCTCCATCATGAGAATCATGCACCTTCAAGCACGGAGTTGATTTCTCGGTCAATTTAATGATGAAATCTTGCCAAAACAAAGAAAAAAAAAATGCAGTGTTGATAATATACATGCAAAAATGTAATGAAAATATAACTTTGCTTTAATATATGCATTGACATGATTTTTCTAGGACTGGCTAGACTCGAAAAATTTTCATCTTCTTGGTAATGAGTTAATGATGTATCTATTCATAATTAGACCCGGACTCCTTTACATTGTTGATGCGGTTCGTAGCTCGTTTGGTTTGTCATGTGAACAAAGACATTTGTTTGGCATAACAAAGACATTTGTTTGGCATTGCACATAAAAGTGCAAATGGATCGAATTGGACTAAATCAAGAGTAACCCCTATCTGCTTCCTTGATTGGGTTTAAATATTAGCCCAAACCTAGCTCAATGGAAGATCGAGTTGGATTCATAATCAAATTTCTTGATCCAATGAATTATTTTGATCGAAACGGATCCATGTATAACTTGATTCTGATCCATAAAATATGGATTTGGTTTGGGTCTGGATTAGATCGGTTCAGCCCCGATCCATGCTTTATTAGTTTGAGTTAGGTCTATCTTGAGTAGTTTGAGTGATAGCATTTAGCTGGTGTGGTTCTTTTCTGCTAGGCTCTTGCTGGCTTTAGATGGAATAGAAGTTTTGTTGCAGGGTACTGCAATCTATCTCGAGGGTTGCTTTCTAGAAAATAAATAGGAAGGACTAAAATGCATTAGTAATGATTTTTAAATCCAACCTAGCTCTTATCTTGCTTGACCCAATCTGATTACCATCCCTATTTCTGAAAAATAAATTAGACAATGGATTTATAAAATTGTATCGCAAAATTGGTAGGAACATACTTTCATTATAAAAAATATGATACTTTCAAAATTAACTATTGATTAATTGGACCCAAACACACCTTTCAAATTTTATAACAAAAATGATAAAAAAAAATTGAAAATAAAAGCAAGTTTTTCTTTATTTGAATATTAGATCTTGTTTCAGGGATTTATAAATTCCCTGCCATGACTAGTTACATCTTTCAACAAATAAAACAAAATAGTGGATAAAAAATAGGCTCCGAAATTTATTTATGTGCTAGACTTTTAATTCAGATTTATTGCTTTAACAAAAATAAAAGTAAAAAATAAAAAAAATAAAAAGGAAGAAAAAAATGATTAAAAGATCACCATCCATAAAATAGGCTATTTGAGTGGAAAAAGAAAAGCTTTCTTGACAATAAGATCCAACAAACAAGACAAAGATTTCTTGAATGAAGAGGGAATAAAATTTATGAGATGGAAAGAAAGAACACTACGGGATGTAAGAGTAAAAGAGAAAGTTGAAAATTGATTAAAAAGTAAAAGGAAAAAAAAAATTCAATCAATGACAAAAAAAAAGTTAAAGAAATAAAAATATAAATCTCGATGAGAGCTTTGGCAATAGCAAATAAATAAATAAATATAAAATTATCTCAAGAACATCATAAAAAATAATGGATGTCGAAGCGATTTTTTTTTTTTAATATGAAAGATAAGATAGAAAAGTAATAAAGAGAGAAGATTTGGAAGCAATTAGACGGAAGAAATGAGCGGTGATAATGCCATCGGTTGAGGAGGCATTGTGATAGATGGCCCTTGGGAGCTGGGGTTTGTGCTGGTGCTGTAAGAAGCCTAGGAAGGGTGTTCAAGGTGGATGTAGAGGGGGGCAGTATGGATAGTGATGGCAAGGAAAAGTGAATAGTGGTGGTTGATGAGTAAGGATAGATGATGGGTGGCGACATGTATAACAGTCGATGGTGAAGGAGAGGGGTAAGCCAGGACGATGGCAGACGGAAGGAAAGGATGATATAGGGGGTCGCCATTGTGGAGATGGAGGAGGATGGAGGAGAATAAGAGAAGATGGAGTAGAAAAAATCAATCAAAATATTAAATTTAGGGTTTCGTTGTTTTAAAGAAATCAATCAAATCTTGAGACGAAATATTGAGCATGTCTGCATGCCAAAATCGCTACCTTGTCGGCCATCAAAATGGTCGGTCGTCACCGCTTTACTGAGGAGAAGAAGGAAGATTGATTGAAAATGATTGAATGGGGAAGAAGCTTGAGAGATAGAGAGACTAAAATAGCGTTATTTTGTTTTAACTTTTAATAGAGCATTTGAGAGAGAGAGACTTGAGAATTGGGATGGATTTAAATTCAAATGAGTGCTTGGATTTAGTATTGGGTTTGGATAGTGTTAGATCGAGTTTGATCATTTATTTTAAGATTCAAATAAATTCAAAAATTTTCATAGATTAGATTAGATTTGTAGAAAAATGAAAGGGATTCAAATTTAGAATTGGGTTAGATCGGATCAATCCAATCTCTTTGCAGCCTTAATTGCACATGGAAGGACCGGGGCCGTGACCGCGAAAGGTTTGCTTTCTGGCATTGCAACGCCATTCGGCAAACAAAATTATTACTGTAGCATATTTAACAACAACTGATCACGTCACATCAAGTCAACTCAATTTCCAGGTCAATTAGTCTGAGCACTAGTACCCACTACATCCTGTCCCATATCAACGGGACATTGTTGTGGTTGGAACGGACGCCACCTAGCTCCAACACAATGAATGGAGCAATGAAGCTGTTCGGGTCTCTTTTTCTGTCAAGAATACCGTCTTTCCTGAAGGTTAATGGTGGAATTGACTCATTTCTGAGGGTTAATGATGAGTGCGCTAGGTTCATTGCTCCATTCTTTTGATCGGAAGCTACCAGAGGAAACCAATTTGGACCTATTAGTGAAATTTGGCATCGTGCTCAAGAAAGCAAAGCCACTTGAGGTGATCCAATGCTGAGCGCTATGGCTAGCCACAACAAAGTCTCCACCCATAGCCCTTTGATTGTCATTAAGGCTTATGCTGGTACTCATTTATTGCTTTTTCCCAGTTTGGCCGTAGTCCAAGCATCGTTAGCAAGCCTTCCTACCTTATCTCTGTCTCCAAGTCTACCGCAGGAAACCTGACAAGAAGTGATTATCAATTACCAACATTGGGTCCAAAGTACGTAGAGCCAGCTAGTATAACTTGGATAAGCTTATAAAATGTTCTTTAGGATCAGATCAATGTGGATTCCGATCTGATCCATATGGTACAAATTTTGATTTCATCCATCTAATAATCAAATTTGTGTTGCAACACGGCTTCAAATTCTTGAAGAAAATTTATGCTGGAGAGCTGATTTGGAGTTGGATCGATATAAATCATTGACCAATCTACAAGAAAAATTCGAAGAACTGATGGGATATCCTCCGATTTAGGATCCTCTAATACTTAAGTCAGCTGGGGCCTTGAGAACAGATAGTTGAAATAGAATGTTGAAAGACAGTAATGAGGATTTGAGTAGAGAGAAAATTCGATCTTCCTTCAGTGGAGAAGTGAGAATAGATTTCAGCAGAGTCTGGACTCTGTAAATCTTTTGCTTAACCTTACCTTCCGGAAAGGTACCCTTTTTCTCTATTTATAGAGGAGTTTGCTTAGATCTTAAGAAAAGTTTGTTGGGCCGTTAGTTAGTTTTAACAGAATGGCCAGCTGGTCGTTAGTTCAAGTGAAGTTCGACTGTAGAGTAACTGAAAGA
>QRFJ01000122.1:193530-410992 GCA_006176705.1 Cocos nucifera
GCGTTGAAGCTTTGGAGGAGATTTTTTTCCTTTCCGAGGTTGAAGGAAGATCTTATCTCCTATTGAGGTTGACGTTGAAGCTCAGAGGATTCTTATCTCCAATCGAGGTTTAAAGAGAGCTTATCTATCTATTAGGGGAGGTAATGACTTGAAGCTTGAAGAGAGTGCTTATTTCAGTCGAAGGTTGAAGAAGATCTTATCTTTTTTGAAGGATTCGGGACGCTCGGAGGAGATCTTATTTCCCATTTTGAGGTTGAAGGAGATATTTATCTCTCGTTGAGGTTGAACATTGAAGCTCGGAATGAAAATCTATCTCCAATCGAGATTGAAGGAGATCTTATCTTCTATGAGGTTAATGTTTTGAACTTAATGGGAGAATTTACTCTCCAGCAAAGCATTGAAGAAGATTCTTCATCTTCTATTGAGATTGGACGTATTGTCCGGGGGCCTTTCTTCTCATCTCGTCCCAACTATGAACGGGGGTCTTTGACTCATTTGCTCACGTGTTATGGATTGAAGTGTTCCCTTCTATTTCTAAGCGGACCTTGTAGGAGACATAAGACCGTTGTCAGCCTATACTTCTCTTCATCTCGTCATAAAACGATTGAGGTCTGTCGACCTTTGCTTCACGTATAGGTGAGATCTCCTCCTATTTCTAAGGACTGTAACTGAAGGCACTAAGATGCCATTGTCCAGGATTCTCCCTCACTCTCATCTAAAATGAAATGAGGTGTTCTCGGACTTTGGCTCATGTTAGGATGAGGTTCTCTTTTCTGTTCCTAATGGATTGTAGGGACACTATAAGGATCGTTGTTCAATGCGTCTCTCCCCTCAATCTCATCATCTAAAATAAACGAGGCCTTCGACTTGCTCATGTTAGGATGAGGTTCTTCTTCTGTTCCTAACATGGCCACTTTTGATTGTTTCTTTTCCATCGTCACATAGTTTTTGCACCAAGAAATAATAATATTGAAATAGAGAAGTTTTATTGAAAAAAAATTACCGATAATACATTCTCAGATTCTCTGAGTTTCAAGATCGTAGGAGCATTGTTCCTCCAAGCTCCTTCAAATGATAAGTTTCGGACCGGACAACCTCCTCTATTGTATACGAGCCTTCCTAATTTGGGGCAAGTCTCCTCTGGCTTCGAGGTTAAAAAATGATGGCTCACCGAAGTACTAAGCACCTCCAGAGATAGCATTGATGATGTCGGAATGCGATCGATCTTCTTATTATTTCTCCCTCATTGGTGGTTCTAGTTGCGGTAGCACCTTTGGCTGATCTTTTCTTGCTTCAGATCGACATCTGTGGAGCATTGAGGGAGGCGTAGTTGTAAAACCTTCTGGGGGGAGAATTTCATCGTGCCCTTCTGTCGGAGCTTCTTTGATGACGAGCTCGAGGAGTTCAGGCTCGCTTGTGCTCGTTAGCATGGTCGAACTTCATTCGGCCCTCCATCAGCTGTAGGTTTATTAGACTCGTCCATCCATCACTCTCCTATCACTTCCTCATCCTTCAACTTGAAGTTTTCTTTCGCTCGGACATATCCTTCAACCTGAGCTAGCAAATCGGCATAGTCCCTGGAATACTTCTTCTCTAGGAAGAATAGCAAATCATTCTTCTGGAGGCCGTCCTTAAGCACGGCCATTGCAATAGATTGATCCATATTTCGAACCTTTAATGCAGTAGCATTAAATCGGATGACATAAGCCCAGATAGATTCTTCTTCTTTTTACTTGATATTCATTAGGGAATCCAAACCTCGGTGGAAACGTCGGCTGCTAATAAAGTGAGCTGCAAATTGATGGCTCATCTAGTCAAAGAAGAAGATCATACCCGATTTCAATATCGAGTATCAGTTTTTTTGCTGCTTTTTTTAAGATAGATGGAAAAGCTTGGCATAACATGGCATCTGGTGCACCATGGAGCAACATCATGGTTCGGAAGGCCTCTAGGTAATTGATCAAATCAGAGGTTCCATCATAGCTTTCAAATTAGAGGAGCTTAAAGTTTGGCGGAATGGACTCTTGCATAATTTGGAGAGAGAAAGAAGGATCGATGCGGACGTCGTCATGATGAGCCGGAGCGATGTGGTAGAGTTTCTCAATCCATCGATTCATCTTTCATAGTTTTTGATTGAGGACGTCATCTCGATCGTAGATCTTGAAAGACTTCTGACTATAGATAGAGAAGGTTTCTTTCAGAGAAGAATCACGTTCGAACAAGGATCCTCTGCTCTCTATTTTTTCTTCCTAGGGGTGATGGGTATGCTAGCCTAAGTGCTTTTTCTTGGGATCGATTTCTAACATTCCGATGGTAGATTTTCTAACAGAATCATCATCGAGGGTTGTCGCATGGCCTACATCATCTCATTGAAGCCCTAAATCCGCTACATCAGTAGGTTAATCTACTCCGAATCTACCATGGCCGTCGATGGAGGAGGAGGTTGAAGCACCGGTGCTGGAGCAGGAACGGATGGATCTGGCTTGAATCTAGCGGTAGAAGCTGTAGATCTCCAGGTAGTCACTTTCTTTGGAGGCACTTCTTAGAATTGAGGGAGAGGATGGAGATGGACCTTAAAGAAGAAGATCCACAGAGTTGGCTAAGCACTTCTTTAAGAATAAGGGTACCTCAGGAACAGAGGCTCCTTTCTCTAGCGCCAATCCTATTGGTGCAGAATCTGATCGATGTCGGATCGAGTTGGAGTTGAGAAAGAAGAGGTTGCCGCTGATGATCTACAAAATAAAGTTTCATCTGGAGTCGATGGTGGTGGTTCTGGTAGGATCCTCCGATGATCAAGTCAGTTCTTCTGGCCAACAGGAATGGAGTGCTAAGGAAAGGATTCAGCAGAATTTTTGGAAAAAAGAAGAGAGCTTAGAAAAAACATATTTAGAAGATCTCTTTTATAGATGGAACCTGAAGCAGACTAATAGTGATAGTCATAGCCATTCAATAGCTGACCGCTCTGTGCCATGTGAGAGAGGCGCCATCTGTAGTAGACTGATATGACAACCGTAGCCATCCGATAGCTGATCGCTCAGGACCGCATGAGTGGGATACCACCTACAGCAGACTGATAGTGACAGTCATAATCGTCCGGTACTGAGCCACTCGGACTACGTGGAGAGATGAAGAGCATTGACGTATGTCAATTTTAAAGAAGTTCAGACTTCTAAAGGAAATACAGCTAGAGAGAATTATTCGAAAGGAATGCTACTTAAAATCTAGAAGTAATTCGCTGGAGAAATTTGAATGAAATTTGACTGATGGAGAAGTCTAGAAGAAGTCTGACTAATGGAGAAGCTCGATTGATGGAGAAGTCTAGAAGGAGTCTGACTGATGGAGAAGTTCAGCTGAAGGAGTTTGACTGATGGAGAAGTTCGACTAAAGAAGAAGTTCAGAAGGAGTTTGACTCCTGGAGGAATCCGATTGAAGGAGAAGTTCGAAAGAATTTTGGCTCCTAGAGAAATCTGACTGAAGGAGAAGTTCAAAGGAAGTTTGGCTCCTAAAGAAATTTGATTGAAGAAAAAGTCTAGAGGGAGTTTGGCTTCTTGAGGAATCTAACTGGAGGAGAAGTCTTGGAAGAAGTTTGGCTCTTGGAGGAATTCGATTGAAGGAGAAGTTCGGAGGGAGTTTGGCTCCTGAAGAAATTCGATTGAAGAAGAAGTCCAAAAAGAGTGATTGACGGAGAAATCCGATCGGAGAAGAAATCTGGGAGGAGTTCGATCGCTCAAGGAGTTCGACTGCTTGAAGGAGTTCGGTTGGGGTTCGACCACTGGAGGGAGTCCAGAGGGTTCGACCGTTGGAGGAGTTCGATTGCTAAAGGAGTTTGGTCGAAGTTTGATTGCTAGAGAAAAAAATTTCAATCAAAGCTCTTCCATGATTATCAATCGCATTGGGCTAAGCATTAGATTGGACTTCGATGGAAGTGGGATTTATCCCCAACTATCTCGATTCGTAGATCAGTATTTGATAGAGTTTCAATATTATCTCGATCCAAAAATGGCATTTTATAGAGCTACAAGATAAACTTGATCCAGAGATCGGTATTTTATAGAACTGCAAGATAAACTTGATTCAGAGATCGATATTTTTCATTAATAAGAAGATCTTATCTCCATTTATGTCCTTTAGGGCTTTATCGATCTGAAGATTGAATTTTTAATAATAGAAAAATCTTATCTTCATTTGTGCCCTTCGGAGCTCTACCGATTCGGAGATCGAATTTTTAATGAGAGGAAGATTTGGATTTAACTGTCTTATATAGAACTTAGATAATTATATTTATAATAAACTATTATAGCCAAGGGGTTAGATGGCTCGGATGGTTGAGTTAACTCTACTCCCATATATATGAGGTATTATTCATTTTAGCTCATGACCATCTTTAGGTTTTAGTGGGCCTTAGGCTTCAATGAGGCTTGGTTATTTGGAGCTTCATGGTTTTATCCTTGATATGACTTTAAGAATTACATCAATTAATTAAGAATAAACCAACCTTAATAAGTCGAATGTAATATAGGTTTAAGAAATACCTCTATCCAATGTCGTCATGGGTAGATTAGGTCTCTCATATATTAGATGAGTTTCATCTTGAGATGTTTCATCTCCTTTCCTCTCAAGGATATGTTGTTTTAAAATTTTAAGTCAAAACTTGAGTTTCCTCGAATAGATATCTTATTTAGACAAACTTTTTGCCCTTGTTTGATTTTTTTCTTTTTTTTGGCTCATGTACTCAAGAACCTGTCATCCTGTAAGAAAGGAATAGAATAATAGATGGGGCTTGAGAGTCTTGGAAAAAAAGCTAGGAAGTACATTTTTGCCCCTCATCATGATCTCGAACACTGAGTTTGGCCCTTTGATTTTTTGAATTGATGAGTATTGTCACATCACAATATATGAGGGCCATCACTATTAATATCTTGAATTGATAGCTTAAGGCTCTGAGGGTGATGCGGTAAAGTGATGTGACTTCATAAGACCACACAAAAGGACATGGTTCCTTATGGATAAGAATTAAGATATTGAAGAAGGCTTTATTGAATACTCGCACTACCTTTTTGGAGAAGAACTTTTATTTGCCCTCCAATCTACTCTTTGATATATTGAAGTGGAGGTAGAACTACTTCTAGTACATCTTCAGGAAGAAGATGGTAAAAGTATAGAGTTATTTTTGCTCTTTAATTTTTTATTTTATTTTACAAAATTTTTGTATGAGGCTTTATGTTCATCATTTTTACAAAAATTTTTGGACAAAAGTCCCTCTAGCGCCAATCTATTATAGCAAAGCTTCAGATTCTTGGAGAAAATTCGCACTGGAGAGTTGATTTGGAGTTGGATCGATATGGATCATGGACCAACTTACAAGAAAGGTTAAAAAAACTAGTGGGGTATCCTCCGATTTAGGATTCTTCAATGCTTAAGTCAGTTGAGGCCTTGAGAACAGATACTGAAAATAGAAGGCTGAAAGATAGTAAAGAGGGTTTGAGTAGAGAGAGTTCGATCTTTCTTCAGTGAAAAAATCGAGAGCAGATTTTAGCAGAGTCTGGGCTCTATGAATCTTGTACTTAACCTTACCTTCCGGAAGGATACTCTCCTCCTCTATTTATAGAGGGATTTACTTAAGCTTTAAGAAAAGTTTGTTAGATTGTTAGTTAGTTTTAACAGTATGATCAGCTGGATATTAGTTACTGGCCATTAGCCCAAGTGAAGTCTGGCTGTAAAGTAGTTGAAAAATATCTATAGCCTAGCTGAATGACAGTTATATCAAAGTTAGAGAATTCTGGATTCTTCCTAATGTTGAATTTTGGATTCTTTCTGATGCTGAGTTGTATACCGCATTGGCAGGTCGACTTTATGATGAACTCAACATTCAGTTGAGGTTGGCATTATAATGAGCTTAGCCTTCATGAGGTCAGCTTTATGATGAGTTCAATCTCTAGGTAAGGTTAGCTTTATGATGAGCTCAACCTCCATAAGGCCGGCTTTATGATAAGCTCAACCTCCAATTGAGGTCGACTTTATGATGAGCTCAGTCTTCATGAGGTCGATTTTATGATGAGCTCAACCTCCAATTGAGGTCGGCTTTATGATGAACTCAGCTTCTATGAGGTTGACTTTACGACGATCTCAACTTTTAGTTGAGAATGGCTTTATGATGAGCTCAGCCTCCATAAGGTCGGCTTTCTGATGACCTCTTTTGATGAGATCGGCATTCTGATGAGACTGGCCTCTTGATGAGGTCGGACTTCTAATGACTTTTTCTGATGAGATCGGTCTTCTGATGAGACTGGCCTCCTGATGAGGTCAGATTTTTGATGACTTATTCTAATGAGGTCGGCTTTCTCATGAGCTCGATCTTCTGGTGAGCTCGACTTTATGATGAGCTCAACAGTCAAGTCTTAAAAAAAAAAAAATTATCAATCTAAAAATTTCTGAATCACGAGGATATTTAGCTGAGGTGGGATAACCACCACAATAATTTGTTTCCAGATTCTGCTAAGAATTGGTTAATTTGACAAAAAAACCAATCTCATGTGACAAAGAATTAGACTTAGCTTTAGGCTGATGGACGTATATGGAACGAGAGTCACGGAGGATAGCGGTGGAATGGATCCTGGTCCTTTTAAGGGCTAAAGGGGGTGGGTGGGTGTAGAGGAGTGCTACGCTGCTATAGCTTGAAGTGTATTGCTAAAGGTAAAGAATGATGGTGGAGAGGCAAAACATAAGGTCCGCTCTGCAATGTGGGTGCTGGTGAGGGATGTGCAAATACTTGGGATGTTTCATTCAATTATTAACCTTTAACCTATTATCTCACACATTTCATTCCACCTACCATCCAGATCTATATGTATACTATATGTAGAAGTACAAATGATTTCTAATAGAAGGAATCTGGACCTTTTGTTCTTACTAATTTAATCCTAAACATACAAACTATGCATCCAAATTTGATTAAAAAAACCCATGACTAGGGATGGAAATAGACCAGATGGTCTATCAGGAGCCTACGGCCTAGCCTACTATCGGCCTGATTTGGTCTAATTTATTTATCTAAATAAGTCGGGCACAGACTTTTAAAAGAATCTATTTAAATAAATAGATCAGGCCTAAAATTTTAAAGCTTGGTCTGAAAGTCTGCAGGCCAATCAGCATAAGAGTAGCCTATATTATGTTTGATAGACCTTTGGGCCTATGCTGAGATCTTGAAAGTATAGATCTGTTGGCCTATTTAAATATTTTAATATTTATAAATTTTTAAATAGGTTTTCAGGGTAGATCAGATTTTTTTTATTTTATAAAATAGATCAGGTCAAGTCTCATTTTAAGTCTGAACCAATCCAACAGGTCAGATCAATATTTTACAATACAGGTCTAGCCTGTTTAAGTCAAAGCCCGATCTGGTCTATTTCCATCCCTAATAATGACTTAGAAAAAAAATAGTAATAAAGCTCAAAGCTCAATCAATAGACCATCAACCTTGGAATCAATTGAATAAATCCTAGCCATCCAAATTATCAAAAACGAATTTGTCCTACTCAAATCATGGAAATGATGTTCGTCTTCAATCTCATCAAAGATGTAATGCATAGTCGCAGCTTTAACCACACCGAGACAGCCACCTTCTATGTTGCTAACATTGGGCTCGATCGCTTTGCACTTCCCAACCTCTCTCTCTCTCTCTCTCTCACACACACACACACACACACCGAGACAGCCACCTTCCATGTTGCTAACATTGGGCTCGATCGCTCTGCACTTCCCCCTCTCCTCTCTCTCTCTCTCTCTCTCTCTCTCTCTCTCTCTCTCTCTCTCACGTCATGCGATAGATCTAATATATCTTTCTTGATAACAAGTGGCTTGGCAATACATTGGCTACTGCGGAGTTCAGGCGCATGCCTTGAACTTGCCGTTCTTACTCTGGCTATCCTCCGAAAGGTGATCAAGTGTGCCAGCAAACTTGACGAAAATATGGCAAATTTGATCAAAATATGTGCTCGTTCTCCATGATGAATGTGGTCCCTATGATGCATGGACTTCATAAATCCTGACAATGTAAGCTGTCCCTTCCCATCCTCTTATTGTAAGCATGATCTGAATCAACTTCTATATTTGCAAATTAAACTGGTGACAACATAAGTACAGTTTACAATTGCGGAGGTGGAGTATTACTTTGAAAGTTGTGTATATTATTGTGATTTCTCCAATTGAACCCATCCAAATGTAGCCCACATTAATATATATCAAGTTTTGTTTTACATGTTTTAATTGATCTAAACTCACTAAATATAAACCTCCAATAAAGTACTAGGGATATATTTGATGGTTTGATAAATTAGAGCTCTATACAATCATTATAGATATCGTCCATCTTTTAGTCTTTACGACTGATTCAGATACTACCTCTAATGGATGAGGCACGTTATAAAAGGATGCATATGGATCTTGATCCCCTACTCATTCATTCGAGAGCTTGTAAGATCCTTTCCATCGAGAATACTCGAATTAGAGTTAGAAAAATCAAGACATTGCTCTATGACACGAAGAAGCACATCCAGAATTTTTTCATGCAAGTTGTAGATTATTGTAGATTGATTTTTTGGGCTTGATCAACAATAGTCGGAGGTATATTTATTTCCGTATTCAGATTATTTTTTCCTATATTTAGTGGTATCAAAACTATCTCTATGCTATTTTATTCAATTCATGATCTAAAAAATTTATGTCATATTTTAGATTTGTTTTAGGCATATTAAAGATTATTATTTATGAATAAAATGAAGAACAAAAGAATCATCGATTTGTCATGATCTGGATGTATTCCCAGATTCCATGTAGGATTTATTATTATTTATTTATTTTTAGAAAATAAAAAAATAAGAGAAGAATAGAGCTTCTCTCATAGCTATCCTCCCTCCCTCCATTGAAAGGGCATCAAGATGGTCGGATCGATTGATCTCTAATAACTATCATGCTATGCTGCCCCAATAGTCTCAGATCTTCAGCGACCTATAAAGAAAATAAAATTAAAAGAAAAAGAAAGAGAAAGAGGAAGAAGTCGTCGGATCTTGTTCGTCGACATTTTTCCTTTCAAGCACTGGCATAAAGGATGGTCAGAGGCATTGGAGATGATGGTGATTCATCGATCGAGTCTTCTCCGATGGCTACCAACCAATCTTTGGAGGGGACCAGCGTCATGTTTTTGAATCCCCTCCCATCGATCTCCCATTTAGCAAAATCACCTATCATCAGCATACTAACAGTCGAGATGGAAGTCTCAAGCCAGCCGCCGATGCTTATGGACGACCCATGGCTCGTCGGTAGTGATTAGGAGAAGTAGATCACTGTCCATGGAGGTTTTCGATCGTGATTGGAAAAAGGGAGAAGAGAAAATAAGGGTTTCAATTTTATGGGTTTCGGGCCTCAATTCACACCCAATACTTTAAAAGTTATAACCCAACCCATTAGTCTAAATCAATTAATCCTTTTGATAATTGACTTGAGCTGGTTTAATCTGATTTAGGAGATTTTGTAATAAAGCCCCTGATAAGTATATAATATGTAAAGGCCCTTTTCAATAGTTGATTGAACTAGTTTAGGAGATTTTTGCAATTTAGTTCTTGATAAAGTAACAAATTTCATAAAGATCCTTATAAAATTGCACTTTAGCCCCTATAATAGAGTTTATTATATAAAGACCTTTGAATTACTATTTAGTTCTTGTAATAAACTTTATTACATAAAAATCCTCTAAAAATTACAATAAGATCTATATCATGAGGTTTTATTGCAAAAAAGTATAGTTTGCAAATTATATGATTTATTTATGTGCTATTTAATTTATTTATATGCAAATAAAGAATTGCAAATCTATTATCATATTTTTTGATGGTGTTTTCAATGTCATATTAAAGTTAGTGAATTTATTATATTTAGGAGTAGCCACGACATCCTGAATATAGTAAATACCACATAAAGATTATAAAATAAAGTGTAATGGCATATAAATAAAATTATAATTAAGTCATAGAAATAATTTACTTTACTCATAAGAAGTGATTATTTTTATAATTTAATCAATATAAGATGATAATTTAGGTTTTTAAGATAGAATTTTTTCTAGATCCACAAGTATGAAAATTTACTGTCTTTTGATATCTACATTACTAGTCTTATTAACGAAGTATTAGTAAATTTTATGCATAATGCACCTCCATCTACAGGAAGGTTAGAATTTACTATTATTAAAGTTAAATATAAAAAAATTATTTATTTAAGATAAAATTTAATTAGTTTTATTATTTGATGATAAAGTGAGCATGTATTATTTTTAGTATTAATTTTCATAATTATTGTTAATAGCGTAGGAATATTCTTTTTCTTAATAGGTTGAGTTTGTTAGAATAAAGAGAGAAAAATAGTGCTTATATTAGGGTATGCTAACCTTGATCTGATGTATTGAGTGGATAAACTCTCATCACATATGGATAAAAATATACTAAAATAGAAGAGCTATTTTAATAAATGTGAGTTTTTCAATAGACTTAATTAGATCGCTCTACAAGAAATTTAACTTAACATAGCATATTAGAGGATTCTTTCCTTCATGTCACAAGATATATTTTTTTGAATATTGTAGAGTCAAAATCAGTATGCTTTAATGCGATAAAGGCCGGCATTTGTGAGCACATTATAAAAATAAGGGATATCGCAATACAATTAGTATGATATTAAAGTTTTCATATTATATACCCTTTTAGTCCACTTTATTCTCACTAGTTTTCCATCAGATTGATTTTTTTAAGATCTCCTATAGCACATGCAGTGAGAAATGGACATTTAATGAATTACTGACTAAATATATGTAAGTAGAAAAGGGATTGAAAGAGGAGATAAAGAGTATGAACTTTAATTCACATCAAGTTAGTAGAAAAGCAGGTAAATAAAAGGATGTACCTAAGATATCGAAGGTAAAAGAAAAAAATATTTATTGTGGTATTAAATAAAGCTATTAATAAAGTTGTCAAATGCTTCTTCTAAAAAAAGAAGGAACATCTAAAGAGACATTACATAAAGTATAAAAGTGACTGCAAAAGAAAAATACCTTTTATGCTTGTGTACGCTTTGAATCTAATTTAGTAAATATTTTCTATTTTACCTGGTGTATTAACTTACAAGACTTCCTATTAAGAAAGCCTCTAATTGAAAGTAAACAATCTATTCTCTTTGAAAGTCAAGCACGTTCACATATTAAGGCAGTTAGATGCTACAGAATAGTCTTAGATTCTAAAATTGATTTTCATATTTTTATAAAAATTCTTCTAGGTTATAATATGGAAGAGTGGGGCATATCTCTAAAGAAAGAGTCAAAAGGTCAGTGAAGAATAGAATCTTGGGATCATTAAACTTCACCAATTTTATGATCATGTGTTAGCTATATAAAGATAAAGCAGATATATATATTTAAGAATGTTGGCTGTATAAAGATAAAGCAAATATTTACATTTAAGAGTACCAGGATGATGAAAGAAACTTTGGAATCCTTTCATAATTTACTTGCAAATCTTTTTTCGATATCTAATTGGTGAAAAGTATTTCATCATACTTATTGATGACTATTTATTTTATATATCTATACCTTTTGTTTGATAAGACTGATATTTTTGAAGCCTTTAAGAAATTTTGAAATAAAAATAAAGAAACAATCAAGAGAAGTGATTAAAGTAGCCAGATCTAATAGAGATGGTGAATACTATATAGAGATGGAACAATAGATAGGATCATTAGCAAAATTTCTAAGATACAAGGCATTGTATTCTAATACATAATGTAAAAGCACATCAGATCATAATGGTGTAGCTGAAGAAAGAAATATAATACTTAAAGAAATGGTTTAGATTATGATAGATTATTCTACTCTATTTATTTACTTGTAAGATGAGGCTATAAAGATTAGTATACATATCTTAAATAGTGTCTCTACTAAGATAGTTCAAAGGACTCCTCATGAGTTATGGACTGTTAGGAAACATAGTTTGGAATATATGTCTATGGGATTATCAAGTTGAAGTCAAGATTTATAACCCATAAGAAAAAGATATTAGATCTCAAAACAACTAGTGATTTTTCATTGATTATCCAGAGAGATTAAAAGGATATAGATTCTATTATCCATCTCGTATACCATAATTAATAGAAACTAATAAAACTAGATCCTAGAGAATGACATGTTTAGTGAGAGTGGAGAACTTTAAGATATTTTTTTTGAAAAAATACGGAGCCTATAAAGTAGATTGAAGTATCAATTATTATTATTATTATTTTAGATAATATTTAGGAGGAATCATCACTTCATCAAGTTTTACTCTATGAGATTTTTATTGTCAAAAAAGTAACTGTCTAACCACCACCACAATGGATCAAGAGACAACTCTCAGAGTTTTTATTAGAGTAAGAAAATCTACTATACCTCTAAATTATAAAGTAATACATAGCGATGGGCTTGTGTTAAGAATTTTTTATCAAGAACCATACTTCCAACCTTCTCCAAAGCTCTTCTAGCAATTGAGAACTTATAAAATTTTGAGTTATCGATAATATCATAATTTCTTTAAGGTCAATTAAAAATAGTCTCTACACTTTTAACATATCTTGAACAAAATGTCAAACATTCTTTAGCAATATATTCTTTCGCAATTAAGCCTTTAGGATAAGCTCTATTTCGTACATAATTTTTTAAATACATAAGATACCTTCAAAAATTATAAATTCATTAAAACATCAATATGAGTACGAAATAACTTATACTAGAGATTTCTAAATTACAACTACAAAGTTTTGTAATATCATCTCTCAATAGGATACATTCATCTATAGTATACCAGTCCATCAAATTTTGCTTCCGCAGTTAAGTGAACAAGTAGATGAACCATGATAGTAAAAAATTCAGAAGAAATTTTTTTTTTCCATATAATAAAGTATAAGTACAATACTAGACTCTAATTGATCAAGCACTCTCAAATCAAGAACTTTGGAATATAATGACTTAAAAAATAATGACAACTAAGCAACAATAGTAACCACTTATTTTGGCATTGATGATCTTAAATCCAGTGGAAAAATATCTTGCATCAAAATATAACCATTATGACTTTTAAGATTTGACAGTTTTCACTCTTCAAGATTTACACATATTGAAATATTTGATGCATAGCCATCAGGATCCTTGATATTCTTTAGAAATGTCAAGAAAAGGTCTTTCTCTCGAATTGACATTGTGTAATATGCAGGAGGTATATAAAGTTTATTAGTAATAAGCTCTTTGGGACAAAGCTCCTGTCTTATGCTTATCTCTTTCAAATCTAAATATGTCTTTAAGTTATCTTTACTTTTTTCATCAAGATTTAATAATGTGCCAATCAAATTATCACAAATATTCTTTTCTATATGCATCACGTTAAGATTATGTCTCAAAAGACTATACTCTAATAAGATAAATAAAAAAATACTCTTTTTCTTCCATAACTACTTAACAACTCTATGTATAGATATCTCAATTGTATCATCATCATTCCGACTTTCATGATCATTATCATCATAGATATTAGCATCCTCAAACATCTTTGAATCAAGATTATGAGTAATGACATCCTTTGTCAACCCTTCATTTGTTAAGACATCAACATCTTCCCTTACTCTTTTCTTAGTACACTTGGAAACCTTACCATATCTATGATTCAAGCCATGCATTTACATAAGAACCTCAGTTCCAGATGATGATAAAGAAGCAGATCATAATTCTATAATACCATCAAATACATCTTATTGAAATCAATATGGATGATCAGCTTCCAACCATCGATAATGGCCCATATGGTAGAATTTTTCTTCATGTTTAAACCAATGTGAATGGATAGCATCCCTACAAGCAGAATATGCAATACATTCCTTTGTGCTCCATTTAGATAAATTAGCATATGCAGGAAAATCATTGATAGTCTAAATAAGAGTTGCCCTCAGTTTGAATGTCTGACCATTATAAGCATCAAATGCGTCAATACCCTTCCATAACTATTTCAATTCTTCTATTAAAGGTTGCAAAAAGATATTAATATCATTGCTTAGACCCTTATTGTCTGGAATAACCAATGATAGGATAAGTGAAAACTAATTCATACAAATCTATGATGGCAAATTATATGAAATCAAAATGACCAGCCAAGTACTATAAGTAGAACTCAGTGTCCAAAATAGATTCAAGCCATCAGTAGCTAAATCCAACCTAACACTATGAACATCTGAAGCAAAATTTGGATGTAATCATCTATTACTTTCTATGCTAAACTATTAGCTGGATGTTTTAGCATCCATCTTTTGTACGATCTTCTTCATGCCATCTCATAGATGAAACTATCTTCGATGATGCATAGATCTTTTTCAATCTAGGTATCAAAGAAAAGTAATGCAAAACTTTAGCCAATTTTTTTTTACTCTAAGTAGCATCTACTTCGTTCAATACATCATCATCTTCTTTATGTAATGCCCATCGTGAAGATTCACATATTTTGCATGATTCATGGTTAGCATTTTCCTTTTGGTATAGTATATAGTCATTTGGATAACTATGAATCTTCTCATATCTAAGATCTAATTTTTTTATTAATTTTTTGACTTCATAAGAAGAAGTTGGTAGAGTAGTACCTTCAAGAAATGCATCATTTAATAATTAAAGCAGCACAATAAAACTCTTACCAGACCATCGGTTCAAATATTTTAAATAAAATATATGCATAAGAAATAAAATTCTCGAAAAGTTCTTACAACTCGGATATAATTCTTGATCATAATTTTTTAATAAATTATGATACCGATGTTCTGTCTCATCATTTATATAATGCTGAGGCATCTCGATATGTATAGTATCAATAGATGTAGATCTTTTAGGCACATATCTATTTCTTGTCCTTTACTGAAATCTCTTAAATTTTGAGTACCAAATCCTAGAGCATCTCTATATAAATCTCTTATATCATTTTCTCTTGCAATATTTCTTTGTAGATTATTGATTCCAATATCAAATCTATGTTTCATATGTGAGGGTTGATTATATAGAGATGGCAACATAGATTCTCCATGAAATATCCATTTGGTATATTTTTTAATAAAACCATTTTATATTAAATGTTTTTCAATAGTTTCTGGATTAAGAGAAGTATTATTTACATATTTTTGACATGGATAAAAAATCTTTCCATTCATTGATCCTTTTTTAATAGCAAATTTAATAAAATTTTGAACTCCTTCAAAATAATCTTTACTGGACCTTGGCTTGTTTATCCAACTTTTGTCCATTGCATGAGAATAATAACTATTATTCTCTGATACCAACACACTATATAATAAAGCATAAAAAATTAAGTTTTGTCATAAATATGATACAAAGTGATGGAACATGAATTTAACATTTGGAGGATACCTAACAATTTCGTATAATATAGCCAATGAACCGATCAAATAATTTCACCTAGGATAGCAGAATTTAGGCCCTCTTCAGTCCAATATCTATTAGATTTATTTCACCCTCCATTGTATTCAGGTGGGTGAGACCCATCTGAACTCAATGGCGGATTATCCAACCAAAAGAATATGACTGGTAAGAAAGAAATAAATAAACCAGATAATAGCAGATGAAAAAATGCTATTCAAATTTGTAATGGCTTTCCTTTGTTAGGGCCGTGCCAATAGTAGTTAGTTTAAGAAACAAAAAAATAAAAGAGTTGGTGGAAGCCTTCTAGAACTCACATGACCATACCATTAGAAAAAAAAAAAAAAGCCATGGACCTCAAATGTCGTAATATAATTTGGCACCATGAAGATAATATTTTCTATTTCAATGGGGGATTACCAGATATATATCTCTATTTGTGCCACGTTATATAGCTTAAATGTTTATTGGTTCATAGGTTGTTTCATCTACCTTTGGTTGAGTATAGAAGTATGTTACTTCAGTACACAAGTATGTTACCATTGCCAAGCTACTAAGCCTTGGCAATGGTAAGAGGGTGTCCATAGGCCCTAAGGGCAAAAGTCCTACTGCACAAGATGAGCAATATGAGACCTCAAGCAGTAGATAGAAAATGCATTGTCCTGAAGATAAATGGAGGAAAAAGGAAAAAAAATTCAGGCAGTAAATGAACAAATAGAGATAGAAAATAATTTTGATAAATTAGAGTGCTATTTACGTTAACTTTGAAGTAAGAAAACAGATACATGGATATGAATACATGGGCATGTTCTTCACAAGAGATGACCAAACAGAAGATCCAAAGGTGATAATAGCTTCAATATGACAAATAAAAAATATCAGAAACTAAATATATGGAACAAGAAACTGTCGTCAGCATATAAATCTGTTTGCTTTATGAATCAACCTTGCTACAATGAAGAGAATGCAATCAAGGTGTCCAAGCCACCAAGCATATGCCTTCTACTTGCATCAAGATTGCCCATATTAGTGTATTCATATCACTGACTCTCGAAAGCACTGCATGCAAGATAAACAGACCACCGTGGCTTGCTCTTTTCATGGGATAACTTTCGATTTCTCAGAGAAGTAAAATCCATTGAAGTGCTTAAAATGAACTTAAAATTCTAGGGCTTGTTCCATCTACAGTGTCTCTAAGAAAGTGCTTAAAAAGATATGATTTTAATGCTCCAAATGCAACTACATGACTATAGAGATATCACACACTCTAGCATTCATAACATTCATAACAAGACAATAATCAGAGATCAATCAAATATCCAAAAAAGGAAAAGAAAAAAAAAGAGGATGAGATTGGATTTGAGAGAGATAGCATTCGAACTTTGGAGCAGCAAAGGTCAAGAGCACTGAGATGGGTATCCGATCCTTGACCATAACAAAAAACCTAGATCAAGTAGGGAGACGGATGGTGCACAAATAAAAAAGGAGGAGGCATACTTGATTAGCGAGGTCTAGGGCGACAGCGATGGTAACGAAGGAGAAAACATCAAATGCGTGAGAGCGGGATTTCGGGGAGTCCACTTGGGATCAACGGCGATGAGGTAGATATCGGCGATCGAAAGAGTGAGCTAGGGTTTAGGTTGGAGAGGTGGAGATCGACGATCAGGAGGGACAAAGAGGGTTAGGGTTCCAAATGAAGCGGACAGACGCGGTATTTATATTGGGGGGTGTCGGAGAGTTGAATTTTAATGATGCAAGTTGGCTTCCATCGATGCTTTTTTATGCCATAATTTTTCGACACTTTAAAGCATCGCAAAATAGAGACGCTTTTAAAAAGTGTCGGCAAATATTAAAATAAATTTAAAATTGCCGACGCTTTATTATAGCATCAGCAATATGAAGTCAAAAATTTAAATATTTTTTGTAGATATCTTCTTGTATAGATCTTTAAGTGCTTCATCTTTTATTATTTATCCACTTGCATAGATCTCAAAGTATTCCATCCTTTCTCATCCATCTATCTACATGAATCTTAAATTATTCTATATCCTCTATCGTATATCTATTTTTATATATCTCAAAGTACTTCATCTTTTGTCATCTATCTATCTGTAAATATTTTAAAATGCTTCATTCTCAATCATCCATCTATTTGCATAAATCTCAAAATACTTCATCTTTTATCATCCATCCATTTGCATAGATCTCTAAATGCTTGATCTTCTATTATCGATCCACTTACATAAATCTAAAAATTTTCGATCCTCAATCATCCACCATTTGCATAAATCCCAAAGCTCTCTATTCATTGTCATCCAATCATTGCACAGAATTCAAAGCACTACATCATTTATCATTCATATATTTGCATAGATCTTAAAGCACTTCATCTTTTTCATTTATCTACTTGCACAGATCTCAAAGCACTTCATTTTCTATCACTCGTTCATCTGTACAAATCTTCAAACACTTCATCCTCAGTCATTCTTCTACCTACATAGATTTCAAAGTACTTCATTTTCTATCATCTATGTATCTATATAAATTTCAAAACATTCCATCCTTTATCATTCATCCAACTATGTAGATTTCAAAGTACTCCATCCTATATTATCTATATATTCGCATAAATCTCAAAATACTTCATCCTTTATCATCCATATGTCTGCATAGTCTCAAAGCGCTTATTTCTATTATTTATTGCTTGCATAGGTCTCAAAATGCTTTTTTCACTATCATCTATTCAACTATACAAATCTTAAAACACTCGATCTTCTTTCATCTATATACATCCAAAAATTTCAAAGCACTCAATCTTTTATCATCCATTCATTTGAAAAAATCTTAAAAGTATTTCATCCACAATCATTCTACTGGCCATATTCAAAACACTTTCTTTCAATTATCATAAAATTTTTAAAAGTTTAGTTACCAGGTGACCCTCACATGGTAATATTTTGTTATGGAGATGGATAATTAAACTATATTGCAATGGATTTGAAATTTTAGTTATTAATTGATATTTTTAAACTTTAGGATCTAAATATAAATAATCCAAAATTAAAAGGGTGTACATATAATTGCCTCTAATAATTAAATTGAAAGTCCTCTTTCCCCTTGATGCTTAGGTTTAGCATTCAAAGATCTCATGTTAAAATTTATAGAATTTTTCATATTAAAATCAGTCAAGCATGTAGTTTTTGTTATGCTTCTCATCACGAATGGACATATATTTTATAAGTAAGAAAAAAAAAGTTAAATAGCTTTTTCAAAATAATAATCACAATAATCCTTTGCCTCCATGAATAACAGCCGGTAAATAACTAGCATACGTTCCACCAAAATTAAAAAGAAAATAGCAAAGATAATAAATCAAATGCCTGACGGATACAAGATCAGCCGATCAATTTTTTCTTTTTATTTTATGGTAAGACCAATTTACTGCACCAATATAATAAAAATATATTTATAAAAATTTTAAAAAATAAAATATATATAAAAAAAAAAAAATCAGAAGAGAGTTTCCTTATTTTGCGTAGGATTTCGCTCTCACGCTCCAAGCTCACCACCGCCAACCATAAGCTGGTGGATGCCGTCTCCGTACGACACTGGCCGCCCATTTCTCCACTACCCGACAAACTCAGCATCTTCCGTCCACTAAATATCTGCTGCCCCGGGAATCATCCGGGCGCTATCCCCAAACCAATCCCTCAGCGTTTACCAAGCTAAAATCCTACCGATCCAAAACCACAGAAATTTTGTTTGTCGTTTATAAAAGGGATCCAATGACCACCAACGCATCCCACCCTCCAAATTGATATGGAGTTCTCCACCTCCCTGGCCGCCGCCCTCCTGGCGGTACTCCTCTACGCCGCCGTCCTCCAGCGGTGGCGCCGCTCTTACTCCTCGAAGCTCCCTCCAGGCCCAGCTGGGCTCCCCCTCGTCGGCAGCCTTCCCTTTCTCGACCCGGAGCTCCACACCTACTTCGCCCGTCTCGCCGCCACCCACGGCCCAATCTTCAGCATCCGGCTGGGCACCAAGCTGGGCATCGTGGTCTCCTCCCCGGCCCTCTCCCGCGAGGTGCTCAAGGACCACGACCCCATCTTTGCCAACCGCGACGTCCCCGCCGCAGCCCGCGCTATCGCCTATGGCGGCGCCGACATCGTCTGGAACCCTAACGGCCCCACCTGGCGCATGCTCCGCCGCGTCTGCGTCCGCGAGATGCTCGGCCCCGCCAGCCTCGACGCCGTCTATGGCCTCCGGAGACGGGAGGTCCGGTCGACCATCGGTCACCTGCACTCCCACGCCGGCGCTCCGGTCGACGTCGGAGCTCAGATGTTTCTGACGGTGATGAACGTGATCACCAACATGTTGTGGGGAGGGACGGTCGAGGGGGAGGAGAGGAGTTGGGTAGGGAAGGAGTTCCGGGCGCTGGTGGCGGAGATAACGGAGCTGTTGGGCAGGCCCAACGTGTCGGATTTTTTCCCGGTTCTTGCCCGGTTCGATCTGCAGGGGGTGGCGAGGCGGATGGGGCTGCTGCTGGAGCGGTTCGACCGGATATTCGAGCCGATAATAGAGCGGAGGAGGAAGGTTGGGGCGGGAGGGGAGAAGGATTTCTTGGAGTATATGCTAAGGATGGAGAAGGAAGTTGGTGATAACAAGACGCCTTTTACCATGACTCATGTCAAGGCCCTCCTCATGGTAAAGTCACCTCTAATTCTTTTCGCTCTCTACCCCCTCTGTCGCTTCTACGTAAAATAACCCCGCGCGCTCTAAATAACATGTTGCTAAGTTGCTAGTATAGGTTATGGGCAACGTCCAGCCTACTTATCTGTTTTAAAATTAATATTTTAATTATAATTTTTTCAATGATATTTAATAAGTAGAATTTGGCAATGGTTTTCTTTCATGTTCGAGAACGTTCTTTTGTCTCACCTCCGATAATTATGACTCGTGAAGTCGTTGGATAAAAACGGAAATTTCGTAGAGCAGTCTTCTATTTTTTGGTATATTACATCCATCTTAAAGTGTAAATTGGAGAGTCAATGTGGGACAGGACTCCTCCTAACCGAGTCTGTCATGTGACTTAAAAAAAAACAAAAGAAAAAAAAAAGGAAGTACATGACGTGTCGTTTATGAGATCGTTCATCCAGATCCCCTTTTTCTTTCCTATCGAGCCATCTTTCCCTCTTTATCCATCAATGAGATCTTCCTCTAGTCTCTTTCTCCTCCTCTGGAATATAGTCTCTTTCTTTCCGTAACTATAGGTTATGTTCACTAGTACATAATTTATGATCAGGTGATATATACTTAATAAATTAAACATTTAATGATCCATATATACCTTCAGATAAATTGACAAATAATTTTCAAAATAGCATGTTCATTAATACATAGTATATATCTAAGTGGTGCACAGTCAATGGATTTTTGGCACATACTTAAAGTTTCATTGATATACATCCAATGGTGATCCGATTCATATCTTCAAACAAATTGATATGCCTTCGGACAAATCGATATATAGTTTTCAAAACATCATATTCACTAGTACACGTTACATGCCCAAGTGAGATATATTCATCGAGTTTTTGATGTATATTTTAAGTTTCTTTGTCTAGCAGCAATCCAATACATATATTTAGGCAAATCGACACATACTTAGGCAAATTGATATATAGTTTTCAGAATATTACGAATATCATGTTTCCCAATACATAATCCATGGCCACATGATATATATTTGGGATGGATGTCTTCATGAAGAGGAAGATTCAGAGGAGAAGAAAGGGATTAGGGGAGAGTAATGTCTAATGGATGGATGGAGAGGGAAGGATGGCTTGATGAGAAAAAGGAGAGGGATATAGGCAGATGACCTCACAAAATGATGCTTCACATATTTCCTTTTTTATTTTTTATTTGGAGTCATGAGAGAGACAAACTCCATGGATAGGAGTTTCATCCTACTTTGACTCCTTAATTTTCACTTTAAAATGTATGTGATAAAATATGAGGGGAAAAAGAAAGAGTACTCCATATGATCTATTTTGGTGTGTGCATCTGAGGGTTTTTGTTCCATCTATCTTATCTAATCTTCCATGGCCAAGGTCGTGGGTGTAATTTTTGTGTGAAAGAAGGATTCACTTTTACATAAAATCTACCATTAAATCATCCATTAGTCACTTTGAGATCTGTGCAAGCAGATGGATGATGGAGTTTGGAGCACTTAGTGATCTGTGTGGTGAATGATCCAATGATGGATTGACATGAAGGTGAATCCTTCTTTTAGATGCAAGATACACTCCAAGCCCGCATGGCCAATAAGATCGTAAATAATTGTTCAGATAAAAGAATGCTTTTTAAAAATTAATAGATTTAATTACATCTTCATTTTGATTAGAGAAGCGATAAAAATGAACTTTCCAAATTTAAAGTATGTTAATTCAATTACATGTATGATAAAAAGTCTTCAATGATTGTGGATTTTGATGTCATCCTAGCACTTGTTACATGCATTACACATATCAAACTCTGACTTTAGTATATATAATTTTAGTTTTTGATATACATGATATGGATATGCTTCAATAGTCTTTTGTGTATATTTATATTTTATTACATGTAACTGAAAAATTTTAAAAATAATGGACTATTAAAACACGGAAAAGAAATGAAAATGGTTAAAAGACTCTAGTGTCTAGCTTTTATAAGTCATAGGATCTGGGAACTTTCTTTCTCTAGATGTGGACTTGTAATTTGAAGAATAATTTTAGGTATAAGAAGGTGGAATGGTTGGTCTATCTCCGGTTTTTACAGAGGAGTTATCTCCTCTAGCAGATGTACCTTTTGGACTTCTCAAGGAGGAGAGTTAATAGAAGCAAAATAACCAAGTGAATTTGCTATCCAGAGCAATAATTTATGTTAAAACATGTTTAACTCCTCTCGTGGCTTTATCAAACTCTCTTACACAAATTATCAATGAAAGAACATTAATATTGTCTTGAACATGGAAAACATAAATATTTACTGATTTATATAATTCTTCTTCTTCTTCTTCTTTTTTGGTTTGGGGGTGGGGGGGTGGTGGGGGTTATAGAATGCATGCGAGGACTTGTGTGTCAGTCCATCCATCCTAACATTGATGTTTAAGGCATATCAAACTGTCAATTTCTTACTAAAATGTTCTCCCAATCTTCCTTCGTTATCGAATCCAGCAATTACAATCTATATTTTTTAGATTTTTATTTTTCAGAAACTATCTAGGCAATGACAATGACTCTCCATCTAATTTAAACATGAGTGTTCTGTCACAAACGCTAAAGAATCCGCCATCAAATAATAAAGCCGTTCGGTATTCTGTATCTATTTGACCATTATTTACGCGCTGAAGTCAAAGTCCCCGTCATTACAGGTGCCCTTTAAATAATAGAAAAACTAGAATCCAACAAATAACAGAAAACAACTTCTAAGGACCTTTTCCTTCCATAGTTTCTGTGAAAAGAAATAGGCTTCAACTTGTACACTTCATAAATGTGTCCTAATAATTTTCACAATCTTTGGCAACAGGACATGGTCGTGGGCGGAACAGAAACCACATCAAACACAATGGAATGGGCCTTGGCCGAAATGATGCAGAAACCTGAAACCCTGAGAAGAGTCCAAGAGGAACTCGACCAAGTTGTGGGAAAGGACAACATTGTGGAAGAGTCCCACATTTCTAAGCTGCCTTACCTAGGAGCTGTGATCAAAGAGGTTCTCCGATTGCACCCGGCCCTTCCACTCTTAGTTCCCCACTGCCCAAGCTCTCCATGCCCTGTTGGTGGCTACACCATCCCGGAAGGCAGTCGGGTCTTTGTGAACGTGTGGGCAATACATAGGGACCCTTCATTATGGGAAGATCCACTGGAGTTCAAGCCAGAGAGGTTCTTAGACGGTAATAACAAGTGGGATTTTAGTGGGAATGACTTCAATTACTTCCCATTTGGGTCAGGGAGGAGAATCTGTGCTGGGATCCCGATGGCAGAGAGGATGGTTGGATACTCGCTAGCATCACTGTTGCACTCTTTTGAGTGGAAGCTAGCAGAGGGAACGCAATTGGACCTGAAAGAGAAGTTTGGAATCGTTCTAAAGAAGGCTAAGCCACTGATTGCCATTCCAACACCAAGACTACCAAACTCTGATCTCTATTCATAGATTGCATGTTTAATGATTGTGGAAGGAACATTCTCTCTCTCCCCCCCTCCCCCTCCCCCTCCCCCTCCTTGGAAGCTTAATGACCATGGAGTTATGCAGTAATCTACATGTGTAAGATCTGAACAAAAACTGAAGTGATTGATGTCCATGTATATCCAAAGTGCATCAATCTTCTTTTCCTTGTTCACTAGTGAAAAACTCGCCACCTGGAGGGGTCACGCTGGACTGGCTCAGGAAGGAAGTGCTTCTGAAAAATGCTGAATGGTAGGATCTGCCTAAGATAACATGTCCAACGTTCTAGAAATTTGGATTTGTACTCTGATTATAAACGCTGGGGAAAGTCTTGTTTTATTAAAGCTGAAGGAGAGTTTTATAAGTAATTGGAGATGAAACGGTTTGTATATGGATCAGGTCTACCATGCTGCCGAACGTGTACATGGCTGCAGGGTTGGATCATAAATGTTACACGTCTTTGGAGACTTCTGTTGGAAATCGGACGGAATATATTTTCAAGACGATCAAAATATGTACTTTGGATTATTTTTTTATCTTTAAGTTTCATGTAATGATATATTAAATTAATAAAAATATTTATTTTATTATATATTATATTTTATTATTTATTTAAAATTATGATGAATTTTATAAATTAGGATTATGATTTAAATATTTTTAATTGATGGAATATTGAGTTGGAGATTAATATTTTTGATGAGATTGATATATCTTACGTATGCTCGATGGAGAGGATTGATTTCACAATCATTTGTGTATGACACTAATATAACGACGTGGGTGTTCGTTAGAGAATGAGTTTACTGAATTGATTTAATTTAAGAATATTTAATGAAGTTTTATCTACTTATCAATAGATGTTTCTTATAGAAAAAATTGTGCATATAATTTTTTGATTTGAGACTGTCATAGAATTTTGTATACATGAATTCATATTTTGGTTCATACTCATTCATGATTTATTCATGTACGAAATGTTCTGAATATGCCAGATTGCATACGGAAGTTGTGAGTATGTCAACATGGAATCGATCATTTTTAGTAAGAAAAAATCGCATTCTACTTGCTTCAATCAAATGATGGTCGAGAAAAATTTTGATCAAAGCATGATGAAAATTAAAAATAATTTTTAATATTTTATTAATCGAATCATCATCATATGATTGAGAAAAATATATATGAAATTGGATTTGACATGTTTTCATATCTAAAATCATATTCAGGATGCAGGATGATCGTGGATTCAGTTGCACGGTAATTTTTCACTGAAGGATATTTTTGATATTTCTATCAAAATTTCATATCTTTTAGATCGACATGATACATTGTTAGACATCAATCATGTATTGTGGGTTTGATCAAATTAAAAAATTTAATTTGATTATCAATTAAAAAGTATTCTAATTTGTCGAATTCGGTCAGCTCAATTTATCCTAAATTGGTTTGGTTAAGTTCTAACCAAATTATGTCAAATTGCATCCGAATCCATTACTGACTAGATGTGGAATCCAATGGGTCACACACAAAGAAAATTGATCAAGAATCTAATTGGATTAAATCATGTTTGTAAATTAAACATGCTAGCACATATTGTAAATCCTAGTATCTAGATTCGAATTGGATTTTGATTTGAACTAATTAAATCCAATTTGAGTCAAATCAAATTTGGCTAATTAGTTGGGTTGACCCTTGGCTTGCTGACCAAGGGATTGGGCATCATAAATAAGCAACTCACGTGCCAGAGACTCTCTTTCTTCGACACATGGATAAGTTTGACACCGGTTTCTTGTTAGATATATGTGCCTTAGAAGCCAGAATTGGCCGACACTTGTAATACACTTCTAGGGGTAAAATTATAATTTTAACTAAAATCAATAAATGGATTATTTTCTATCACATATGTGTATTTAGTGTCTGTGATACACCCTTTGAGTTAATGGTAATGATAATTTATATTTTCAAGAGTTGAAAATTTAAGATATGAATAACCATTGTTAACTCATAAAATACTTTCGACCATAGGATCATCATGAAGATGGTGATTGATCCGGAAGGTTGGTGTATAATCGTTTCTCTTTAGTAGATGAGTCTTGAGTCTACGGTGTGGAGACACCGGAGCGAGAGTACAGGTACTCGTTAGAGAACGAGGGCACTGAGCGTGACCACCTCGAGTAGTCATTAGGGAGTCTACCTTCTCGTCAATGACTGACTCGATGCTGCAGTAGTGTGTCTAGTTCTTTGACCTGAGGTGCATCGGCAGTTCACCTTGAGGGTGTTATAGTTTGACTACACCATTACTCGGTCTCCTAGCCATATGGAACCCTGAGGTGTATGTTGGCTATAGCATGTTCATTGTAGGAACTGGATGGCATCAAGATGAAATCTATCTACCTTGGTGGTAGAGGAGCAGCCCTATGATAATCATGAGAATTAAGTCCAGAAGTCCATGGCCATGGTAGAGTGAAATAATAGAAAAAGTTTCTATTTAGATTTTCATATTGGACTCGAATCAAATGATTACATCATATGACAGAGACTAGGGTTTGACGAGTTTACCTTAACCCTAATCTGATCGGAGCTCAAGATAGAAGAACTTAATCACACAGGTAGCTGCACCAAGAGGTTCACATTCAGCTCTGATTGGTTGCCACCATATACTGCTAGGTGTTATTAGTGGATTTTGGGAGCAATTAGAATGATTTAGATGATCGATCATTCTAGCTGTTCGAATCAGAAGAGTTTTGATCCAACGAAAGGAGTTTCGATGATGTCAATGATAGAGATCATGACATATCCCATTATCATACAGAACTGAACCTAACTGGATCACATAAACAAGGGTTTGAATCTGGTGATCATCCCAGTCTAGTTCAATTGATCTGAATGAGATTCAATTAGGTTCAAGAAAATCGTGCTAGCACTCGATTGAGCCTAACGTTCTTCTTTTACTATCATAAATAAGTTGTCCTATCTGAGCCAAAGGAGTTTGTACTCAATCAGAGGCCTTCATATGGTCTGACTAGAGGTTGTCCAAGTCAGAAAAGGTTGTCTTATTTTGTAAGACATTACCTACCATTTTTGGTCACCTGCCATTTCTTGTTCTTTGACTTTGGTCAAAAGTCTACCTTTGACTGGTCAAACGTTGACCATTGATACTTTGACTTTTGACCACATGTCACGCACCTATTGGAGAGCTGGTGGGGGCCATGTCCCCCTGCCAGAACCTGGCAAGGAAGGAGGGCGCACGCCACCCTTAGGCGTGTGCCCAAGTTGGAGGTGCCTAGGAGTCCTTGTTGGACAAGGACTCCATCTCCTTTTTGGATTTCAATTAGAGTTCTTCTAAGAACCAACTTTGACTGGTCTTAGGCACCCTCTAAGGAGGAATCCTAGGGAACTCTATTCCCACCAATCAGATTTAGATCTGATTTCACAAAGGATTGTGATTGGTTGGGAAGAAGAGAAGTTGGATCACAGTCAGTCTATAAATAAGACCCTGTGCCCAACTTAAATTACATGAGATGATTAAATCACAATTCCCCATGCCCTTAGGCTGCCTCTCCCCTCCTTCTCCATGCCAAACCACCTTCTCCCCTTGCTCTCCACGTCCAAAAGGAGTTTTGGATTTTTGTTGGTGCGATTCAAGCAAGAGAAAGGCGATCAAAAGCTAGAAGGCTGCACTGCTGCAAAGGACGACTGCTGATCTTCAAAAGGAGTTTTGAAGATCCTCCAGATCAGATTCAGATCTAATTTTTGGAGGCATGATAGAGAAGAAGAGGATCTCCAGATCCAGCCTGAGTGGATACCGGTAGAGGCCAGGCGCTTGCGTGGCTAGATCCAGAACCTTCCGCTGCAAATAGGATCATCAACAGGGATAATAGGATTACCCAAATCAGGTAAATTAAATTTGATTTAATTTATTCTTATTTTATTTTATTTATTAAAATAATAAGAATTAGATCTAAAATATCTCCAGATCTGATATAGATCAAAGAGAAAAATTTTTGAAATATATCTCTTGATCTGATCAGATCTGAACGAACCTGGATCCGAAAAATCAGGATTTCCCTTCAACTGGTATCAGAGCCAATGGTTCTAAATTGTTTAGATCTAATTTTAAATTTATTTTAATTAAAAAATAATTGATTTTAGATGTCACATGAGATGTGATCAGATCTGAAATCAAAAAAAAATTAAAATTAAATGATTTGGATCTAAGATTAGAAGATATGCATGACTAGTTCTAAAATAGAATAGTTCTATAGAATAGTCTTGCATGTTTTTGATTTAATCTGATTAAATCATATTTTAGATCTTTTATTTACTATTTTTTGATATTATAAGTGTTATAATAACATCTAAAAAATAGCAAATAAAAATTATTTAATTTTAAATATCATATGAGATATGATAGATGCATGTCTAGACTAGTTGTAGAATAGTTCTACATAATTGTCTAGATTAGAATTTATTTTGATTAGATCAATTTAAATCTAATTTTTTAGATTATTATGAGATAATTTAGATCTAAAAATATGCATGATTCGATACATGAGATGTATGCAAAATATGCCATGATTAGATCTAATTTGTATATGAGATATATGATATAGATCTAAAACTATTTTGTAGTATTGCATGTTCCTGATTAAGGCGTTCCTCTTGGCCGTCCGGTCATAAGAATGAAGAAGGATTTAAAGGCCCTCTCTTTCCATTCGATGGGGTGTTCTTATGATGTGTAGGGGTGTTGCACGTTCGTCCTTAATCAGAAATCCAAAACTTACTTTCTGCAAAACCCTAGATCCTGAAACCCTAGGATTTATTGTGCATATTTTGTTTATGAACCCTACTTAATTAAAAATTAAGATTATGGAATATCAATTAGGATTTAAAATTGAGAATTTCAGATCTAAGACATATTCATAATACTGGGTTCGGGCTTGGGTAGCTCAATTAGGTCTAAGCGGTTGATCAAACCGAATCAAGAGTTGGTTAGATGGGATCAACAATGCTTAAATTGACCAGCCTAATAGGATTAAGTCTGGGTCAAGATCGAGTCACGATCAAGCAAGACCTAATTAGGCTCAGAGGTTAGAGTCTGGATTGTAGGCTAACCCAATTGGTTCTGGCTCAACAATTTGGTGTCTAAGGTAAGTTTGGCACATACGACCGACTGATTTTTAATTGGAAGCTACTCGATCTGAATGTGTTCTTGTACGAGTTAATGGCATATTCCTTCCACCGGTCTCACTTACCTGGCCATATCTGTTGACACAGTTCTGATCTGAGGTGGTCAATAATCCGAGCTAACCCATGCCACTAGGTTAGTCATAATTGTTATGACTATGACAAGTCTAGTTTAATGAGATCTGAATCAATTCTTCCCTAAGAAAAGATTAAGTCTGAGGTCTTCCACCATTGTAGACGTGCGGGCCCTTCCCGGGGTTGATTGTTCTCGACTGGATACAGTGGCTCAGTTGCACCGAAGAAGATGCAACCATGTCTATTAGGCATTGGATGCTATGGGCTGGAGGATGAGTTGGGCTCAATATTTCGGATATGGTGAGAGACTCAATTAGGAACCCAGTCTATGCAAATGGTGGGTCTGACTTAACTAAGGAGTGGATCAATATTCCGGATACGGTGAGATTCATGAATTAGAGACCAATGTTTGGGTGCACCATGATTAGAGAATCATTGAACAAGAGTTGTTCACTCATTGGCTAACCCATCACCAATAACTGTTAGGTGAGGTGATGAGTCAGTTGGTGAGACCGCACCACCCACTAGAAATCATTAATCATGTAGAGATTTTCGCATCTCTACAGAGGGAAGTGTAGGGATCCGAGAAAATAGTGGAGAGCTAATTTATTTAAAAATAAAATTTTTAAATAAATTGGTCAAGTCAAAATTACAATATCTAACTAGAATCTTTGACTCTCTATAGAAAAATGTCTGCATCCAACCCATTGGCACGTATCCTGGACACACATAGACTGACTGGACCCAATTATAAAGATTGGCTCAGGAACTACAAAATAGTTTTGGGTTCTGAGAAGTTAACCCATGTACTGGATCAGGACCCTCCCACCTTACCAGCCCGTCCATCCATTGAACAGAGAGCATCTCTGGAGAAATGGATAGATGAAGATAATAAGGCCAGATATTACATGTTGGGCTCGATGTCTGATGAGCTCCAGTGCCAACATGAAGATATCGGGACTGCTCGCCAAATGTTGGCTCACCTGCAGGAGATGTTTGGTGAACAGAGTCGCGCAGCCAAGTATCAAGTCACGAAATGACTTTTTAAGGCTAAGATGCGTGATGGGCAGTCAGTCCAAGATCACTGTCTGACAATGATCAAGGACATGGAAGAGCTTGAGAAGCTCGGTGTGAAGTTAGACTTGGACCTGCAGAACGATATTATTCTGCAATCCTTGACTGATGCATATGGGCAATTCATCATGAATTACCACATGCATAAACTTCAAAATTTCTTGGCCGAATTAATGAATATGCTGGTTATCGCTGAGCTTTCTATGAAAGGTTCTAAAGGCTCAGTTCTTGCTATGGAACGGACTTCTTCCAAAAGAAAGTCTTATGGAAAGAAAAAGAAGTCTGTGAAAAAGCAAAAGGTGGAAGGAACAAAGAAGAAGAAGGCAGAGCCGAAGATGAAAGGTCGATGGCAAAGAAAAGTGTTTCCATTGCAACAGCAACAGCCATTGGAAGTGGAACTGCCCTACTTACCTGGCCACCCTGAAGAACAAGAAGGAAGGTCCTTCTGGAGGTATGCTCATTATTCGAGCAAAACGTGAATGCCAAACGACCTAGGGATAGTCCAAATGATAGATATCTATGGCACCTGAGATTAGGTCATATAGCAGAAGATAGGATCAACAAATTGGAGAAAAATGGGCTATTGAGTCCATTGACTTTCGAGTCATATCCAACTTGTGAATCTTGTCTTCAAGGCAAAATGACTAAACTCCCTTTTGTAGGACATGGGGAAAGGGCCACAGATCTCCTTGCCCTAGTACATACTGATGTGTGCGGCCCATTTGATGTGCCGGCTAGAGGCAATTTTGTCTACTTCATTACCTTTACCGATGATCTGTCTAGGTATGGGTATGTGTATCTTATGAGACACAAGTCTGAAGCTTTTGAAAAGTTCAAAGAATTCAGACATGAAGTAGAAAAATAAACTAAAAAATTTATTAAGGTTCTTCGATCAGATCGAGGAGGTGAATACCTTAGCCAGAAATTCCTAGACTATCTAAAAAAATGGCATAGTCTCTCAATGGACTCCACCAGGAACACCTCAACTCAATGGAGTTTCAGAACAGAGAAATCAGACCCTATTAGATATGGTTCGATCCATGATGAGCTTCACAGACCTCCCTGATTTTCTTTGGGGACACTCATTGTTAACTTCAATTTATCTACTGAATAGGGTTCCCTCTAAAACCATTCCTACCACACCGTATGAGATATGGCACGGTAAGAAACCAAGTCTGAGTCATCTCAGAATTTGGGGTTGTCCGGCTCATGTCAAAAGACAACAAGCGGACAAGTTAGAGTTTAGGTCCTTTAGAGCTCGATTCATAGGATATCCTAAAGAGTCATTAGGATACTATTTCTACATTCCAGAAGACCACAATGTGATTGTGAGTCGACATGCCATCTTTCTTGAAAAATAGTTTATTCAAGATAGCGGCATTGGAAAGTAGATTAAGCTTGATGAGAAAGTCTCACAAGTACAACGAGCTAAGGACCAATTGGAACCAAATCAGGTTGAGCCAATAAGAACACTACCTCCTCCACCTCGTAGATCGGAAAGAGTTTTCCATCCCCCTGAGAGATACTTAGGTATTATTTCAGAGAAAATAGAGAAAATATTCCTCATAGGTAATGGTGCTCATGGTGATGATCCCAAAACCTACAATGAGGTGATATCAGATATCGACTCCGAGAAATGGCTAGAGGCAATGTAGTCAGAAATTGACTCGATGCACTCAAACCAAGTCTGGATCTTGGTAGATCCACCAGAAGGTATAGTACCTATTGGGTGTAAATGGATCTTCAAGAGAAAGATTGGTGCAGATGGAAATGTGGAGACATTCAAGGCTAGACTAGTGGCAAAAGGTTATAGTCAACGCGAAGGCATTGACTATCAGGATACCTTTTCTCCAGTGGCTATGCTAAAATCCATCCGCACATTGCTTGCCATTGCAGCCTATTTCGATTATGAAATATGGCAAATGGATGTGAAAATGGCATTCTTAAATGGATATCTTGAGGAAGATATCTATATGGAACAGCCGCTAGGTTTCACATCCAGTGATACTGATCACAAGGTTTGCAAGCTGCAAAGGTCCATATATGGACTTAAGCAAGCATCTCGGAGCTGGAACACTCGTTTCAATGATGTGATCAAAACGTTTGGTTTCATCAAAAATGAAGAGGAACCATGTGTTTTCAAAAGGGTCAGTGGGAGCGCTGTTGTCTTCCTCGTATTGTACGTGGATGACATCCTCCTTATTGGGAATGATATTCCCATGATGACAACAGTCAAATTATGGTTGTCCAAGGAATTCTCCATGAAAGACCTAGGCGAAGCATCCTTTATTCTAGGAATTAAGGTCTATAGGGATAGACCGAATAGGATGCTAGGACTTTCACAGAAGATGTACATAGAGAAAGTACTAAAGAGGTTTAGTATGGAAAACTCTAAGAGGGGATTAATACCCTTCAGACATGGTATTCATCTTTTTAAGAAGATGTGCCCCAGCACACCTGAGGAAATAGAACGTATGAGCAAGATCCCTTATGCTTCTGTAATAGGGAGCAACTAGGCGTGTGCCCAAGTTGGAGGCGCCTAGGAGTCCTTGTTGGACAAGGACTCCATCTTCGTTTTGGATTCCAATTAGAATTTTTCTAAGAACCAAATTTGACTGATCTTAAGCACCCTCTAAGAAGGAATCCAGGGGACTCTATTTCTGCCAATCAGATTTAGATCTGATTTCACAAAGGATTGTGATTGATTGGGAAGAAGAGAAGTTGGATCACAGTGAGTCTATAAATAAGACCCTATGCCCAACTCAAATTACATGAGATGATTGAATCACAATTCCCCACGCCCCTAGGCTGCCTCTCCCCTCCTTCTCCATGCCAAACCACCTTCTCCCCTTCCTCTCCATGTCCAAAAGGAGTTTTGAATTTTTGTTGGTGCGATTCAAGCAAGAGAAAGACGATCAAAAGCTAGAAGGCTGACTACTGCAAAGAACGACTGCTGATCTTCAAAAAAAATTTTGAAGATCCTCCAGATCAGATCCAGATTTGATTTTTGGAGGCATGATAGAGAAGAAGAGGATCTCCAGATCCAGCCTAAGTAGATACCGATAGAGGCCAGACGCTTGCGTGGCTAGATCCAGAACCTTCCGCTGCAAATAGGATCATCAACGGATAATAGGATTACCCAAATCAGGTAAATTAAATTTGATTTAATTTATTTTTATTTTATTTTATTTATTAAAATAATAAGAATTAGATCTAAAACATCTCAAATCTGATATAGATCAAAGAGAAAAATTTTTGAAATATATCTCTTGATCTGATCAGGTCTGAATGAACCTGGACCGAAAAATCATGATTTTTCTTCATTTCTTTCCTTTATTTCTACATAATTTTTTGTTACGTATTTTTGGATCTGAGCAGAGATGCAAAAGAGTCTTTCTGTGGGTGAAATTTCTTCGTAGTTTATCTAGAATTTAGATAAGAAAGGAGACTTTGCCACCCTAACCTCCAAGGTGTCCCTTGGACCAAGTCAAAGTCTTTGAAACTTTGACTTTTCCATGCCAATTTTCTCCACACCTTCTTTTGATGTGGCATCCCCACTAAGGGCCATTAGATGGCCATCTAATCTGATCTCAACCATTAAATTAAATGGTGCCAATTTGAAGGATCGCATGACTTCGAGAAAAACAACATAGATTTATTCTGAAGAGTCCTTTGGTGCGAAGGGTCTCTTGGAATTAATCCTACGTAATTCCACGTATCATAAAATTCTGATGAGACATGATATTTTTGAATGGGTGTGGGATGAGAATAAGAAATGGGTATGAGAAATTTTTGATGGCACCCCTACGTACATTATAAATAGGGGTGCGCACCGTGAGTTCAATGCATTCAAATCTCCTCCCTTCTTTCTTATAAGAGATTTCTTTGTTCAATTTTCTTTATTTCTCTTTCTTTTATTCAGACAAGATCCTGATTTAGGATAAAAAGTCTTCTAATAAGATAAAGAGATTAGAAATAAAAATTAAAAAGACAAGGAGCAAGTAAGAAAGGCAAGGAAAGACTAGGAGGGTGACATTAAAAGCTTAGGAAGGTTATGCCCAAATAATTAAAATTCTTATCATAAGAATTTTAATTAAAATAATCAGATATGCTAGTGTCATGATCGAGTCCCCATGTGGATCAACATTGGAGGGTGAACACTTGGGCACCTAGTAGAACCCCTGACGGACTGCTGCCGATGATCAGGATCAAATTAGAGTTAAGCAATCAAAGGTATGTTCTAATATCCTAATTTATGTTATAAATGCATATTATATGTTTTTAATTCTAATAAGATGGTCCTAGGGTTTGGGATTAGTTTTATGATCTCATAATATTTGCTTTAAAATCCATGCTTCTGTCTTGTACATTAAACCCTTCAGTGGTATCAGAGCAAGCCTTATTAGGATAATTCATATGTTGCTATTTTTATGATTTAATGGCAAAATCATCAATATGAATTGATCATATTGAATTTATTTAACATGTTATTTATATGATGTGATCATATTTGTTTAATCATAATTAGATTATGATGTATACATCATTCTGTAAGGTTGCTCTGATATAGTGGCATGTGTACACTATGTAATGATGGTTGTCCTAGGATGATTATATATGTTAATATGTTTGTTATATATCATGATTGATATATTCATATATTTAGTATGATTTAAATAAGAATATGCATAGAGACAAATTAAAGATCTCTATAAAATTATTAAGTTGTAGTGTAATTAAACGATAGCAGAACCAGTCTGGATGTCTAATTGATTAATCGGTGTCTAGAAAAGTGGTTTATAATTAGTAAAGAAAATATGATTTATAATCAATTTTATTTTCTGACCTGACCAATTTATTAGTGTCTAAGAAAAGCAACGGAGGACCCTTACCTCTCTTCCACTTACCTGATCGATTAGATTAATTTAATTCTTGATTGGGGTGCTTAGTATTATATTCACTACATTAAGACCTTCCTTTATGCTAGTTCATTATTATGTCATGAATCATATTAGATTTGTTGTGTAACCATAAGACCTATTATGGGGACTGATATAATATTATTCTGGTGCATTAAGATGCTTATAGCATTTTGGGTATAATACTTTGTTGTGCAACCATAAGAGTAGTAATATTTCATTTTGACTGTATAGAAATGAAGTGTCCTACTTAACTAAAATATTATAGTTTGTTGTGCAAACATAAGGCTACTAATATTTTAGAGGCCAGGGTTATACTGAGAATTGCATGAGATGCAATTGGAAAGAGTTTTCTATCTTTGAACTTATAAAAAATTTGTTGTGCAACTACAGGACCTTTTATAAGAAATTAGGATCTCAATCTCACTAAGAAAATTGATTAGATTTTCTCGATTATCATATTGGAGGGTTATGATATTTGATAAAATAGTAGAAAATATAATTAAATTAAAGTTCTAATTTAATTATATATGTCATCATGAGTTGTTTGCTTATGTAATGTTCTTTATCATATAGATTAAATGGCTTCTTCATTTTCACTGTGTTCAATTTTGGATTCAAATAAATTGACTGATCCCAATTATGTAGACTGATTGAGAAATCTTAAAATAGTACTCAATTAGGAAAAATTTTCTTATATCCTCAATGCTCCTGACCTTGAGCCATTAGGAGAAGATGCCGTAGAGAAAGATAAATCCACATATAAGATGTGAAAAAAATGATTCAGTGACTGTCAAATGCATCATACTCGCCTCCATGAGTAATGAATTACAGAGACAGCATGATGGCATGGATACTCAGTCCATATTGCTTAATCTAAAATAGCTTTATAGAGAGCAGAGTAGAATTGCTAGATATGAGATATCTAAGTAGTTATTCCATGCCAGAATGGTAGAAGGATCATCTATGCAAGACCATGTTCTAATGGTAATTGATCAGATCACTCGATTAGATCAATTAGATTTTGTCATGGATGAGGAGTTAAGTCAAGATTTAATTCTGCAATCACTCCTAAAATTATTTACTCAATTTCTTATGAACTATCACATGAACAAACTGAATACTTTTCTGTCTGAGCTGTTAAATATGTTAAAAATAGTAGAGAGCCATATCAAGAAGGATAAGGCTCCTCTTCTTCTTATAGATGGGATCTCCAAGAAGAAGGTAGGTAAAAAGGGTTCAAAGAAGAGGCTAAATCCTAAAGATGGCATAAATAAGAGGAAGAAGGAGAAGAAGGTCTTCGGATAGATGACTTATTTTCATTGCGGCAAAGCAAGTCATTGGAAGAGAAATTATAAGGCTTACCTTGCAACTATGAAGACTGGTGCAAATATTGCACCAAAATGTATGTATGAGATATATATAATTTTATTATTAAATTCTTTCATTTCAAACTTTTGGGTATTGGATACCAGCTATAATTTTTATATCTATAAATCTTTGCAAGGGCTACAGAAAATTAGAAATTTGAAAAAAGATGACTTCGAGCTCTATGGTGCTGGAGGAGAGTTTATCCAAGTAGAAGTTGTAGGGATAAATATATTAAAATTATCTTTTGAAAAGATCTTAGAGCTTACAAATTATTATTATATACCTAAGATCATTAGAAATATTGTATCTATATCCTTGTTATTAAAATAAGATTATTGTCTTGATGTAATGAGCAAAGATTGCTCGATTAAATATTCTAATGAAATAATATGTTATGGCATTTTTAACAATGATCTATTGATTCTATGTTTGGATGATAATATATTTTATATTAATAAAAATAAAAAATAAAAGAGAAAAGACATTAATAATATTTTACTTTGGCATTATCGGCCTAGTCATGTTAGTAAGACCAGGATTAACAAGTTATACAAAGAAAAAGTTTTTTGATCATTATAATTATGAATCATTAGAAACTTATGAATCATGTCTCATGGATAAAATGACCAAGACTCCATTTAGTAGATATGGAGAAAGGATAAATGAGTTATTAGGACTTGTACATATAGATGTATGTGGTCTTATGACAACTTAAGCCAGAGAAGAATATTCTTATTTTATAATGTTCACTGATGATTTATCTAGATTTGGATATGTATATCTTATGAAACATAAATCCAAAGTCTTTGATAAATTCAAAGAGTATCAAAGTATGGTCGAGAAATAAATTAAAAAGAGTATAAAAATTCTTTGATTTGATCAGAAAGGAGAATACTTATCTAGTGAATTTCTAGACTATCTTAAAGTAAAGAAAATTTTCTCAGAATGAATTCCTTCTAATACACCATAGTTAAATGGTGTGGTCGAAAGAAAAAATCATACTTTATTAGATATGGTATAGTCTATGATATGTTTTATAGAATTATCTATTTTCTTCTAGGGTCATGTCCTGGAGATCGTAGTTTATATCTTGAATAGAGTACCTTCTAAGTCTATATCTAGCACTCCATATGAGATATAAAGAGGTAAGAAATCTAATCTTAAGTATCTTAAGATATGGGATTGTCCGATATATATCAAAAAAAATTTGGAGATAAGTTAGATGTTAAAGTAGATAGATGTCTATTTGTAGGATATCCTAGAAATAGTATGGGATATCTATTCTACCATCCTACTGAATAAAAGATATTTATAAGTAGGCATGCTACTTTCATGGAGAAAGAGTTTATCCTAGAAAGAAGTAGTGAAAGAAATATTGAACTTAATGAAGTTCAAGAAAAATAAATAAAAATTTCTCAACTAAGTGAACATATAAATAGAAAAGAACCAGAACACACAACTCCTATCCAAAGGTTTGATAGGGTGTGATATGCATCTATGAGGTATGAGCTCATTATTAAAAATAATGAAGCCCAAATCATTAAGAATAACGAACCTCTAACTTATACGAAAGTTATCATGAGTAGAGACTCAGACAAATGGTAGGTTGCCATGCAATCCAAAATGGACTCCATGTATGCCAATAAAGTATGAACTTTGGTAGATGCACCAAAGAGTGTAAACCCTATTGAATGCAAATGGGTCTTTAAGAAAAAGATTAGAGTAGATGGCCAAATTGAAATCTATAAAGCGAGATTGGTGGCTAAGGATTTCAGACAAAAATAGGGTATAGATTATGATGAAACATTTTCACTTGTTGCCATGTTCAAATCTATTCAGATTATGCTTGCCATAGCAGTATACTAAGATTATAAAATATGGCAAATGGATGTGAAGACCACATTCCTTAGTGGTTTCCTTGAGGAGGAGTCTACATGTCACAGCCAGAGAGATTTATCTCAAGTAAGAGACCAAATTAGGTATGCAAGCTTAAAAGATCCATCTATGGATTAAAGCAAGCTTTAAGAAGTTGGAACATCCACTTTGATATTACAGTCAAAGAGTTTGATTTTATCAAGAATGTGGATGAACCATGTGTATACAAGAAGATTAGTGGGAGTACCATAGTTTTCTTTATTCTGTATGTAGATGATATACTCTTCATTGAGAATGATATTTCAATGTTGCAATCGATCAAGTTATGGCTATCAAATAAGTTTTATATGAAAGATTTGGGAGAAGTATCCTATATACTTGGTATAAAGATTTATAGAGATAGATCTAAGAGGATGCTAGGCTTGTCCCATTCTAGGTACATTGATGTAATGCTAAAAACGTTCAGCATGGATGGGAGTAAATGAGGTTACTTACCTATGAGTCAAGACATACATCTCTCTAAGAAGATGTCTTCTAAGACATCTGAAGAAAGAAATAGAATGAGTTCTATTTCTTATGCTTCGGCTGTAAAATTAATAATGTATGCCATGTTATGTACCAAACTTGATGTTGCTTATGTCTTAGGCATAGTTAGTAGATTTTAGGCTGATCCAAAAGAGGATCATTAAAAAGCTATGAAAAATATTTTTAAGTACTTGAGAAGAACTAAGGATATTTTTCTAGTATAGGTGGATCTGATCTTAAACTAGAAGGATATTTTGACTCTAGTTTTCAATCAGACCCAGATGATAGCAAATTCATTTCAAGATATGTCTTTATTTTGAACGGTGGAGCAGTGAGTTGCAAAAATATCAAGCAACCGATTGTAGCTGACTCAACCACTGAGGCAGAGTACATAACTATAAGTGAAGCGCTAAGGAAGCTATCTCGATGAAGAAGTTTATCTCTGAGTTGGATGTTGTTTCTAAGATTGAGAAATCAGTACCACTTTACTATGATAATACTGGAGTAGTTGCTCAAGCAAAAGAACCAAGGTCTCATCATAAGTCTAAGCACATTATGAGATACTTCCATCTCGTTTGTAAAATAATCGAGAGACAAGATGTTATCATTAAACGAGTAGATATAAAAAATAACATAGCAGACCCATTCATTAAGGCTCTACCACAGTAGCAGTTTGATCGCCACCTTGATTATATGGGGTTAAAATATAAGGACGATTGGCTTTAGTGCAAGTAGAAGATTGAAAGAAATATGGCCTCAAGCCAATCAAAATATGTACTTTTGATGGATTATTCTTTTATTTTTCAGACTCATGTAATGATATATTAAATCAATAAAGACATTTATTTCATCATATGTTGTATCTTATTATTTATTTAAGATTATGATGAACTCCATAAATTAGGGCTATGATTTTTTGGTAATGATAAGATCATACCAGTAAGATCTAAAATCTTAAAATTTTAATTTAAATATTTTTGATCGATGAAACATTAAGTTGGGGATCAATATTTTCGGTAAGACTGGCACATTCTATGTATTCTCAATGAAGAGGATGATTGATCTCACAATCACTTATGTATGATACTAATACAAGAATGTGAGTGCTCATTAGAGAATGAGTTCACTGAATTGATCCAACTTAAGAACATCTAATGGAGTCTTATCTACTTGTCAATAGATGGTTCTTATAGTAGAAGTTGTGCATGTAATCCTTTAACCTGAGACTGCCATAGAACCTTGTATACATGAATCCATATTTTAGTTTATATTCATTCATGATTTATTTATGTACGGGGTATTCTGAATATGGTGGATTGCATATGGAGGTTGTGAGTAGGTCAACATGGAATCGATCACTCATAGTAAGAGGAGATCGCATCCTACTTGCTTCAATCGAATGATGATTCAGAAAGATTTTGATCAAAGCATGATGAAAATTAGAAATAATTTTTTTAATATTTCATTAACCGAATCATCATTATATGATTAAGAAAAATATGAATATAAAATTAGATTTGACATATTTTCATATCTAAAGTCATATTTAAGATGTAGGATGATCATGGATCTAATTACACAATAACTTTTCACTGAAGGATATTTTTGATATTTTTATCAAAATTTTATATCTTTTGGTAGATATGATATATTGCTAGACGTCAATCATGTCTTGCATGTTTGATCAAATTAAAGAGTTTAATTTGATTATCAATTAAAAAGTATTCTAATTTATTGAATCGGATCAGCTCAATTTGATCTAAATTGATTTGGTTAAGTTCTAACCAAATTAGGTCAAACTGCACCCGGACCCATTGTTGGCTAGATGTGGAACCCAATGGGTCACACACAAAGAGAATTGATCAAGGATTTAATTGGATTAAATTATGTTTGTAAATTGAACATGCTAGCACATGTTGCAAATTCTAGCATCTAGATTCGAATCGAATTTTGATTTGGGCTAATTAAATCTAATTTAAGTCAAATCAAATTTGGCTAATTAGTTGGGTTGATCCTTGGCTTGCTGATCAAGGGATTGGGCATCATAAATAAGCAACCCACGCACTAGAGACTCTTTCTTTGGCGCATGGGATTTGGTCCATGTGCTAGGGACATGTGGCACATGGATAAGTTTGATGCCAATTTTCTTCCTTTATTTCTACGTAATTTTTTGTTACGTATTTTCAGATATGAGAAGGGGTGCAGAAGAGTATTTCTTTAGTTGAAATTCCTTCGTAGATTATCTGGAATTTAGATAAGAAAGGAGTCTTTGTCGCCTTAACCTCCTTGGTGCCCCTTGGACCAAGTCAAAGCCTTTGAAACTTTGACTTTTCCACGCCAATTTTCTCCATGCCTTCTTCTGATGTGGCATCCCCATTAAGGGCAATTAGATGGCCATCTAATCTGATCTGAACCATTAAATTAAATGGTGCCAATTTGAAGGATCTCATGACTTCGGGAAAAACAACGTGGATTTATTTCGAAGAGTCCTTCGGCGTGAAGTGTCCCTTGGAATTAATCCTACGTGATTCCACATGTCATAAAATTTTGATGGGGCATGATATTTTTGAATGGGTGTGAGATGAGAATAAAGAATGGGCTTGAGAAATTTTTGATGGCACCCCTACATACATTATAAATAGGGGTGCGCACCGAGAGTCCAATGCATTTAGATCTCCTCCCTTCTTTCTTACAAGAGGTTTCTTTGTCCAATTTTCTTTATTTCTCTTTCTCTTGTCTAGACAAGGTCTTGATTTAAGGATAAGAAGTCTTCTAATAAGACAGAGATTAGGAACAAAAATTAAGAAGACAAGGAGTAAGAAAAGAAGGCAAGGAAAGGCTAAGAGGGTGACATTAAAGGTTTAGGAAGATTATACCCAAATAATTAAAATTCTTATCATAAGAATTTTAATTAAAATAATCAGAGGTGCTAGTATCATGATCGAGTCTCCATGTGGATCAACATTAGAAGGTGAACACATGGGCATCTGGTGGAATCCCTGACGGACTGCTGCCGGCGATCAGGATCAAATTAGGGTTAAACGATCAGAGATATGTTCCAATATCCTAATTTATGTTATAAATGCATATTATATAATTTTAATTCTAATAAGATGATCCTAGAGTTTGGGTTTGATTTCATGATTTCATAATATTTGCTTTGAAATCCATGCTTCCATCCTTTACAACAAACCCTTCAGAAACATGATGCCAGAGACAAGTACTAAAGTATTGATCAGCTAGATATGCCAAGTCTATGTTTTCCAAGGGTGATCAGAGGTATGGTTTTCGTCCAAAAACCAAAATTGATGACTAAAATAAGTTGGTCCTAAGAAGATTTTGCTCAGTTAGCTCACGCTGTTCCCTTAAGTTCCTGGATTAAAATAGTTTTTGTCATTAATTTTGAGGGAGGTTCCATTCATATCATTGGTATTTAACCCTGACAGATTACATATATAGGTTATTTAGTCATACTTGATGCAAGGTTTGTTGATGTCTGAATAATTAGAATAACTGATCAAACATTCAAGATGGTTCTGAGTTCAACAGTGTTTAGCATATATCTTTAGAGCAAACAAAACCTGTTTGCCAAGGCCCATTCTAAACTTTCAGTGTTATTGACAGCATTCTTTTCATCATAAATCATCTACTTGATGCTTGTAAATAAGAATGCTAAACATTTTCAGATGAGTAAATTAATCTGCACAATTTGCACCCTTTTCTTGTGTCGAATAGAAGATTAAGAAGAATAGTAATCCCTCCTAAAACTATTTGTTCCTTTCATTTTTCCCACATGAAGAAGTGCAGCTTGATTAAATCAATGATTATCTTTTTCTTCCACATATGGAGACAGCTCTTAAGATGATCCTGCTAATACCATTACCAGTCCTTGCAAAAGCCACCCAGACTGGATCACTGTCTGGTCTTGAAGAAACTAAAGCCTGCAAGGAAGAAGATTAACTTGCAATAAATTCAGTTATACAATCCAATTGGACAGATATTAGCAGATGAGCAGGCGGTAGCAGCAACAAAAACTTGAATGTGAAAGAATTAGGTGTTAGAAAAACAGTCACGTAAACAGTACATTCTGCAGCTCGATATAAAAATGAATGTGTAGAACGGGAAACTCAAATGCCTCTTGACAACGTTACAAACTTCTGTACGCAAATAAGAGGCACATAAAAGGAAAAGCCACGCTTTCATGTTAACAACCAACCCTGATCTCTGAAAAGATAGGAGGCTATACCAGTAATCAGAAGTCCTACAATAATAAAATAAAGGAAAGAGAAAGAAGAGAGGCGGACAATCTCTGTTCAGGATAGGCAAGGTGAGCCTGACCACTAATTCAAGGTCCTATCATGTTTTGTGCGGTAACCACTAATGATGTCACGTGTATTCTACAATTTAGATATTCTTCTTAGCTCTCTTTTTTTACAAGCAAATTCTTGCCTCTCTTTTTTTTTTTTTCTCAACAAGGAGAAAAAAAGTATAAGTTAATACAAAAAATTTCTTCTTATTGATAGCAATAAATTCTATTATATATATATATATATATCATAATGTTAGCCAATTAAAAAGATATTTGAGCCGATCCAGTCTCAGGTAGAAAGAATAGATAGAAAGTTGAAAAATTTGCATTTATTCCTAAGCCATTTTAGAATTTCTTTAACTAACTCAGCATTTCAGATTAGTTAACTAAGAGCTTAAATGAGTTGACCTATAGAATTCTGATAGAATAATGATTAGTTTTTTAGATTATTTTAAATAACTATATTTTATTTGTAATGATTATTTTCAAGTTTCCAATGACTAAAGTATTAATTGTAAACATTTTTGAGACCATAAAAATAAAGAATTTAAATGGGGAACCAAGCTTTTGAATTTATTATTCAAGCTATTTAGTAGAATAAAAAGGAGAGTGGAAAAAAATTAAAAGAGCTTTTAATTTAGACCTTTCCAAATTTACTTAACAAAAAAAGAGGAAGATTGTATGGAACTGTGTGAACAATCATTGAGCAAAAGCATTCAAGTCTTCATCAATTCTCTCCTAAGCATTTAAGGAAGAAGTCAAGCAATTTAAAAGCTCATTCACACAAACTTCTTATAGAGTTTGATGTTTCAATTTTTGATGCTTTAAAATTCTTGTACATTTTTTTTAGCTATTGTTACAAGTTTCTTGGGGGAAGAAACTTGGGATTATTAAAAGATTAGTCCAAGCCATAAATAGGATGTTAGCCTGAAAAACCAACTAGGCTAATTGTTAGCTCAGAAAAATAATTGGTTGTAAGATTTTGGTTGGTGAGATAGAAAAAACCAACTAAGTTAGATTATAAATTCGTAAAAATAATCGGACAGTAATATTAAGAGATTATAGTTGGAATTTTCAAGTAGGTTGACTTGAAAAGTAAACGTAGATGATAACTTGAGCATCAAACCACTATAAATCTTATATATTTATGATCGTATTTATATTTTATCTTCTACTATATATTTATTTTTTGCTAAGCACTCCAAAACACTCTTAATTTTGTTATTAGTGTTGGTATCGTTCCTCCCATATAGGATCCACTGCTTTAAATAAAAGGCTCTATGTGCTAAAAAGAAAAGAGACCTGCGTGCCTTTTTGCGACAAGAGGAAGCCAAGCAAAGAGATGGAGGGAGACGCAGAAAATGAGTCTAAAATGGACTCCAACTTTTGGCTACAAAAAGAGAAGTCTATAGATGTGAAAATATACATAGAAATACTACCACAGAAAAGGGTTACGATAGAGTTCACAACTGTTGCCAAAGCGCAAAAAACTACTATCATAGCCTACGGTAGCAATTAGTTAACCGTTGCCACTATGGCGGTCGCCGTAAATCTATGATAGTGGTTACGATAACTACAACCATCAATAACCTATGATAGTGATTTTATGAATCTCTATCATAGACAACCTATGGTAGTGATTCCATAACCACTGTAATATCATCTATGGTAGCAGTTACAAAATGAATTGCTGCCATCGGTGTCTATGGTAGCGGTTATGGAACCGTTGCCATAGATCTAATGTAGTAATTTTATAACTGCTGCCATAGGTTACGGTAGTGATTGGCACATAATCTATGATAGTGGTTGGCATGCTTACGGCAGCGATTTTACAATCGCTATCATAAATTTTGAATAATAAAAAATATAAAATTTTTAATTTTTTTACCTAATAAATATAGTTCAATATATAACACAAGAAAATATTATAAATATAAGAATATTTTTAAAATGCTTAAATTTTATTACTGAATAAAATTTATTATAATATTTTTTTAAAAAATATATTAAAAGTCTCCTAAATCTATATCTAAGTCATCATCATCGAAAGAAGATGAAGCACGAGCTGAAAGAGTTGGAGCTAGAGCTGGAATGCTGTCCAATATGTCCTCAAGGCCCCATGAAGTCAGCTTCAAAATACGCATCGAGCCTCATCACCATAGCGATCATGGAACTCTATAGTTGAGCAATATGCTTCCTAGCCTGCTTCCTAACTTGATCTGCCTATGCCCTAGCCTGAGCTGCTTGCGCCAATGCCTCCTCAAACTGCTCCTGACTGATAACATCGAAAGCATGTGAAGAGATGCTCGCCTCAGACCAATAGCTCATTAGCGTATATTCGGGCCTGCATCGGATCCTTCCAGAGTGCTCAGGCCCCAAGATCTGAGACAGATGGTCATGGGGGCCAAAGCTGTCCGAGCCCTCGCACGTGAGTGCATCTAACTGCTCTTATAATTATATATTTAAATAAAATATTATAAAAAATATTATAATACTAATCATACTAATATATTTATTACTTACAAAAATTCTTTTGATCGTGATGTTCATCGGCCTGTCCTTCTTATCTGTACGATTGGATTGAAAGATCTCGCTATGATTGGATATCATCCTATCTCTCATCAGCTATAATAATGGATCAGTTTATTAGAAACATATAAAAAAATATTAATTTAATTAATCTAGTAAGGTTCAAAATTTATTATCTTTTTATGCACATGACTGACCATAGACTCACAATCGAGAGTGTATGTATACTCTCAAGCTACCTGATTCTCCTAGTTCTGATAGGAGGCAGTCTAAAAATATTTAAATAATAAATATTTTAAAAAAATTAAATATAATTTTAAGTGTATTAAAAAATTTAAAAGTTAGAAATTAAATCTTGAACCCCTGGCTCTTTCAATGCCTAACTATCCCCTCCCATTGACTTGGGGGACAGTCCTATATCCAAGGAACAAGCTTCTCTAGAGTGTCCCATCAGTGCTCGAGCCATCCTCTATGGAGCTTGACCTTGTATCCCTCGTACAACTCTCCAATCTTCTTTAGTCGGACATCTCAAGCCCTCTCATGATTTAAAAAATCATACATTCTCTGCATAAAGTTATCAAAAGTCAGTTACAAAATTATTCTAATCAAATATAGTGTAAATATATAAAATGCATAAATATAATTAAGATACACCTATCCATATCTTTCCGCACACTCGATCCCTGACACCAGCATTCATCAATCGTCAGTTAATGGGTAGTACTCGAATGATGTCGGACCACCTCATAAGTACTCCAAAAAAAAAAAAATTGTATCTTAAAATTAATCGTAAGCGCATGGTGTGCAAAATAGCATGTTCAGTAAGTATGGATCGATTTCATAAGAAATTATGTTTGAATTATATTCAAACTCTTGCTTAAGCGAGCTTTAATAAAGAAGAGGAAAGATTGTTTGTTTCTTACTACTAAACAATAATTAACTATAGACAATAATAATCTAAAGATTTAGGGCTTTTGAATCCACTGGACCAATGACTTAGAAAGTCTTTCTAAGATTTCTCTCATGATGTCTCTTGATTGAGATGTAATGCATGGACAAGCATTTATCCTAATTAAAGAACTCTCCTTTCAATTGCTTTTCTTGTGTTATCCAAGTATGGATTATGAAGGAGCTTTGATCCAACAATAATCTATCAAAGTTTTTCACAAAAAATAAGTAAAAATGATTTAAAAAGATTATAGCTTTTCTACCTATTATCCTTCTTGTACCAAATTAAGCATGAACTACAAAGGGATTGAAGCCCAATGATAATCCATCAAGTCTCTTGGCAAGAAGCTTGAAGAAAGAAGAACTCTAAAAAAAACTAAAAGCCAAGAAAAAATTCTAAGAAAAAGCTTCTAATCATGATTTAGCTTCATCACAAATTCCAGAGAATTGCTTAGCTAGACATGATTTGATTCAAAACTATAACATCGATTGAAAATATAAAAAAATATTATACTAGTTGCTAAAATTTAAATTATAAAAATTAAAGAATTACAGAAATAAACTATTCTAGTGCTTAGCAAGAAAAATAAACTATCATAATCCTGAAATTAAAAATTATAAGAATTTAATGTAGGAATATAAACTATTCTATTTGCTAAAGAAAATTAAATTGATGAGAAAAGAGCTAATTTTTATTATTGATAAAAGTTTCTAATACAAAGAGAAAATTTTTAACTCCTAAGTCATTAACAGGACTTAGAGTTGAAATAAGAAGAAAAAAATAAAACCTCTCCTGATCGATCTTTTCTTGGTTAACTCTTCTTCTCACATGTTGAAAGGATGGAAGAAAGTGGAAAAAAGATGGATAAAAATTTTATTGAATAGGTATTCCCACCTATCACATGGGCTCCTACAAGAGTTGTGGTGTGGAGATATATATCTCTTAGTAGAGGCATTGAGTTTTATTTATAGATGTAGGAGGGAGGAAGATTTTTTATTTTTTTTTCATGTAGGACTAATTAAAAGGAGGGGCAACAAGAAAGGGGCCATTGGATTAGAAAACTTGCTTCTCATCCATTGATCTTTAAGTCGCGTTCACACTTGGATCTATGTGAAAGATTATCTTTTAATCTAGGTCCTAGATCTTTAAGTCATGTTCACACTTGGATCTATGTGAAAGATCTTCTTTAATTCTGAGCCCTTGATCAAGAGAAGGTTGTTTCTCATCCCTTCATGAGTAAGTTGCATTCACACTTGAATGAAAGCTGATTGCCTGGTTCACTTGAATCTAAGCCAATTTGAGTCTAATTTAAATTATATGAGTCCAAACTCTTAATTACCTGTAAAGTAGACTAGAGAGCATTAAATTCTTAATAAATAATAAGTAATTAAATTTAATTTATGTATTTGGTGATTTAATTTAAGTATTTATCATACCTCCCAAGTTGAACTTTACTCATCCTCAAGTAAAAAAACTATTGATATACAATACTGATTCTCTTTGACATGAGTATTCATTTAACAATTTTAGAAGTAAAAGATATCTATCTAGAAAATTATCAAGTATGTCATTGGGATATTAAGGCTATTCGATAGAATGATTGAGTAAAGAACATAAATTTTTCAAAGCTTTTTCTTGATCCACTCCTATCTTTATCCTTGGATTGTTGAACATCAAGATGGGCTAGTAGTTTTGAATTTGCACATCCATTCCTTTATTTTTTTTTTGAAAATATAGTCCATCCAATGTCTTAACCACTTAAGCTTTCTATTTAACCCTTGTAGCGAGTGTTAGGCCAATGACTTCCAAACTAGTTGGCTTTAGGGCATTAGATGTAAAACACCCCTCGGGCTTATTAATTTGAGTCAAACAAGCTACGTATTGAGACTTGGCTGCATGATTTTTTTAAAAAAATATTGTCCACTTTTGATGTGAATATCATTGCTTAGGTAATGAGATCCGATTACTCGATGAAAAATCAATATTTTTTTTTGAAGGAACTCTATACATCAACATATCCCACTCATACCCATAGGAGGTCGACTTTCTTTAGATATTAATAGGAAATGCTAGAAATGCTCAAAATTAATTTTGATTCTAAACTTAACCTTATATTAAATTTTATCAATATGTAGTCCCTCAATGCTCCATAACTTATCTAAAGTATGCATCAAATACTGTTACAATGTCTAATGTTACTCAAGTCTGAAACATAGTCAGGTATATGAATATTAATAAATTTACAAGTACAAAGGTTCAAAGTAAAGTTTAAAGTTTATCCCTCACCCCCAACTTATTCTACATTAGCCTCAACAGGATAAAAAAAATAAAAAAAATAAAATAAATAAAAAAAAAGGAATACACCTGATTTGATATGTCCTTGGTTCAGTAGGCATCTTCAGATGTTCTTGAGTATGCAATTTTAGCTCTTCCCCCTAACTTATTTGACATTGACTTTACTAAAGCAAGACCTAAATAAACTAAAAATAAAATTAAAATACAAGAATTTGGGTTGCCTTCCAGGAGTGTTAAGTTTAAAGTCTTTAGCTAAACTTTTATTAAAACTATTCCTGAGAAATTAGGTTGCCTCCCAACAAGCGCTAAGTTTATAGTCTTCAGCTAGACTAAACTCTAATCTTCATATGTTATCTTAACCTGGGTCATATATAGGGCTGAAAAATTCACTTGATTTTTCACCACCAATTTCAAAGAGATAGTCTTCTTCCACATAACCAGTTTTATCATGAATCTCTCTTTGTAGACTTAACATCTCCTGGATTGGACCTAGGTCTAATTTAATAGTTTTAGGTAGAGTTTTTGATGGACCTAGATATTCATACTTTTGGTGTTCAAGAAGTATCTTCTGATCCAGTGATGGTGTTTTCTCAATAATTAGTTTAATTGGTGATTCTAGCTCTGATCGAATATTTCTATGATTAACAATTGCCCAAATTTCATTTCCAAATTCTTAGTTCAACTCGGGATTAATTTTGATGTCCTCATGGCTTAGATCATTGGGTTCATAGATATTTTCTTAGATCAAGTTTTCTTTATTAGATTGGTTCAATTCCTATTCCAGGTTAAAAATATTCAGTTCAATGGTCATATTTCCAAACGAGAGCTTCATGAGTCCATTTCGATAATTGATTATGGCATTAGTAGTCGCTAGAAATGGTCTTTCTAAAATAATCAGGATATGATCCTTCGGGTTTGGGTTTGGAACGAGTTCAGTCTCTAAAATGATAAAATCTATGAGAAAAATAAAATTATTAACCTTAATTAACACATCCTCTACCACTTCTTTAGGGATCCTAAAAGATTAATCTACTAGTTGTAAGGTAATCTCTATCGATTTCAGTTCTTTCAATCCTATTTGCTTATGTACAGAGTATGGCAGAATATTTACGCTGGCCTCTAAGTCTAATAAAGCCTTATTAATATTGGTCTCTCTGATAGTGCATGAAATTATAGGAGACCCTGGATCTTTATACTTAATCGGCACTTGACTTGATAAATAGGAACTCATACTTGCTGCTAAGAAGGCTTTCTTGGATAAATTGGTTGTCCTTTTCTTTATGCATAGGTCCTTTAGAATTTTAGCAAAGGTCGGAACTTGCTGAATCATATCTAGTAGAGGAATATTTACTTAAACTTTTTTAAATATCTCTAATAATTTATTCAAGTATTCTGATTATTTATTGAACCTTAGTCGATTCGAAAAAGGAGCTGTAAGCTTGGTGGGTTTTGCAAGCAGATTTGATGAATCATTAAGTACTGATGACTCAGGCTCTTTAGATTGGTTCTGATGGATGGATCGTTCAAAAGATGGCTCAGATGATGAGTCTTCTTGAATCTCAGGCATACCCACCTTATTGTCCACTTATTTTCCTAACTTTAGGGTGTAAATTGCATTTACTTGGTTGACTTGGTTTTTATGCTGAGGTCGTGGACCATTCTGAACGAATCAGTCTAGAATTTCAGGATTAGATTTTAAAATTTTTTTAAATCTATGCAGCAAAAATATGAATTAATCATATTAATTCATAATTAAATATAAAAACTCTAGATCTAGGATCTTATTACATGAGTAAAGAATGATATTAAATCAAAAATTAAAACATGAGAATAAATCATATTGATCATATCAACATAAATACTGTTCTACGCTAGATCAAATCTAGATAGGAGAAAGATGATCGTATCATCCATACCTTTATAAATTGAGTTCTCTAACTTGCTGATCAGGGCCTGATCAGGGCCTGAGGTTATCGTTCTGAGCCATACATGCATCCAGCCTCTACAAGTTGTCTACATTAGCCCTTAATCACTGATCAGAAGTTCGATGCCTGAAAATCAACATAGTTTGCTAGAACTGCGCTGATCCTTCTTTGATGGTTGATTTGGATCTTTTTTCTTTGAAACTTGGATCCTTCAATTTTTAGAAGATGAGAAAGATGATTTTGGAACTGAGACACCTCTCAAAATCATAAAATGAATAAAGAAATAGATGAAAGAAAACCCTAGAAGAAGACTCTCTTCTTCTTATCTTTTTCTCTCACCAAAGCACCTTGACTGGTGCCTTTACAATTTCCACACCTATACTGCTCTGTGCCCTGCCTCTCCATGCCCAAAGACCTCTCTCATAGATTTGTAATCTACCAAAAAATTAGGTTAAAAATCTTTTTATATTGAGAGATATGAAGGAGTCATTGTCTAGGTCAAATACCTAATCAAGAGACCTCTAAATTGGGCTAGACTTGGGACGCCCAACTTTTGGGCGTCCCTTTCTTTTTGGGTGTGGACCACCTAATGTTTGGCATATTAAAATTCTTTATTTTTCATGAAAATTTAAAAAAAAAAATCAGGAGTTTAAATGCCATACATGGATAAGAATTCTGGTTGCAACAAACTCTATCAAATAGAGTTTGAAATCAAAATGACTAATTTATTTTGACTTGGTCCTCAACCAAATACTATATAAGAAGTATATGAAACATGGGGATTCATATGCTCTCTCTAAAAAAAATAGATTCATGAAAAAATAAATAAAATTTCATGGAGAGTGCATAAATATTGAATGGCGCAAGGATTTGGAAGTCCTAGTGAGACTAGGACTTCTAAGTTGACTTGGTCCAACTTGATCCTTGGACCAAATTAAATTAGGATTTATTTAATCCAATTAGATTAGTTCTTAGTCTAACTAATAATCTTATTAAATTAGATTAAATAATATTTAATTTTAATTTAATTTTTAATCAAATTAGAGATTAGGTTCAGTCAAGTCCTAATTGAACTAGGACTAGTTCTTCCTTACAATTAGTTCATTCAATAAACTAATTAAACTTGATCCACTTAAGCCCAAACTAAATCTAATTAAATTATATTTAATTAAACTTAATTTTAGCTCTCTGGCTTAATCAAATTAGGCCAATTAGCAATCGAATTGCTAATTGATCATTCTACAACACTTGCACTAGGTTAAACATCATTCATATTGATTGTTTAATCTTAGAATAATTTTTAATCGTTGATCAACCATCCGATCAAATCATGATCTCTTACATATGTGATCCCTTAGGTTTGAGCCTAAGTCGATAGCATAAGAACTAATTTTTGTACCAATTAAAGTGATCATCTAGCAATGATATCTGACAGTCGGATAGGTCGAATGTATAGAAGAACATCATTAGAATCCATGTGGATATAGTTTCTGTATAATTCATTCCTGTAACCAAAATATTCGTAGGATACATCAGAGTTTAACTATTAACCTCGATTAGGTCATTTATATTAAATTTCAAAATACCAAATCCATTTTATGGATTACCTTGGCCAAGATTTTTTCTATATTGAAATATAGTGATGCATTCTTCTCCAACTCTTAAAGTGGTCAATCCCATCTTGATTACTCACTGACTTTACAAGTACTTGCCTATGCTCAGAAACCTTTCATTATTGAATTAAAAATTTAGTTAGTCCGATATCAAAGTATAGTGAGTTGCTTGTAAGCCACTATGGTGATCTCAGGTCTAAGGGATATTTATACCTATATCCTATCAGAGCAATTCTCGACAGTAGAACGCTCTAAAGTTGGTCACGTCCAGTAATGATGTACCCATATATCTTACTTGTATGTCATACCAGTATCTCCATACAACTAATTTATGTGGCATACAATAATCTATGCTTGATAAATGCTATCATCCTAATTAACAGCATATCATTTGATCGTGAACTATTTAAGGACTAATCGATAAATCCTCTTTTTATCGAAACTAAATATCCTAAGGACTTCATTACAACAATGAAGTTCATTAGAAGATGTAGACTTTATGATAAAAATATTAAAATATTTATTTTATTTATTAATAAATTAATTATAATTACAAGATAGCACAACCATCAAGAGACTGATGATTAGCTTTGGAACATATTTTTCAACAACTCCCACTTGTCCTAAAGCCACTCGGAACAGTATCTAATACCCATATTCGATTTATGACTATCAAACTTCTTTATTACCAGGGCTTTAGTGATGGGGTTGGTCAGATTCTCTTTTCTATCGATCTTCTAAAGGTCGACATCACCTCGATCCATGATCTTTCGAATTAGGTGGTAGCGGCGCAGTATGTGCTTTGTTCGCTGATGTGCTTTTGGTTCTTTTTCCTGAGCAATGGCATCAGTGTTGTCGCAGTGAAGCAGGATCGGTCCATTAAGGGAGGGTGCTACTATAAGCTTGGTGATGAATTTTCTTAGCTACATAGCTTTCTTCATGGCATCTGATACTGCAATATACTTTGCTTCACAAATAAAGTCGGCCACAGTATGCTACTTGGAACTCTTTCAGTAGACAGTTCTATCATTTAGGATAAAGACATAACCCGACATGCTTATACTATCATCATGGTTAGATTGAAAGCTGGAGTCTATAAACTTCTCAAGTTTTAGATTTGACTTACCATAAATTAATCATTGATCCTTAGTATTTCTTAAATACTTAAGGATGACTTTAACCACTTTTTAGTGATTTTCTCCTAGATCAGATGATATTTACTCACTATTCCTAGTGAGTATGCCACATCTGATCTCATACATATCATGATGTATATGATAGATCCCACTATCAAAATATATGGGACTCTACTCATACACTCTCTCTCTTCAAAAGCTGTCGAACAATCCTTCTTAGAGAGAGAAATTTCATGGCCTATCGAAAGATAGCCTTTCTTAAAATTTTTTTATGCTGAACCTTTTTAGCATAGTTTCTATATACGTGGACTGGGATAACCCAAGCATCCTCTTAGATTTATCCCTATAAATCTTCATCCCTAGAATGTAGGATGCTTCACCCAAGTCTTTCATGGAGAACTGAGATGACAACCAAACCTTTATTCCTTACAGTGCAAGGATGTCATTCTGGATTAAAAGAATGTCATCTATGTACATGACAAGGAATACCACTGTCAGACCATTCATTCACTTGTAAATGTAGGGCTCTTCTCTATTCTTAATGAAGCTATACATTTTAATCACGTTATCAAAATGCATGTTCCAACTTTGAGATGCTTGCTTCAATCCATAAATAGATCTCTAAAGCTTGCACACCTTGGACTCATCTATAGATGTGAACCCCTCAGGTTGTATTATATCCACTTTTTCGATCAGCTCTGCATTCAAGAAAGCTGTCTTCAGATACATTTATTAGATCTCATAGTCCAGATGGACAGTATAGCAAGCATTATTTGAATGTATTTAAGTATTGCCACATGAAAGAATGTCTCATCATAGTCAATACCATAATGTTGATGATACCTCTTGGCAATCAGATGAATTTTATAGATCTCGATCTTTTCGTCTGTGCTCCTCTTCCTTTTGAAGACCCACTTACACTCAACGAATTTAATCCATTCAGGTGGATCAACCAATGTCCATACATCATTGACCTTTGTGGACTCTATTTTGAATTTCATGGCCTCAAGCCATTTCTCAAAATCAGGCCTCTATATTGTATCCATATAAGTGATCGAATCCTCATCATTCTGATCGAGTTTGATGGGATCACCATCTTATACCAAAAAATCATAGTATCTATTCAGATGATGCGGTACTCTATCTAATCATCTTAATGGTATAGGTACATTGGGCTCTAAATTTAATCTAACCAAATTCGATTTTGGTTCAACTACAGGTGTTGGTGTTTCTACCTGCTGAACTTTGTCAAGTTCAATCTTAATGTATGCTCTTATAAAATGAATAATATGAAATAAATAAAATTTATATTTAATCAATTCAAATAATTTATTTTCTAAAAAATTCTCTTTTTTATATTTTAGTTTGAATTGATTATACATTTGCATATTTTTTCTTAATATTTCTCCTCCTTTCTGTCATCATTAAAATCACAACAATAAAAGAATCATAAAAAAGATAAAAAAGGCAAGAATATAAAAAGGATTGATTTTCTTTCAAGATTTAATACTACATAGTTAGAGGTGTATGTTGGTTTACAAAAAATGAATCTCATACCAATATACCTAAATCAAAAGTTAAAATAAAAAAAAAATTAGACTTAGTCCTCATCAGAGAGGAACTCAATGATGGGTTTAGATGAAGATTTGGATCTAGTTGAGGATAAGTGAGGAGCAGATCTAGGAGATGGTGATGGTCTCGAAGAAGATGATGGTCCATAAGAAGAAGAAGTCCGACTCAAAATCTACCACAGAGTGAAAATGAGGACTTCAGCTGTGGTGCACTGAATAGTGATATTCTCTTCAAGTCTTTGTGTAATTCTGGCATTGTCGGATAGGAGTAGTTCAATTTAAGTTGATGTTTTATACTGCTCCTCCAAAATTTTTAACCTTTGAGATAGTCCACTGATTTGTTGATTAAGCATTTCTATTCGATCCTCAGTGGATATCCTTTGCTCTTCAATGCTTACTAAAAGTTGATGCCTCACACTGGATAGTATATCCATAAACCTTTCAGATACTTTCTGAACCACTTCTTCTACCATCCTTTCAACTAATAGATCTTAATCAAAAGTTGGGGGAGGAGCTGGAGCAGGACAAAAAGGCACCTGAGGAGAGAGTGGAGACCCTGGTATAGTGAAGGAGGGTCCAGTAGATGGTGATGGTGGAGGGGGTGGAGATCTATGTTCTTTAGGCTCGATTGCAACATGTTCATCTGCCCTCACCCATTTATCATCCTTCTTTATAAATTTCATCTGGTTCAATGTTCCCTCATTGATGTAGTTCGTGTGAGTCAGCTTTTTAAAATCTTCACCTTTTAGATTAACTTGAAAGTCTTTGAAGATTAAGATAAAGATAATTCCATAGGATAAACATGCCTTACTCTTGCTGGCTGTATCCTTTAGTTGTTGTAGCATGAGAGAGGAAAAGCTGATGGGAGTTTCAATCACCATAAAGAATAGGACTTCAAGTTCTTTTTTTTCAACCCAATCACATCTTCCAACTTTAGGAAAAATAATATGACTGACAAAGGACTGCAGTAATCTTATTTCGATCAAAAGAAGATGTGAAACAAGTTAAAGATTTTCATCAACCTCTTTCCTTTCTAAGACACACTTAAGGGCTTCAGTTTTATCAAATAAGTTTAGATTACTGATCCCAGCCTTAGGCACTTTAAGGAGCTGCCCTATTTTTTTCTCATCTAAAGAAATATGCACTCCTTTCATAATAGATTCTACCTTCGATCCATGCTCAAAACTAATGTGGTCAAAAAATTTTCTTATTAAGTCCAGATAAATGTTTACCTCTAGGGTACAGAGTTTTTTCCAATCTTGCTGCCGAATCCAGGACCCAATATGGAAGTGCTTCCGATCAAGGTAACCGATGTCCACACAGTGGCTTGTTGGAACTATCCTATTAGCAACGAAAGGCTGGGCATGAGATGATGAAGCAGATGGAGATGATTGAGCCATATTGTGCTATCATCTAGCTTCAGTCGATGGAGTGACGGAGGGTCTTTGAGTGGTGAGCGATCTCTTTTTTAAAGCCATTAGGGGCCAAGGTTTGAAGGGAATGGACAAGAGAGGATGATTTGAAGGGTTTTTGAGAAAAGGAGGAGAGTTTTGAAGAGAATGGAGGAGATGTCTCAGATGAGTGGAATGAAAGAATGGAACAGGGGACCTCTCATAAACCGATTTTAAAAAGAGGGCCCGCACGAATCGAGAGCTCTCGTCTTAATGATGAGACATCTCAAAAACTTCAAAAGCTCTCACGTTTAGCATGAGAGGCCTCGAAATCTAGTTGAGAGATCTCATGAATAACCTGAGACTTCTCGAGCATAGGAAAAAAAATCAAAATATAAGAGGAATTTCAAGCCAATTTTTCTTGAATTTTTAGGATGGAAAAAGGGGTGTTAGGAATGATGAAAGGAGGTTAAAAATGATCCAATAAATTTAAAATTAAGCATTATTAAAGAGAATCACAAGTACCAAGTTCATCTCAGATTTTTGAGAATCTATCTTCATTTAGAGGTTTTGTAAAAATGTCAGCTAGTTGATTTTTAGTTGTGATAAATTCAAGCATAATGTTATTATTTTGTACATGATCTCTAATGAAGTGATGTCTAATTTCAATGTGTTAAGCTCTTGAATGTTAAATAAAATTTTTTATCAGATTTATGGCACTAGTGTTGTCACATCTAATAGAAATTTTATTTTGCTTAATTCTAAAGTCTTCGAGTTGCTGCTTGATCCAAAGTATTTGAGCATAGCAACTCTCTGCAGCAACATATTTGACCTCAACCATTGATAGTGCTACAGAGTTTTGCTTTTTGCTATACCAAAAGATCAAGTTCAATCCTAAAAATTGGCAAGTACCACTGGTACTCTTTTTATCAATTTTACATCCTCCATAGTCTGCATCAGTGTATCCAATCAATTCGATGGAGGAATATTTTGAGTACCAAAATTCTAAGTTATGTGTGTAAATTAAATATCTAAAAATTCTCTTAACAGTTAGTAAGTATGATTCTTTAGGGTTAGATTGAAATCTTGCATACATGCATACACTAAATAGTATATCAGATCTACTTACAGTTAAATAAAGTAGGGATCCTATTATACCTCTATAGAGCTTTTCATTTACATTCTTACCATTCTTGTCTTTGTCAAGTTTGCATGAGGTGCTTATGGGAGTGCTAATTTTTTTTCATTTTTCATGCCAAATTTCTTTAGCATCTTCTTGATGTACTTTATTTGGCTGATGAAGATGCCTTTCTTTGATTATTTGATTTATAGTCCAAGAAAGAAGTTCAGCTCCTCCATCATGCTCATTTCGAATTCATCCTGCATCAACTTAGCAAACTCTTGACAAAGAATTTCATTAGTAGCTTCGAATATGATATCATCCACATATATTTGAACCATAAGAAGATCATTTTTTTAAAAAAAATAGAGTGGTGTCAACACTTCCTCTAATAAAATTATTATGTAGTAAAAATTTGCTCAATCTTTCATACCATATTCTAGGTGCTTGCTTAAGTCCATAAAGAGCTTTGTTTTATTTATGCACATGGTTAGGAAGTGAGTGATTTTTAAAACCAGAAGGTTATTCTACAAAAATTTCTTTAGTAATATAACCATTCAAAAAGAGGCTTTTCACATCCATTTGAAATAGTTTAAAATTCATGTAACAAGCAAAAATAAGTAACAATCTAATTACCTCTAATCTTGCTATAGGTGCATATATTTTACCAAAGTCAATTCCTTCTTCTTGATTATATCTTTTAGCAACTACTCTAACTTTATTTCTTACAACATTACCATGTTCATCCAATTTATTTCTAAATATCCATTTTATGCCGATTATTGGATGGTCAATGGGTCTGTTTACAAGAGTTCATATATTGTTTCATTCAAATTGGTTTAGTTCATCTTGCATGGCTAGCATCCAATTAGGGTCTTGTTCAGCTTCTTCTATGTTTTTAGGTTCTATTTGAGAAACAAATGCAAGATAATCAAATATATCCTTAAAAGAGGATTTAGTTCTTATCCCTTATGAAGGATTACCTAATATCAATTCTTTTGGGTGATATGTACATACCTCCACTCCTTGGATAGATCTCTATGATCATCGGTTGCTTTATTCTCACCATCATGACTTTATTTTAAGATTGTTGTAGATTTATCTTTGTCTTGAACGTTATTGTCCTTCGAGTTTAGATCCTTCATTTCATCTTTGAGAATTTCTTTATCATCATCAAAAATATCTTTCTTTCTCGAAGATTGGTTGTTAGCTTCATAAAAAAATGATATGAATAGATTCTTCAACAACCAAAGAGTATTTGTTGAAAACTCTATATGCTTTGCTAGATGTAGAATATCCAAGGAATATACCCTCATCTGCCTTAGCATCGAATTTACCTAGATTATCTTTATCATTATTATGAATAAAATATTTACATAAAAAATATGAAAATAATTAATATTAGGTCTTTTTTCTTTCCAAAGCTCATAGGAGGTTTTCTTTAAAATTGAGCGAATAGAAACTCTATTTAGGATGTAACATGCTGTGTTAATAACTTCAGCCCAAAAATATTTGGATAGATTTCCTTCACACAACATGGTATGGGCCATATCAACTAAGATTCCATTCTTTCCATTTTATCGAGAGATTCTAGGTGCAGAAAAATTATGTTCAATGCTATGTTCATTGCAAAATTCTTCAAAGTGTTTATTTTCAAATTCTATGCCATGATCACTATGGATACATACCATAGTAGAGTTCTTTTTATTTGTAATTTTCTTGTAAAACTTTAAAAACATTGAAAATGCTTCATCTTTATGAGCTAAAAATAAAATCCAAGTAAAATGAGAATAATCATCCATAATTACTAGACCATATTTCTTTGCTCCTAGGCTTGTGGTCATAGTAGATCCAAACAAGTCCATATGAATTTATTCAAGGGGTCTAGAAGTTGAAATTACAATTTTAGATTTGAAACTCCTTCTAGTTTATTTTTTAAATTAGCAAGCATCATAAACATGATCAATTTTGAAATCTAGTTTTGATAGCTCCTTAACTAAGTCCTTATTATGCAATTTATAAAGAGTATGCATGCTAGCATGACCTAACCTATGGTGCCAAAGCCAACTAGTTTCCTTTATATTAGCATTCATTGTAACTAGGCATTCGCCACTCTTCATAGCAATTTTATCAAGATTTATCATGTAGATGTTGCCACGCCTAAATCCAATGAATTTTAAACTATCATCCAAGGAACTAGATATTTTGCATAAAGAAGATTCAAAAGAAACTTTAAAACCATTATCACAAAGTTGACTAATACTAAGCAAGTTATGTTTTAAGTTATCAACTAATAATACATTATCTATAAAAGTGGTAGGAGTAATCTGAATTTTATCATAGCCAATAATTTTACCTTTGTCGTTATCGTCAAAGGTGACTACTCTCCCATCCTTTCTTTTAAGGATGATGAATTGTTGCTTATCACCTGACATATGCCTTGAGCAGTCGCTATCTAAGTACCACTTTCTTTTTTATCCTTGGGCTGCAAGGCATTTCTGCATAAATAATCAAGTGATGGTTTTAGGTACCCAAGTCTTCTTGGGTCCTTTAGGATTAGTAGACATGGTTTCTTTTGAAATCCAAATCTTTTTAACAGTTTTTCTATTGAACTTAGAAGTATTACATTCAAATGCTTTATGTCATATCTTTTTACATCTAAAGTAGGTGATGTGAGAGGTGCCAGTTGAAGTATGTGCAGTGAAGAAATTCTTTAAAAACTTAGTTTTGTCTTTAGGTTTATATCCTAGTCTGGCTTTATCATAGACTCCCCTTTGATTATTTAAGATCATTTGCAATTTTTCTAAACTACAAGTGAATTTATCAACTAAAGGCCTTAATTTATCTAATTCATCCTTTAGAATTTTGTTCTCTTCTTTTAATTTGTTGTTGCCACTAATTACCTCTTTCTTTTCCTTCAAAAGTGTTTGAGTCATTTTCTTAAGACTTTTATTTTTTATGCTAATCTTTTTGAAATCTTTCATTAAATCATAAAAAGCATCTGAAAGTTCATCAAAGATAAAATCTGAATCAAGAGTAGAGGATACCTCATCATCTTGTGCCATGAAACACAAGTTTGCTTCATTTTGGTCTTCTTCCTCCAAGCTTGACTGATCATTGTCGCTCCAAGTTGCTATCATGGCTTTCTTTTTTATTCTTTTTGACTCTTTCTTCAACTGAGGACATTCAGCCCTAAAATATCCTGACTTTTTACATTCGTAGCAAGTGGACTGATCCTTCTTTTTTTTCCTTTCTTTCTCCCTATTGGCTTCTCCTCCAATGAAGCTCCTCTTCTTGAATCCTTATCTTTTTCTTTTCATAAATTTCTTAAATTTTCTAATAACTAGGGCCATGTCTTCATCATTTTTTTTGCTGGTGGATAGATCATCTTCTTCTTCAGCAGCCATGGATTTCAGCGCTATTATTTTCTTCTTCTTGTTGTCTTCCTCATTGTGCCGACTCATGGCTAGCTCATGTGTTATCAAGGATCCAATGGGCTCCTCTAAAGGTAACATGTTTAGATCTTTTACCTCCTGGATGGCTATTACTTTGGCTTCTCATGTCCTAGACAAAGACCTGAGAATCTTTCTTATCAATTCACTATTACTGTAAACTTTATCTAAACTTTTTAAACCATTTTTGATATTAGTGAATTTTATGTACATGCTAGTGATAGATTCAGTGGAATTCATTTTAAACAACTCATATTGGTGAACTAGCATGTTAATTTTAGTTTTTTTTACTTAATTTATCCCTTCATGCGTGACCTCAAGCCTATCCTAAATTTTCTTTACTAAATTGCAAGTAGAGATTCGGTTAAACTCGTTAGCATCAAGGGCACAATAGAGTATATTCATTGTCTTGATTTTTAATTGGGCAAGTTTCTTATCTGTTTCATCCCAATTCTTCTTTGGCCTAGGAGTGGATGTGCCATTGACAATGATTGTGAGAGTGTGTGGACCATTGATAATGATACTCCATATGTCATAGTCAAGGGCTTGAATGAAAATGCGCATGCGAGCTTTTCAATAGGTATAGTTAGATCCATTGAAAAGAGGTAGCCTATTTGTGAATTACCATTTGGCAAGTGAACCTTCTAGTTGGTTTGACATGATCTTTATCTTTAGTTGATAAAATCAATAATTAGTAAAGAATCAAGGCTCTGATACTAATTATTGCCCAGATGAACAATCCAAGAAGGAGGGTAAATTGGGTTTTCAAAAATTTAAACAGATATGTATGGTGATTAAAGATTAAATCCTGAGTGAATCAAATATGAGAGCAAATAGAAGACACAAACTAGAGCACATACATAAGCAAGAGAATTTTATAGTGGTTTGGTGCACTTCCAGCACCTACGTCTACTCAAGCAAATTCTTAAAAATTTTTCTATAATCCCTTAAGATTATAGTCGGATAGTTTTTTTGGACTCACTATCCAATAACCCAATTGATTTTTTTTTAGGTTCACCAACCACAACCTTTACAAGAATTAGATAAACCAATCTGAATAAACAAAAAGAAAGAAAAATTTCAAAACCCAAGTTTCAGCCCCTGCTGAAACTAAATACATAAAAAGGAGAAAGAAAATGTTTCAACTCAAAAGGCCCCTTCGAATGAACAGAAGAATTGTCCTTGCCATTCGTTGAAAGCCTCTTTGAATCCATGGAGTTAATGCATTTGAAGATTCTTCAATGCTTGAGAGAATAGATTGATTGAAGATTGGAATTTCCATTCAAGAGTAGAGCATATTTTTCTTTTCTCTCATTTTTTTTAATCATGAATAAGCTTTCTTCCTTTTATATCTACAGCATTTCTTCTCTTCTGGTGATGATTGGAGCTCAGAAAAAGTAAAATCCGAATGTTGGAGAGCAGCAACTAGCTGTTAGAGTCAAAAAAATCTAATTTGGAATGTCCCATCAAAAAATTATCGTCGAGTTCTAAGACCTCTCGATTTATCTTGAGATGTCTCGCTAAGTTACGGAGCCTCTCGATTTGAACAGGAGAGCTCTTGCCTTCAGTCTCATAAAAAATTATCTTTCTAAAAAAAATAGCTCGTCTGAGATTGAGACCTCTCAGTTCTGAACGAGATATCTCACGAAAACTATGAGACCTCTCGAGAATCCTACGAGACCTCTCGCTCTCAGGGTATAGAAACTGAATTTCTATCATCTGAGATCGAGAGCTCTCGAGATTCTCTTAAGACCTCTTGAAACCATGCCAGAATAGTGCTTGGGACATGCCAATCCAGTCGAGAGCTCTCAAAAAAATTTTGAGACATCTCGAAGACTGCTTCAAGATGATTTTGAGGGAATTTTCACTCCGTACAAGGAAATTTAAATTTTGATTGATTTTTCCTTAATATCTTTCTTATTTTGATCAAAGAGCTCTCTTTCTTTTGATATTAGAATACTTAAAATAAAATATATTAGCAATTATTTGCTTTAATGTTTGTTCATCATCAAAATTACTTAGAGGGTTCAACACGGCTAACGTTAGACTGGATCGACTCAGTCTAAGACTAAGCCAATCCAGTTGTGTACCATGCTAGCAGTCCCAAAAATACTATTTTATATCTAAATTTTTCTCTAAGACATAGTCAATCCAGTCTTGAACTGAGTCGACCTAGTTTCTAACTTAGCCGACCCAGTCTTAGGATGAGCTGAATAAGTTTCTGAATTTTGCTACTTAAGTTGATTTCTTTTCCGACTTGCTTCCATCTTTTTATGATCTGTCTTCTCATATTTTCAAGACTTGAGAGTATCACTTCTGAGCTCACATTCTCTATCTTGGTGCTTTCAAGTCCTTGCAAACTCATCTTTTTCTTGCAAACCCATCCATGCCACACACATCTGAAAGCTATCTCTGGAGAGTACCTTCATGAGTACATCAGATTGATTCTTCTTTGTGTAGATCTTAATTAGTTCAACCTCATCTTTCTCCACTAGCTCTCTGATCCTATGGTACCTTACATCTATATGCTTTGTGCATGCATGATAGATTAGATTCTGTGTAAGCAGCAGAACACTCTGACTATCACTGTATAGTTTAACCTTACTCTACTCCACCCCGATCTCAACAATCAGCCTCTTAAGCCAAAGTAATTCTTTTACAGTCTCAGTAATGCCAATGTACTCGATCTCTATGGTAGATATGACCGTGATTGATTAAAGGATTAATTTTCAAGATACCGGTCCATCATACATGCAGAAGAGGTATCCAGTAGTAGACATCCTTGTATCAAGATCACCTGCATAATTTGCATCTATAAATCCTTCTAGAGGATCCGAACCTCTGTCTTCAAATTTTCTCGGCTGTCCAACAAACGTCAAACCATAATTCTTTGTTCCCTATAGATATATCAATATCCACTTTAATGCTTTTCAGTATTTCTTTTCAGAGTTAGTTATATATCTACTAATCGTGCTCACTGCATGTGCTATATCTGATCTACAGCATACCATAATATATATTATACTGCCTATAGCATTCGCATAAGAAACTCCATCCATGTACTCTCTCTCTTCTTCTGACTGGAGGCTTTGATACTTGGAGAGAGATATATGTCTCAACAATAGTGTCTCATAGGTTTGGTTTTCTCCATTTCAAACCTCTTCAAAACTTTGTGGATATATCCTTTTTGTGATAAATGGAGTACTCCATTTCATTTATCTCTATAAATCTCTATTCTAAGGATTTTCAGTGCTGGACCCATATATTTCATCTCAAATTTAGCTAATAATGCTCTTTTCAGCTCTTTCATGGCCTTCATATTTTTGCTGGCTATGAGCATATAATCAACATACAATAAGGTATAGGGCATCCTTCTCATCTACATCTTTGACGTAAACACAACTATTATGTTCACATCTGACAAATCTCAGGCTCAAAATAAAGCTATCAAATCGGTGATACCACTGACGAGGAAATTATTTCAGGCCATACAATAATCTCTTCAGTAAACACATCTTTTCCTCCTGTCCAATCTTCATGAAATCATCTGGCTGCTTCATATAGATTCTTTCCTCCAATGTGCCATAAAGAAAGGTCATCTTCACATCCATCTATTCCAACTTCATGTTGTACTGTGCCATTAGTGACAGTAAAATTTGAATAGATGTATGATGTACCGTAGGAAAGAAAACTTTTATGTAATCTATCCCTTCTTTTTATGAGTATCTCTTTACTACCAGTCTTATCTTGAATCTAACTCTACCTTATTTTGAAGGTGCTTCCTTCTTTATGAACACTCACTTTGAGTCAATAGGTCAAGCACCTTCTAGAAGATCCACCAACTACCATATCTGATTTTTATTTAGTGATTCCATCTTCTCCATCATGACCTGCATTCACGATTCATGGTCTTCACTCTTCATGGCCTCTGTATAATTCTCTAGATCTCCATTAGTAGTGATGAGTAAATAGGAGATAACCTCATCAATGCCATATCTGACCGGCCTTCTAACAGTACGCTAGGGTTTATACAAAGTTACTTTCACTGACACATCTCTATCTGAAATCTATGATTGATCCTGTACATCCATTTGAACTGCTAGCCCTCCATGTTGATTTTTAATCAGAGACAACTTTTCTATCCAGCTTCATCTTAACAGAAATACTCTTGTAAGTGGATGTAACCTACATGCCATTATTCTCTGACTGGCCATCGCTGTTCATCTTTATTTTTTTAGTTGTTCCTATATTCTCAAGCCTCTCCAAGATGCTTTTTTTTATCAAAAATGATATTCCTGCTGATCACTACCTTCTATGCTTCAGGATTCCACAGCAGGTATCCCTTGACTCCTTGTGGATATCCTATGAATGTCATCTTTTGAGATTTAAGATCCAACTTCTCTTGGTTGTCTCTACATGTGCATAGGCTATGCAACCAAAGACTTTCAGGTGGCCAAGCTCTACCTTCTTTCGACTCTAGACTTCTTTTGGAATGCATTCATTTAGCTTGCGATGAGGGGATCTATTGACAAAAAAACAAGAAAAAGTTAAAGCATCACCCCAAAAGAATTTTAAAAGTGATGTCTGCAGCCTTAAACTCCGTGCCTTCTCGATCAGTGTTCGATTCATCCTTTCTGTAACACTATTCTACTGGAGAGTCATCTTCACTGTGTAATGATGTTTGATACCATTTTTCTTTTAGTATCTTCTAAACTCTAGGCTTATATACTCCCCTCCATTATCCGACTTCAGACACTTCATATGTCTTCCTAACTCTTCAACTTCAGCTCTCCAGGGTTTCAATCGAGCAAACACCTCTGACTTTTCTCCAATCAGATAAATTCATACCTTCCTTGAGAAATCATCAATAAAAGTGATAAAATATCTTGCCTCATCTCTAGTTGATACAGGAGCTGGTTTCCACACATTTGAGTGTAGTAAATCCAGCACTCCTTTACTGTACTTGATATTTTTGGTAAATTTTATCCTATGCTATTTATCAAAATGCATGGCTTACATAAATCTATGTCCTCCTTTAGGACAGGGATCATCCCTCTTCTATTGAGTTTAGTAAGCCATCGATCATTTATATGATCCATCCGATAGTGCCACAGTCGATATAAGAGCTGCTCCTCTTATGCCACTGCTAATATCTCTGCACTATCATTTACCACTGAGCCTTTTATTTTATAAAGATTGTTCTCAGTCTTGTACCTCTCATCACCACCAAAATTTTTTTGAAAATTTTCAGACATCCACTCCTAGCCTGGCTACTAAGAGCATAACCCTACTCCTCCAAGTAGCCCAAAAAAATTAAATTTTTTTTTTAATTTTGATACATGCCTGACATTTGATAATGTACGAATAATTTCGTTGTACATTCTCATCCTGATTGAGCCAACTCTAGCTACTCTGCATGGGTGATCATCTCTAAGGCTAACACTTGCTCCATCGATCTTCTGGTAGGTAAAGAACCACTCCTGATGAGAAGTATAGTGGTGTGAGCATGCTAAATCTAATATCCATAAAGTATCGCACTCTATGGACCTATCTGATACAACTAGTAGGTCTTTTTCATTGCTCATCGAAGCTGTATCATCACTCTTGATGGCCTTTTCTTTTTCTAACCTCAAAAGGGGACAATCTCTCCTTAGGTGTCCAGGCTGATGATATTTATAATATTTCAATGTTCGTCTGATCCCAAAACTTTAACTTGCCTTTGGATTTTCTTCTTGTCTTCTCTTTTGATCTTTCCTATTTTTCATTTACGGCCAAGATTTTAGATTTGGGATCTTCCTTGCATATCTTTTTTCTCTGCTCATTTAATCTGAGCACACTAATAACTTCTTCATAGTTTAGGATCTCCTTTTCATAAACTAAAATTATGATGAGACCATCATATGAGCCTAAAAGAGAAGAAAGCAACAACAATGCCTGATCTTCCTCGTCGATCTTCACATCCAAACTCATCACCTCAGAACACACCTGATTGAATCTTTGGATATGTGCAACAAGATCTCCGTCTTTGGGCATCCTTAGACTATATAGCTATTTTTTCAACCATAGTTTGTTCATCATGTTCTTCTCCACGTATGTGTTCTGCAGTCTCATCCAAAGCCTCTTTGTCGTGGTCTCTGTGCAAACCTCGGATAGCACCTGATCGGCCAAGCACATTCTGATTATGCTAAAAGCAATTTTTTTTTAACTCTTTTGAATCCTCAGCACTGATCTTTTTTGGCCTTTTTCTTATTAAGATCTTATAGATCCTCTGCACAAGTCTTTTATCCTTTGCTATCACAAGGTAAAGTTCTCCTTGCCGTCGAACTTCTCAAAATTCACCTTGAGTCCACTTGATCTCATGACTTTAAACAAGCCAAGAATAAAATCATAACATCCTTTCACGATTACACACCAACAAAACTATCATTTAAAGAAGATCTAAATGTCTTAGGTCCTCTTTTCAACCTTCTATATTACCGTTCCTCCATGTAATAAATCTCCACCTTAATATAGAGACAACCATGATATAAATAAGAAGTTTTTAGGATAAAACCTGGTGCAATAGATCCTGGATGTAAAAATCCTAGGTATCTTCGTTTCTTCCATGCAACACCGCTCTGATATCAATTATTGTGAAAATTAATTCCACACATGGATCAGCATGGCTGCTGATGATCAGTCAAGCAATAAGAAAGAACTTAGAGATTACTGTGAAAGCACGATCAATGGATTCAAGGAATAGAGAAGAAGAGTAGTAGAGATTTCTAAAAGAAAAGAGCTTTATTTCAATGAATTTAGCATCATCTACAATCTTGACCTATTTCAGTATATATACTTTATAAAAGGATTAAGCCCAAGCTCATAGAAAACTTTTCAAATTTAAAACAATTCACGTACACAAAACGATCTTGCAAATGAGCCGATCCTGTTTCAAACTAAGCCGACTAACCTGAGATAGGGTCGACTCAGTTTGAGACTAAGCCGATCCAGTTATATATCGTGCCAGTAGTCTCAAAAATACTACTTTCTATCTAAATTTTTTTCTAAGATATAGCCGATCCAGTCCTAGACTGAGTCGATCCAATTTTCAACTTAGTCGACCCAGTCTCAAGATAAGTCGGCTAAATTTTTGAACTTTGCTACTCATGCTAATTTCTTTTCTGGTTTGCTTACGTCTTTCCATGACCTATCTTCTCATGTTCCTAAGACTTGGGAGCGTCACTTCTGAGCTCACAAATTGGAGGTCCAAGATTACATCCTCGGGGTATGACCAGTGACATATCCGACCAACTCAGTTCTATTAGTTATGCCCAACTGTCAGGCACCCAGAAGCTCGTGTTAGGGTAGCATGTCCTTGGATGAAAGATGGCCAAGGCACTCTGAAGGTCATAATTTGGTAGAGACGCCAGTCACAGCTAGGGCACTCAGACAAGAGACAACACACAAAAAGGTGCACAAAATTTTCATTTCATTACCAACTTTCAATTACAAAATTGCCGAAGGTGAAAACAAGGGAGTATAGGATTTAGAAGTCATCAGAAAGCCCCTCAGCTTCCATGTCAATGATTGGGTCAAGGATCGAAGTTGTGGCATCAGCTGACTCACCAACTATCAGCTTGACAATGGATGACATGGGCTTCAATGGCACCTCTAGTCCTCAAATAAGGATCAAGTCGGCTGACATTGACCCCCCAAAAAAATGTGCCACTTATGCCTTCACTACTATAAAAATGGTCTATGACAGCGCATACTATGGCATCAATTTTCGAAACCACTGTCATAAATTCTACGGCAGTAATTTTTGTTAATAACCACTATCATAGATCCAACCTATAGTAGTGGTTAATAAAAATTACTGCCGTAGGTTGGACCTATAGTAGTGGTTAGTAAAACCGTTGCCATAAGTCGAACCTATAGCAGCGATTAGTAGAAACCGCTGCCATATATATATATATATTTTAAATATTATATAATTTTAAAATTTAGTATCCATCTTCATCATTCGTTATCTAAATAATTATCATTAGAGTATCATCGCAAAAGATCGCCTCGATCCAATGGCCGTAGCTTCGTTGATTAGAAAAATTTGATTTCAATGACCATGAATGATGATGCAATAATCTAATAGATGGAGACCTTCGATGGATCCAAAAATCTACAACGATGATCTTGGTGATGTTTGTAGTGTACTATCAAAATTTTATTTTAATCGGATATCGTTATCTTGGTCAATTTAGTATAGATTAGTTTTGGCCGTTAAATGATAAACGAGTGATCAAAGAACCAAATGATATCCGATTATGAGATAATTTTTATTATAAATGATCTTGGCTAGTACTTTAATTATTTTTTATGGTGATGGTTATAAAATTCAACTTGTGAGATGAAGAATCATCTAAAACTATACGTCTCCTAATAACTATTCTAAAACTTCACTGGTTGTTATGCTCGTGCTTTTGTAATATCTGCTTAACATTAATAGTTTATACAAAAATGATTTAAATTTTACTATCATCATCATATAAAATATTTAAAATTATAATAAAAATTATTTAACTAAAAAATTATCTCATAATCGAATGTCGTTTAATCCTTTGATCGCTTGTTTCTAATTTAACGATCAAAATCATTCCGTACTAAATTGACCATGATAACGATATCCGATTGAAGTAAAACTTTGATAGTATGCTACAAAAATCATCAAAATCATCATTGTAGATTTTTGAATCCATCGAAGATCTTCATCTATCAAATCATCACATCGTTGTTTGTGATTGTCGAAATCAAATTTTTCTAATCGATGAAACTAGAGCCATCGGATCAAGGCGACCTTTTGCGATGATACTCTAATGATAATTATTTAAATAATGAATGATGAAGATGGATATTAAATTTTAAAATTATATAATATTTAAAAAAATAAAAAAAATTATTTTCAACCTACGGTAGTGGTTATCCAAAACCACTGCTATAGATCTACAGCAACGATTATAGAACCGCTGCTGTAGATCTATAGCAGTAGTTTTGGATAACCACTGTCGTAGATCTATGGCAGTGATTCGATAACCACTACCATAGGTTAGGTTAAAAATTCTTAAATTTTTCTGCTTTCCTTCCATGCGCGCTCGATCTCTCTCTCTATCTCTCCCCCTCCTCTCAATCGTCGGTGAGGCTTCTCTCTCCGATTGGCACCGCCCCTCCTTCCCATCCCCTCCGACCCCCATCCCCGATCGCCCCTCCCCACCACCCGCCACTCGGCCCCCACCCCACCCTCCTTCGGCGCCCCTCCTTTCCCCTATCCCCGATCGCTCCTCCACACCACCCGCCACCCCCCACCCAGCCACCCCTCCTTCCCCCATCCTCGGCCGTCCCCTCTCCGCCACCCTGCCATCCCAGCCCCCCATCTCTGACCGCCCCTCCCCGCCACCCCACCCCCCAGCCCCCATCCCCAGTCACCCTCCACCCGCCCCCCCACCCCCCATGCTCTCCTTCTCAATCACCGACCCTCCCATCACTGTGCCTCTCGGGCCTCCTCATCACTGTGCCCCATCCCTCGAACCCCATTCCTCAGCTGCCCCTACTCTCTCTTTCCTCTTTCTCTCTCTTTTCTATCTCACCATCTTGCTTTTATTTCGTAGGTTACCTCTAGTGTCGTCGCCTCCTCTAGTGTCATCGCCGACAATCCTCAGAGCTTTCGATGCGATCCGCTCTCTATAACCATAGATATTTTTTTTTAATTTTATAATATTATTTATTAATCATGTATATTTATAATAATTTATAGAATATTTATAATAAATATTATAAATATTTATTATAAATATTATAATTATCTACATGTCGTAGATTTTGGGTCATGTCGTGGTGATAGCCTTGGGCTATGCCATGTCGGCGGTTATGGACTAGATCTATCAATAAATTAAATTCGATTCAAAACTTGGATATTTAGATCCGAACTCAATTTTAATTACTGATACCAGATCCGAACTCGAATATCCGATGGATCTGTACTTAAAGTACTAGATCCGATGGATCTGTACTTGAAGTACTAGATCCGGATCCTAATGGATCTCGGAAGGTCAGACCCGATTTCGAGATCTGAAACTAAGAAATAGAGAGACTGAGAGGAAGACCGATAGATTGAGAGAGGGAGGGCTGGTCGCTCGCCAGCCACTGGCAAGGAAGATCGAGAGTGGGAGGGAGGGAGGGGGTTCGGCCTCGTCGCCATCACCGATGAGGAAGATCAAGAGAGGAAGAGAGGAAGATCGAGAGATAGAAAAGCGGGAGGGAGGGATTTGGCCTCACCGCCGTCGTTGATGAGAGAGATCGAGAGAGAGAGAAAGAGAGTGATCGAAGGAATGGCACACAGTCGAGCCGGCTCGAGCCGTGATCGAGTCAGCTGGGGGAGGACCCGAGCCAAATGTCTTAGGCGTGAAGCCGATTGTCTCAGGAACAGAGCTGGCTCGACTTCTGAGCAAATAGAATTTGATATATCTCTTTAAGGTTCCAACTTTAAGTCCTAAGGTGCCACCATCATTTACTTTGTTCTTCTTTCAGGTTTCTGAATTAACTCCAAGATTTGCGCAAGAGATCGAATCTACGACTGTTGTTCATCATTAATTATTTATGAATATAGTTCATGTTGTAAAATTTATTGCATAACATTTTTTGGATGTTAATATCTTGTTACTTTTATTTATTGCATTGCATAACGATAGATCCATCAATTGATTAGTGTACATATTAGAGACTATTTATTGATGCTATACTAATATGATTGTTCAACATGTTATATTGATTAATGTTCATTAATATTGTAGATCATGATGGCACCGAAATACCATCTAGCTTTCATCCCTGCCCCTTGATGGATTACGCGTAGTTCAGCATCCGAGAAGCAATCGAAGCATACTCCATCCACCTCAACATCGACTGCTCAGGGACCTCCACCACTGGCATCTACTCTATCGATGACATCTACTCCACTGGTGGCATCTACTCCTTTGATAGTTGAGCCTCTACTGTCATCTATATCTGAGATACATGCTACTACGCAGGCATCTGAGTGTACATTTTTATTATATTAGCATAACTTTATTTTTTATATAGTATTTGTATACTTATATATTAGCATAACGTATTTGCAATGCAGGTGCATCATCCAATTGGATATTTTATGATCCCACATATATGGCACACATATAGAACCGCCAGCATCAGGTGATGGTCTATTACGATGCGGAGGAAAGGCCGGTAGGAGAGATCACATGGAAGATGCATTTCTTTTTTGGAGTGCTTGTGAGGCGGTCGGACATCATTCTCGTAGAGTTCAGAGACTGGTATTTGATGGATGCTATCATCAGAGATCGAGTATGAAAGAAGATATGGGTAAGTACATGCGTCTTAGTTATATTTATGCATTTTATATGTTTATACTATATATGTTTGATTAGAATAATTTTGTAACTAATTTTTGATAGCTTTGTACAGAGAAGGTACGACTTCTCCGATCATGAGAGGGCTCAAGATGTCCGACTGAGGAAGATTGAGAAGTTGTACCAGGATTATAAGATTAAGCTCTATAGAGGATGGCTCGAGCACCGATGAGATACTTCGGAGGAGCTTGTTCCTTAGATACAGGACTGTCTTCCGAGTCAATGGAAGAGGATGGTTAGACACTGGAGGAGCCAAGAGTTCGAGATAAAATTTTTAACTTTTAAATTTTTTAATACGTTTAAAGTTTTATTTAAATATTTTTTTAAATATTTATTATTTATTTAAATACTTGTTAGGCTACCTTTCGTCAGAATCGGAAGAACCGTACAGCCCAGGAGTATACGCACACTCTAGACCGCGAGTCTATGGCTAGTCGTGTGTATAGAGAGATAATTAATTCTAAATCTTACTAGATAAATTAAATTCATATTTTTATCATCTTTCTGATAAATTTATTCTTTGTTATAGCTAATGAGAGATGGAGTAATGTCCAACCGTAGCGAGATCTTTCGATCTAACCGCACGAACAAGATGGGCAGATCGATGAATACTACGATCGGGCATATTTTTGTAAGTATTAAATATATTAGTATATATGATTAGTATTATAGCATTTTTTATAAAATTTTATTTTAATTTATAATTACAGGATCAGTTAGATGAGCTCACGAGTAAGGGCCCGATACCTATTGGCTCCATGACCATCAATCTTAGGTCTTGGGGCCTGAGCACTCTAGGAGGATCCAATGTAGATCCGGATACAAACCGACGAGCTACTGATCCGAGGTGAGTGTCTTCTTACAGACTTTCAGTGTCGTCAGTCAGGAGGAGCTTGAGAAGGCATTGGCACAGGCAGATCATGCTGCGACATGGACAGATTGGGCTGAGAATCATGCATCTCATCTAGAGGGCATCATGAGAGATATGATGTCGATGCTTAGCATATATTTTGGAGTCATGGGCTTCGAGAATATGTTGGTCTGTATTCCAGCTTCAACTCTAGCTCTGGCTCTGGCTCCAGCTCTGGATGACGACGATGATGATGTAGATTTAAGAGACTTTTGATGTATTTTATTTTTTTAAAAATATTATAATAAATTTTATTTGATAATAAAATTTTAGTATTTTAAAATAATTTTTATATTTATTATATTTTTTTATGTTATATATCTATATTTATTAGATAAAATATATAAAAAAAATAAAAATTTTAATGTTTTTAATTATTCAAGATCTATGACAGTGATTTTATAACCACTGTCATATCCGTGTCAATCGCTATCATAAGTTTTTGATGCAAATAGTATCAACCGCTGCATTAAATCTATGGTAGTGGTTAAAAAATCGCTGCTATAGATTACCTATAGTAGTGGTTATATAACTGCTTCTATAGATAATCTATGGCAGTGGTTATATAATTGCTGCTATAGGTCGATCTATTACAGCAGTTTATAAATTACTGCAATAAGCTATCTATGACAGCGGTTCAAATAACCGCTGCAACAACTACTGCCATAGAGCTACAGCAATGGCTGTAGTAGCAACGGTGAAATAACCGCTGCCATAGCCTATCATAGTGATTTTTTGGGCTATGACAATGATTTTTTGGACTACGATAGTGGTTACGAATCACTGTCGTAGCTCTTTTTTGTAGTAGTGCTTGTAGGCATCGAAGTCGAACCCATAAGCCATTATGGAGCCTTTGATGACCTCAACCCTGAACTCGTCTGACACCTTGAACTCCTTGATGGCCTTCACTCTGGCCTCTACAATCATCGATGCCTTGTCCACCACCGCTTTGATCACTGACTGCAGGTTTTCTTTGGCCTCCTTCAGTGCCACCTCCTTTGCCTGAAGCTCCATCTCAAGCTCGGTGATCCTATGCTGGCGCATCTCCGCAAGACCATGCTTGAGAGCAAGGGAACCCTCAAGCTGGATGGCCCGCTCTCATGCAGCTGAGAACTCAAACTAGGCACGGGTGGCATCCTCGCTCACTATTCGAAGGTTGCCCTTGAGCTTCTTCCTCACCAAATTGAAATCAATAACTACCTCGGAGAGGTGAGCTAGTCGTGCACCAACTGTAGGGAAGAACTGAGGTCAAGACACTTAAAGGCCAAGTGGAGAGTCGACCCAAGGCGGAAAACCTACCTGATAGGAATGCGATGTTGTCGTTAGGACACCGTGTTTATCAGTTTAATCCAACTTCTTAAAATTATTGAAAATGCGTAGATAGTAGTGAGTCGGATCGAATCCACAGGGAAGGTAGTATTTTAGATTTGAAAACTTTGATTTTTAAAAGAAAAAGAAAAAAAAAGAGTTTTGGGATCAAAAGTGAAGTCGAAAAATAAAAAGCAAAAATTAAAAGGTACAGAAATTTAAACTTGGTACTAAGATCTACTAGTTAGATCTTAGCATCTATTTGTAAAGCAATAATTTAAAGTGCAGAAATTAAATTACAATAAAAATAAAAAGTAAGAAATTAAAGTATAAAAATAAAATTTTTATTAATTAAAATTTTAAAATTTAAATACATAAAATTTAAAAAAATAAAATAGCCTGATCTCTGATCTTGGATCGGCATTGGCAGAAAGATGGTGTAGAAGCTCGGCTCTTCTTCTCGGCACCCGTTGCTTCGAAGCAGCCTTTAACCCATAGCCTGGCTTCGCCCTGTACCAAAGCTTCACCTTGATCGGAGATGTTGATTTTTGGAGGCCTAGGGTCCTTTTTATAGAGCTAGGAGGGCTGGATATTTTTTCTAAAGGCAATATGGGACTAATGACTTTGTAATCATCAAAATTTGAATAAAATTTAAATTAAAATAGCTCTGATACGACTCTGATAAGTTTGGTGAAATCTAGCCATTCAATAGGAATCCAACGGTCCAAAAATCATCAAAATCGGATGCAGATCAGCTCAGATCGGGTCGGATTAAATTCTGGCCGTTGGATCGTGCTTGATGGAGGAAATCTGGCCGCAAATCACGCGCCTGAGAGTTTGATCGCCATCAGGAGCTTTCTGGACCGTCGGATCATCGCCTGGATTGAGCGCTGCCGTCCGATGGTGATCCGCGTGATGTCTGTAGCTGAATAAAATCGGAAGCAACCACAGCCGTCCGATCCTGACCGCAAACAACCACATCCGTCCGATCGCGCAATCACTGTTCCCATGGACCGCGTGGACCGGCCGCACCGCACACCGCAACCAATCAGCACCTTCTGTTGCCGAGCGAAAAGACTAAATTACCCTTGTGAGCCGCGATAAATTTCTGTAGACCCTTTAGGGGTCTAGGTCCACCACGTGGCAAGCTCTGATTCGCCGGATTTTGCTGAGTTGGCAGTCCACGCCTGGATCGTGGACCGGCTGATGGCTTCAATGGCTGAGTCGGCTTTGATGGCTTGGCTTGGCTTGGTGGCTCGGCTTGCGGAGCCGGCTGAGCCGTTTTCTTTTTTATTTAATTTTTATTTATTTTATATCTTTTAAAAATTCATATCTTTTTCGTTTTAGCTCTGTTTTACTTAAAATTTATTTCATTATGATCAAAAAAATGAGCTCTTTCTATTGATAATAAAATTTTATTTTTTAATTTTTATTATTTTTATTATTTTTTAATTAATTTTTTAATTAATAAAAATATGAATTTTTTAAAAATTATATATAAATTGATTAATAATTTTTAAAAATTAATATAAATTAATTAATAAATTAATACTTTTATTGGTGAATTTATGATGCTTATCACACCCCCCAACTTAAGCTTTGCTCGTCCTCGAGTAAAGAAAGAATTTAGTTTTAAATACCTTTTAACTTTAGAGTTTCGAATTTTACCTAAGCAATTTTCAAAATGGCCATTGATATTCAGTAGAGCTTAAATGAGATATATCATTGGGGTATTAATACTTATCAATAGAAAAATTAAGTAAAGAACATTAAATTTTTTAGAATTTTTTCTAAATTATTCCACTTTTATCTCTGATTTGTCTAAACTTTCATATAGGCAGGTGTATTGCTACTTCCATCCTTTCATTTATTGATTTTTATTTTTATATTACCACTTTTTGATGCGAATATCATTGCTTACTTAGGCAACGGGACCCGGTTACTCGGTGGAAAACCTAATATTTTTTTTTTTTTTTTTTTAATGTTGTACCACTATTGAGTGTCTTAACTCCTTAAGCTTTCTATTTGATCCATGTAGCGAGTCTTGGGCCAATGACTCCCAAACCAGTTGGCTTTAGGGCACTAGGTATAGAATACCCCTCGGGCTTACTAGCTCGAATCAAATAGGCTACGAGTTAAGACTAGCTTTACAACGAGCTTCTTTGCCCTTCCCACCTTTTGACGCGAAACTCAATGCTTGCTTAGGCAAAGAGGCCCGGTTACTCAGTGAGAAGTACTTGGAAACTATTTTATTAAAATAAATTTTTATATGAAGAAACGTATAGTTACCCTACACAAGCCTATAAAAAGTAGACTTTTCTTTGATGCTAGTAGAAATAATTAAAAATGCTCCAAGGAAAAATTTTTTATGTTCTGGACTTAACTCTTTATTGAATTTTCTTAATACTTGATTCCTCAATATCTCACAGATTCTCTGATCTATGTATCAATTTTCTTTTAAAAATGCTTAGTTTTATTCGATTCTTAAGCATAATCAAGTATCTAAATACTAAATACTAACTTTTTCGAGGACTTAAAATTTTAAAATTTTTTTTTTATTTTTCTCTCCCACCAACTTAATCGACATTATCTTCAATGGAGAAGAAAAAAATAAAGAGTGTAATAAAGAACATGAAAGAATACACCTAACTCAGTATATTTTTGGTTCATCACATGCCTTTGAAAATTTGAGCTCTTCCTCCAACTTATTCAAATTATCCTAAAAAGATAAATTAGATAAAAACTAAATATTGGGTTGCCTCCCAACAAGCGCTAAGTTTACCATCTTCAGCCAGACACAATACAGCTCACTATCCTGTGTCGAATATTGAATTGATAAATTCCAATGGTTTTGGATTGTCAATCTCAGAAAGTTGATTTTTAATCCCATTATTGATATATTCACTATTAATTTTTGGGATATATTTTATGATTCCATTCTCAGACCCATGTTTATTAAGAATTTCTCCTATTTGTTCTTCTAAAATGCTCATGAATGGAGTTTTAGGAGTTAAGTTTGATTCAATGGGTGCTGGAATGGTGACTAAAGATGATTTTAATTCTAGAGGTAAATTAATGTGATCTTGCTTAAACAACTCCATTGACATTTCATTACATGCCTCTTGATTTTTATAAGAAGAACCAGCTTCTTGGATTGAAGGGAATAGGACATTAGGTTTATAAGTCTCGGATAAATCATCTATTCTCTTTTTCCTTTTTTCTATCTCATTTAAACTAGAACTAGCATCAGTACTAATTCTTGGCTCGGAGTTCTTCTATGTGGTTAGTCTCAGTACTAACCAGTTCCTCTAAGTTTTTATTTTGGCTAGCATCAGTACTAGCCTCTCTCACCTAGTCTTGGTATGGATCCATAAGAATCCTATAGCTTTTAAGTTCAGAAATTACTTTGGCATTCTCAAATTGGAAATTCTTAAGTGAGACATTAAATTGATAACTTGGTCCAGGTGATTGGTGGACATTAGATGGGTTGTTTGAAATTGGTAGGTTCGGTAGTTGATCTAGTTCTCTCCTCATGTTAGACTCAACTAATTATCCTATTTGAGCTTCTAGTCTGACGATAGATTGCTGTTGAGTCAGAATCAATTGTTGAAGTTGGTTAAATCTATCATCAGCTAGATTGGTCTGTTGAGGAGGTGGGTATGAAGGCTGATCATAATATGATGGCTGGATAAACTGACTAGGCTGACCATTATTATAGGTATAGTTTTGGTATTGGAGGCTATTTTGATAGTTTTGGATAGGTAAAATTTGGGTTTGAGCCTGAGTCTATTGGGATGTCCAAGAAAAATTATAATTACTCCAATCTGAATTATATGAATTTGAAAATGGGTTATTAATCAATTTGGAGTATCCTTGAGTAGCTTGAACTTGTTCTTGGATAAAAGATGAAAACTGTGCAGTCATAAGACATTCACTCATATGATGGGTTGGGCTAGCACAGATTGAATAAGTCTCCTGATAATTAGAAGATGATATGAATTGTACAGGAGATTGTTGATCTAGGATTAGGAGTTGATCTATTTTCTAAGCAAGAAGATCAACTTTATCTAATTTTTGGACTATTAGGTTCAGATTAGCCATTTGATTTTTAGGTTTAATATAAATCAACCATTCAATTAAATTCAACTAAATTAGAAAAAGTGATTTTCTACCGTACATATATTAGTGCAACCCTAATGTGTGGTTCAAAAATTTTTTTTAGATTTTTTTAATATTTTTTTTATTATTTTATTATATTAAAGATTAATTATTTTATTTATTAATTAAGTTTAATTATTTTTTTAAATATTTTTTAGTTAGTTAAATTTAATTTTTATTTTATTTTATTTTATTTTTTTAGAGAGAAAGAAAAAAAAAGAAAAAAAAAAGAAAAGTTCTCAAGAAGAGGTCCTAAGGAGTCCTAGAACTAAGAAGAGAGAGAAGAATTAAATTTAATTAGGTTTGATGTTGGTTAGCAATCAAGTTGGTCAATCAATCCTGACTAAGGGTTATCCTAGATCTAGACAGCTCCTAACTGCCAAGGTCACCTTCAAGCCCTCCAAGTGTAGGATTAGCCAATCAACTAGCCAGGTAAGTGTAAGGTCGGTGGGAGTCCCCCCGTTGTTTGCCTTAGACACCGATTGTGCTTGGCCAGGAAACAAATGGAATCAATTATCCTGAACCACTTTCTTAGACACCAGTCAAATTAACTTATCCTAACCTGGTACAACACTTTGGATTTCTTATCCTATTGAGCTCGAGTTTCTAGGGTTGATGTCTAATTGATTTTAATTTAAAGATTTAGGTCAATGCAGGATGTTGGTTGGTTGTTTGTGGGCCAAGAAAGGATGATCAAATCCCCACCTTATCTTGTTTAATTGGGTTGTGCCCTTAATTTGATTTAATATGAATATGCACGAAAAAAAATTCAATCAAAGGGTTTTATGCAATTTAAACTAGATGCATGTAACTAATTGAATTCTGAAAGGCTTACCTTGCTTCTAGCAATCACCAAAAATAAAAATAAAACTAATATGATGCATGCTCTAAACAGTTAGGGTTTCTAATCTTATCATGAGGCTTTTAATTAGATTTAAGTGAATATTTTTTTAAATTAATTTAAAAATAAAATAAATAAATAAATAAATAAAAAGAAAAGAGTACTAGGGTTAGAATTGATCTCACCAAAATTTGATGCTTTCTTCGTTTTCTCTTTTTTTTCTACAAAATAAAAAAATAGTAAGCAATATTAAAAAAAATAATTAATTTACAAAAAAAAATTAAAGAAATCAAAGAAAAAAAAAATAGCATCTATTCCTTCCCTGGCAACGGCGCCAAAAACTTGATAGGAATGCGATGTTGTCGTTAGGACACCGTGTTTATCAGTTTAATCCGACTTCTTAAAATTATTGAAAATGCGTAGATAGTAATGAGTCGAGTCGAATCCATAGGGAAGGTAGTATTTTAGATTTGAAATCTTTGATTTTTAAAAGAAAAAAAAAAAAGAAGAGTTTTGGGATTAAAAGTGAAGTCGAAAAATAAAAAGCAAAAATTAAAAGGTGCAGGAATTTAAACTTGGTACTAAGATCTACTAGTTAGATCTTAGCATCTACTTGCAAAGCAATAATTTAAAGTGCAAAAATTAAATTGGAATAAAAATAAAAAAATAAGAAATTAAAGTGCAAAAAATAAAATTTTTATTAATTAAAATTTCAAAATTTAAATATATAAAATTTAAAAAGAATAAAATAGCCTGATCTCTGATCTTGGATCGGCATTGGCAGAAAGATGGTGTAGAAGCTCGGCTCTTCTTCTCGGCATCCGTTGCTTCGAAGCAGCCTTTAACCCATAGCCTGGCTTCGTCCTATACCAAAGCTTCACCTTGATTGGAGATGATGATTTTTGGAGGCCTAGGATCCTTTTTATAGTGCTAGGAGGGCTGGATATTTTTTTTAAAGGCAATATGGGACTAATGAACTTTGTAATCATCAAAATTTGAATAAAATTTGAATTAAAATAGCTCTGATATGACTCTGATAAGTTTGGTGAAATCTGGCCATTCAATAGAAATCCAACGGTCCAAAAATCATCAAAATCGGATGCAGATCAGCTCAGATCGGGTCGGATTAAATTCTGACCGTTGGATCGCGCTTGATGGAGGAAATCTGGCCGCAAATCATGCGCCTGAGAGTTTGATCGCCCTCGGGAGCTTTCTGGACCGTTGGATCGTCGCCTGGATCGAGCGCTGTCGTCCGATGGTGATCCGCGTGATGTTTGCAACTGAATAAAATCCGAAAGCAACCACAGCCGTCCGATCCTGACCGCAAACAACCACATCCGTCCGATCGCACAATCACTGTTCCCATGGACCGCATGGACCGGTCGCACCGCACACCGCAATCAATCAATGCCTCTGTTGCCGAGCGAAAAGACTAAATTACCCTTGTGAGCTGCGATAAACTTTTGTAGACCCTTTAGGGGTCTAAGTCCACCACGTGGCAAGCTCTGATTTGCCGAATTTTGTTGAGTTGGCGGTCCACGCCTGGATCGTGGACCTGCTGATGGCTTTAACGATTGAGTCGGCTTTGATGGCTTGGCTTGGCTTGGAGGCTCGGCTTGCGGAGCTGGCAGAGCCGTTTTCTTTTTTATTTAATTTTTATTTATTTTATATCTTTAAAAATTTATATCTTTTTCGTTTTAGCTCCATTTTACTTAAAATTTATTTTGTTATGATTAGAAAAATGAGCTCTTTCTATTGATAATAAAATTTTATTTTTTAATTTTTATTATTTTTTTATTATTTTTAATTAATTTTTTAATTAATAAAAAAATAAATTTTTTAAAAATTATATATAAATTGATTAATAATTCTTAAAAATTAATATAAATTAATTAATAAATTAATACTTTTAATGGTGAATTTATGATGCTTATCACTACCCTTAAAAGATTCTCGAATGATGACTGAACGGCCCTATCTAGTAGCCGGGCCTTGGTCTCTGCTAGTCATTCGACAACAATGACATTTGGTGGAGCTCTTGAGCAAGCTACAAGTTATAGAAGGCTAAACCACCCCTCTGCACTCTCGCTGCAAAGGCAAGAGGCTCCCCCCAGCCGACGAGGATGGCCCCACTCCTCGGTTTGCCACTAGGGTCGAAGCCCCCGATGGGGTTGGAGTTGGGTCAACCCGTGCTGGCGACTGGGGAGGTAATAGCATCATTGCTTGAGCCAACTTGATGGTGACGGAAGTCCCAATCCCCTGGGGCAACCCCATGATGACCTCGCCACTACTAGCGCTGGCTCTTATGGTGGAGATCCTAGCTAATCCAAAAGAGGCCCTAGTAGGATAGCTTGGAGGCACCCGCTTCAATGAAGGTTCCCCCTCCAGGGTGGAGCTTGGCCTCTTCCGCAAGAAGGAAAGCATCATCTCTTTGGACGTGATCCTCATTGCTATGAAAGAAAATGAGATCAACAAAGAAATTAAGAATCAACCTTGAAACCAACAGGATGAAGGAACCTAGACATACCTTAAGGAAGAGCCGGACTGAGGCCGACATTATAAAAGTTTTGCTCTATTATCAATTTTGCCAGCTTCGAAATCTCGACTTTGTGCAATTTTTGGTAGTCCTCCTTATTCTCAGGGAAGACCAACTTCTTCTTATTAGGAAAAAGCTGCAGATCGCCCTAGGCCCAACTGAAGTCCCAAGGGACATCCATGGAAACAAAAAATAACTTATCCTCCCAACTGTGCACAGAGGAAGGGAGATTGTTGGACTTACATCCTTGGTGGGGGCTAAAGTACCACCACTCCTTTTTATGGGGATACTTCTTCAAGATGAACAAGGCCCTAAACAAAAAAGCCCTCGAGCGAATGTGAAGCTTGAAGCAAAGGATGATAAAAACGTCAATCACTCGGATGGAGTTCAGAGTGACCTAGGTCAGGAGGACTTTGTAGAAGTCAAGAATGTTGGAGGCAAAATAATGGAAGGGCAACTAAAGACCTGCTTGGAGAGTCTTCTCGTACAAAGCAACTTGACCTCCGGGGCCAAAAACACTTACTCCTCCCGACTGGGCACTTCAAGCTAGAAAATCAAGGAGATGGGATACCAAAACCTAAAACAGTGGAGATCCTCTTAAGAGATCGTCGACCTCTCGATCCAGGACCAAAAAAATCTCCAAACCCCCTCACTAAAATCTCGGCCCTAGACAACTCGGAGCCCCAATGACTAGGAGAAGGGACCCCCATGGTAGGAGCCTGGGGATCTTCCTGAGATCGGGATCGAGATCACCGGAGGTCCTAGTCGACTACTCTCACCCTAATCCCTCCCATCGGAAAACATTATCATGAAACTAATTAAAACTAGAAGAAAAAGAAGCAAGTGGAAGGACCAACCAGGAGTAAACTTGAAAGAGAGGATTTAGGAGTAGTATCCCAACAAAGATGATGCCCACCGAAGCTGGAAAGAAAGATGCAAGCAGTCGCTAGACCCCCCGAAAGTCAAGCAAGTGGGCGCGAGAGAGAAGCAAGTAAGAATAGGAAAGCAATAATGATGGAGGGAGACCCCTCCTATATTCCACACCTATGATCTAAGTGGCCCCATGGTGATCAGGCTCTAGCCATGCAGCAAGACCCACTGCTCGTTAACATGCCGCCGCTCAGATTTGGCCATCTAGACTGATCCGTGTGAGGCCTCTAAGACCAATCATCTCTCAACAAATGGTGCCTCATGATTGGAAAGGATGCAACCGCCAAGGGACACCTTTTTAGGGCAAAATGATGATCTGCCTTGAGCCACCCATCCCTCATTAATACTTTGTGATCCATGATCCACCAAATCCTTCATAATGATCGAAATGCAATTAGCGAGGCAGCTTGTCCCATTAAAACTAGAGATGATGTGATAGTGCACCCGAAGACTGGTGGACTCGTGATTGTCAGGTCAGGCATGTCCCAAGAATACCCCTGCAGAAGCACTACTTCCTTTGCCCAAGCCTAATGACCTAGACTTGAAAGCAGAGGGCAAGTGTTATAGAGTCAATCCACCTAGACTGTGATCCTTGGGACGTGCATTCCAAAGCACGCCTGGCAACAATGATGACGATGATAGATGAATGGCTACTCTACAGTAGGGGATGGAAATTCATCATTGACTTCCGTCTGACCTCTTGATCGAGCATCCACTAACCTAAGAGGCAGCCATCCACCAGCCTCCTTATCAGAACTCCACCAATGATGTGGGCAAGTCCCCATAGTGGGACTTGACGCCAATGCAACATGGTGACTCCTCTGACCTTCGGGATAGAGCCCAACCAGCCTTCAGGTCCAGATCATGCCGACAATATGATAAATAGATCTTGTAGCGGGATTCGGAGTGGATACAACTACGATGATTTTTCAGCTAAACTTCGATCTTGACCTTGTCCATCCAATCACTTGGGTCACCATTGAATCTTTTGACACTCCACAGCAAAGTAGGTTGGTAGACGCCCATGACTAACAAACCTACCAGGCATCCATCCGGGCAAATGCCCATAACTAACAAACCCGGTAGATGCTTGCCTGGCAAATGCCCACGATCGAGGAATCATGCCACATATCCTAACGATCTATGGGCTATGATGCAACAAACTCTAGCTATCTCCTATATAAAGAGATAAATAAGGGGACCTCCAAAAGATAATGAACATACGTGACCCCGCGCTACTCATTTTTCCCACTTTCCTCCATTGTGCTCAAAGTTTCGGCTAACTTAGCCATCGAAGGGTCCCTCACCGAAAAACCCTCGACGTGTGGATTTTCTCTTGCAGGTCTTCAGTGTCTCACGTCTTACCATCTTTCAACGCCCACTCAGCGGCCACGTTAGCCCCTGGAGCCTTGACCCAATATAAATATTCTTTTTTTCTTGTTGTAATTTTCTTCTTGTTGATTTATCATGATCGGCTCATAGGTCATGAGAGAATCTATGAGCTCCTCCAACGATAGTTGATTTAGATCCTTTGTCTCTTAAGTAGTTGTCACTTTTACTTTCCAAGATCTATGCAAAGAACTAAGAATCTTTCTCATAAGATCAGCATTACTATAGATTTTTTTCAATAAATTTAGATCATTAATAATATTTATTTATCTTACAAATATATCAAAAATAGATTCATATGATTTTATTTTAAATAATTCATATTTATGTGCTCACGTACTAATTTTTGATTCTTTCATTTTATTAGTACCTTTATAAATTATTTTTAATTTATCCTAAATTTCTTTAGCAGAAGAATATATATATATATTCTATTAAATTAATATTCATCAAGAGCATAATAAAGTATATTCATTGCATTTACATTCAATTAAGCTAATTTCTTTTCATTACTATTCCATTCATTTTCATGTTTAGAAATTTGAACTCCATTAATAATTTTAGCATGTGTGTATATGCCATGAATTATTATAATCCATAAATCATAGTGTTGTACTCAAATAAAAATTTTTATTTTAGCTTTTCAACAAATATAATCAAATCTGTAAAAAAGGGATGGTTTTATAATAGAGTATCTTTCATAAAAAAAACATTCCAATGGTTGCCATTGATCTTGAGCTCTAGATGGTTAAGTCAACAAAAGATAAAAGAATATTTTTTTTTATATCAATTGTTGCCCAAAAAGATTAGCAATCTAAGAGAAGAGGTGAATTAGATTCTTTAAAAACTTCTAATAAATTTAAATCTATATACTTATGTGTTTCAATTTAAGCAAACTTGAGTGATTGTAAAGTATGTACTATATACAGCAGCATAATTATAAAGTAAATGAAGCTATGTAAGAATTAAATAATGCAAAGTAGGTAAGTAAAGAAAGAAAGTAAAGTGCAACACAAATACAGTAAATTTATAGTAGTTCAATGCAATTCCACACCTACATCGATTCCCCAACCTTCTCTTGAAAATTTACTATAATCATCTTGATGATAGCATGATTATTTTAGCTAGGCTCACAATCAGATACAATTAATTTTTTGGGATTAGCAATCAAAATCTTTACACCGATTATTTTTCAGATTTATAATCAACCCAGTTAATTTTATGGACTCACCAAACAAAATCTTATAAGTCCAATTTTGGGCTTAGACGGGCCTAACCCAAGTTTCATTCATCCCAAAAAAATTTATAAAAAAAATCCAAGAATACAAGATATAAAGTTTCAGTACAAAATGAAAATAAAAAATAAAATTCTTTAATGCTCGAAGAAGTTGATGATGAGTTGCTTAAATAATATTTGAGCTTCTCTTCTTGAAGGTTGAAAGATGGTGGTTAATGATAGAGAAGATCACTCTGATGAGCTCACTCAACTCTCTCCTTTTTTCTTCCTCAAGAATATTCAATAATTATTATTAATCTAAAAATTAATTTTGATAATAATAAATTAATTAGTGCAAGTTGTCAACTCTACATGCAAAGAACCATCGATTGCTTTTCAGCACCAAAGTTGGAAACCACCCAAAGATATGTTCATCTCGATAGGTGCCAGACTGCCAAAAAGGATGCTTAATGTTTTCTCTTTTTTCCTGCCTCCTAAATCTCTTAGGTTCTTTTTCTCCTTTTGGCATTGGGTGGGCATTACAGTGTTTATAACAAGGATTACTTCTGGAGCTTTTGTGAGAAGGCCCTAGCCCTTAGTTTTAGTTCTATTTTGCCCCTTCAAATTGGGCCCATTTATGTACGCCCATCAATGAAATTTTGAAGCCTAGCCTATTTACAAACAGTAGAACAATCCTCATGTTAAAATTAATTTTTGATTAAAGGAGATATTTGGACGAAGGAAATCTTTTTACCAATTTACATTGATAAAATTGCTAAAAAAAAAAAAATCAAAACCAATCTTAGTAGCCCATAAGATTACTTACTTCTTTGCTTTATTCTATTTTATTTTATCCATCAATGAAACGAATAGTAGTCTTCACCAAGGTTGGTCGAATCATCCTAAATTAGGTGTGTACCATATCATATTAGCCTAAATTTGTGATGGTTCAGGCTTTTGAAGCAAGATAAGCAGTGAGATAGTCCAAACCTATCGGTTCCACCCAATTTCAGGCGTATCAACTAGTTTCACCTGGTTCATAGGGTTTTTGCTTTCTAGAACTATTTAGCTCAATGGAAACAAATTCTTTTCCTCAAGATCCTACAAGTGGAGATAGGGAATGAAATAACTAGACTAAATGGATTTAGTATAATCCCCCACCTCCAGAGGGCCGGGATCATCTAGAAAGCTAAGAGCTTTGGATGGATTCATAAAAAAACCCAACATAGATGTTATGAATCTAATTTTTCTTTTTGAGAATACATTGATCTTATAATAGGCCATGAACTAAATCAAAATCATTCACAACAAATTCATAAGATGTGATCCAATTTTTTTCTTCAAGTTTGGGTGAAGACCAAGATCTTAAACGACCGATCCAACAAAATATCTCAAATGATAAAAAAATATAGTTAATTTCTTTATGCCCATTCTAAGTTCAAAGTACAATTTGTATAAATAAGAATCTCCTTCCTTACATGATTCATCGTTGATGTCTACTTTTTCCTTCCACCTAACAAAGGTCCATTGCTCATATCTTGCAAGAGCTTGGGACGTCCCAATGTGACTCTCTAATTTGGAGAAAAATAGAGAAGGTTTGCAAAAGCCTCCTACATAGTTATTTATGGGTTGACTCGGAAATAGACATGTGGGCCAAGGTTCATCAATAATTAGCTTATCCCAATCCCACATTAAGTATAACAAGATTGAGAAGGTTCCTCAAATTCTACCCTAGACAAAAAATCCAACAGGACTCTATGCATATTTTGAACATCAAACTGATAGAGCACCAACCACTGTAATGGCAATAATAGTTCTTATATCAGCCATCTTAGCCACAGATGAAATAATTTATGCCATACTCTGAGGAGTAACCTCTAGTGACCAACCTTGCTTCATATCTCTCAATGGATCCATCAAGTCACATCTTAAATAAAGCCAATAGCAATCTTACTAAACTGAGAGTAAAGAAAGAGCTATATGTACTTTTTAATATTGGATATGAAGGAAAATCAAAAGAGTCCTTCATTTCGAATATTTGAAATATTCTAGCCGACAATACTTCCTCAGAGAACATTTTGAAGTACCTATTGGAAAGAATAGAAGAGCTCCAATAGGAGCACTTCAACTTTAGCATAGAAAGTTCATTTTGAAAATCAAACTTTATATCTAAACTCACAAGAGTTCACATTTTCATCATCTTGGTAAAATCAAGTCCATTGCATAGACATTCATAAAAGGCTCTACCATAATTTTTTATGGATAATCCCCATTTTTGTTTCATAATATATCTCTATAAAGGAGGGCAATATTTGTTCAATTTCTCTTTCTCAACCTAGATGGCATAATTTGATGGGGCATCCCAAAGAGCTCCTAAAGAGGCTAGAGGTGCACCAAAGGCATGAGTTGAGCCAGCATTGTATTCCTAATGTCATGTACGAAGGGATCTCAAAGCAAATCCCAACAATGTGCGATTCGATCTACTCTTTATAGGGCTGAAGAGAACCGATAAGCCTTCTTAGCATGAGAATCTAGTCTCTATGACTTAGGCCATGCTCAACAATAATAAAAATACAGCGGAACACGAACCAAAAAACATCATGAAGAAGAAGAAATAAGAAAAAGAGAACTTTTATTAATTATCCACTCGCTGGATTATAATAGAAGCTCTCCTGATCTCTTAATCTCTCATAGATATATGAGGATCCCTAGATGATCTCTTTCTGATCTCTAACCCCATCCTTGAAGGTTATTTTATATAGGAACAATCCCAGGTTACAAGTCTCTCATGAACTCAACTCTCCAAGTATAAGATAAGGATAAACTTAGAATCCCCATTCCTACAAGACTCTATGCAGTCAAATAAAACTATCAAGTTCGTAACTCAAACAAACTCGGATTGCAACGAAACTTGATCCATTTGATTCGAGATGAAAAATCCTTAAGATGACGCCTTTCTCACTTTGAACCAACTTCTATGGAGTTTCCAGAATATCCCTCAAAGTCATGCTAGTAAATTATGTTCTATTATGCCTCATTGCATTAGCTTCTTTTCTGACCAATGTATATCTTGATACATGTGCTCACAGCCCCATACTCTTGAGTACTCCTTTTAGATCTTGTACATATCTTTCTAGATGATTCTAGGGCTTAGATTTGATCTCTAAATTATCCAAATTTTAAGAGAGCATAGTCAGACCTCGAATTCGTCCAGCGATTCGATCTAGTTTGCACCTTGACCCGTGTTCGGTCCAGCCTCAATTCGAGGAGCCATGACACCCTCCCCCACCTAAGCTGAAGTCACTTCCGACGAGGCTAGGTGATACTTGTTGATGATGTCCTCAAACTATCATAGCTCATTACCATACTCCCAACTTGCTTCTGAGTCTGATAGTTCTCTCCATCAGATTAAATACTGCACCTAACTGTCCTTTCTATCCATCTTAATTTCAAAAACTTTCTTAGTGTAATGAACCCATACCGCCACTAAAGCTCGCCTGCTTTGAGCCTGAGAAGGGTCGGTTGTGTCCTCTTTCAATGGCTTCAACAAAGATATGTGGAACATCGGATGCACTTTCAGCTTGGAAGACAGCGACAATCGGTATGCTGTCTCTTCAATTCGATGTGTGATGATGAAGGAACCTTCATACCTCCTCACAAATGCTTTGTAGTAGCCTAACTTCAATCTCATGTGATAGTAAAGTTTTACCAATATCCGATCACCAATTTGAAACTCGGCTGCACATCACTTTATGTCAGCTCACTTCTTCATCCATTTGGTCACCTTCAATAAAAAGATCTGAATCAAATCTGTATCCTCCTTCAGATCCCTCACTGCAATTGGGCTACATCCCATGTAGTCCACTACGATACTCCTTAGAGTGTCTAATTGTTGCCCTGTTATCACCTCAAATGGTGATTTACCGATCGACTCCAATCACTGCAAGTTGTAACTAAATTAGGCTTGGTCCAAGAGTCGCACCCAATCTTGCTGGTTGGCATTCACATAGTAACTCAAATACATCTCTAGTAATGCATCTTTTTATTTCATTTGGCCATCAGACTGAGGGTGGAAGGCTGTGGACATCTTTAGTTCCATTTTGAGTATTCAAAATAACTCGATCTAGAATCTTTTCGTGAAGCAAGCATCATGATCAAAAATGATTCTTCATGGTATCCCCCAATATTTCACCATATATATGAAGAACAATTGCGCCACGTCTTCCACATGGCAAGTAGTAGGTGCTGGAACAAAGACTCCGTACTTCGAGAAATAATTCACCACTACCATGATGGAACTGTACCCATCCATTGAAGGTAACCTAATGATAAAGTCCATGGAGATGCTCTCCCATGGATGCTCTGGTATAGGCAATGGCTCCAACAATACCATAGGCCGTTGATGTTCAACCCTATCTTGTTGGCATACTAGATAAGTACAAATATACCCCTCGATGTCATCTCGCATCTTTGGTCAATAGCAGCTATATTCTACGAGAGCTTACATCCGATGCACCCCTTGATATCCTATCCACATAGAATCATGGTGCTCTCGCAGCACCTCACGCCTCAGCCCTCCGCCTGAAGGCACATAGACACATCATCCTTATGTCAAAATCAGCCCACCTTCGGTCCAAAAATAGCATGCCTTACCATCCTTAATGAGTTCACCCACGAATGTGGCCCATGGATCCTTCTCCATCTCAGTCTTGACCCTCTCTATTAAGTCACTTGGTGGTTCGAAAGTGAAAGAAATCTGAGCCAACTGTGCCTTCCTACTTAAGGTGTCAAGGACCAAATTGGTTCGGCCTGGCTTATACTTGATGTGAAAATCGAATTCAATAAGAAATTGTTGTCATCTCACTTGCTTTAGGGTGAGCTTTGGTTGGGTTTGGAAGTAGCTTATGGCCATGTTGTCCGTGCGCACCACAAACTTGGATCCGTGGAGGTAATGGCACTAGGTTCTAAGAAAATGCAAAACCACTATCATCTCCTCATGAACCATATACCTATGCTCGGTGTCGTTCAACTTCTAACTCTCATAGGCCACTAGGTGTCTTTCCTATATGAGCACCCCTCTAATGGCGAAATTTGATGCGTCAATGTGAACTTCGAAAGAAATAGAGAAGTCCAATAGCACAAGGACCGGCTTCTCTATGATCGTCTGCTTGAGATGATCGAATGCCTCCTGACATTGATCTGACCACTACCATGGTCGACCCTTCTTCAATAAATCTATCAATGGGATGCATAACTTCGAAATCCAATGATGAAACTCCTATGATAATTTGCCAAATCAAGAAAAGAGTGTAAGTGTGTAACACATGTAGGTACCTCTCACTCGACTATAGCTGAAATCTTCGAGGAATCCATCATGAGCTTTCTATCCCCAATGATATGCCCGAGGAATGGCTCCCTTCACTATGCAAACATGCACTTCTCCCGCACAAAGAGCTGGTCTTGCCACAAGGTGGAGAAGACTAGCCTCAAGTGTGCCACATGCTCATCCATCATCCGGCTGTACACAACAATATCGTTCAAGTATACTACCATGAATTTATTGATAAAGTCATGGAGTACATATTGCATCAAAGCATAGAAGGTTGCTGGAGCATTGGTGATGCTGAAAGGCATGATAAAGTACTCAAAGCTTCCATACTTTATCACACACGCAATCTTCTCAATGTCCTCCTCCGCCATCTGAACTTGATAGTACCCACTATGAAGATCCAACTTAAAAAATCACCATGCCTTATTAAGTTGATCGAACAAATCATCAATCTGTGGAATAGGGTACTTGTTCTTTACTATGAGTTTGTTGAGGCCCCTGTAGTCAATGCAGAGTCTCAATGAACCATCGTGCTTCTTCTGAAAAAAGTACCAGTGCTTCATACGGACTCTTCGAATGTTAGATAAATTCGCTATCCACCAACTCTGTTAGCTGTCTCCTCAGCCCCTAGAGTTCAGGTGGGTCCATCCTATATGGTGTTTGAACTGGTGGACATGCTCCGTGCACCAAATCAATCTGATGATTGATTTCTCTTCTTGGCAGCAATTGCTTGTGTAATTCGAGGGGCATCACATCCCCAAACTCAGTGAGAATATTCTTGATGGGTGCTGGAATCTTCTCTCCTTTCAGTAGTTCTTCCACTTGAATGGATGCAATGTATGTTGGAAGTTTCATTCTTAGCCCCTTTGCAAGTTGCACTATCGATAGGACTCGTTGTGGAGTCCCTTTAACTCATTTTTCTTGAATCATGCAAGGTCTGCTCGAATTCAAACCACCACCATATCTGAATCCGTCTTTATCATGGCATGTAGCTGGGTAAGCAAAGACATATCGATAACCACCTTATAGTCATCGATAGGGGCAACTACCACTATCACCCATTTGGTCCATGTGCCAAATTGGATCTCAATATCCTTCACTATTCCACTTATAGCTATCTTTATGAAGTTGACTGCCTTGAACGTGTGCTCATCATGTTCAATCTTCAAGTTGAGCTTCTTCGCCGTTACTAAGTCTATAAAGAAGTTAGTGGCACTCATATCAATGAGTGCTTAGAAGGTGTGACTATTGATATTGATAGGTGCGTACAGTAGGCCTCGTGGCTTCTTAGCCTTCAGAACATTAAGACTAAGTGAACCCATCCTTTGTTTGATCTCTTACCGCTCCTCTATCATTATAAATGCGATCTTATCCCTCAATGAACAATCCTTCATCTTATGCGATCAATTGCAAATGTAGCATGAGATAGTGTTGGTACCTTGTGCCATCCTTTTTTTCTTCGCTTAGAAAGCCCCTCCACTTGAGGAGCCTAGATTTGAGCCTTTTCTACCTCTTTTGTGATCTGATTCCACTCTCCCACCTTTGCCCTATTTGGATGCCTAGGCTTTGGAAGCTGTAGATTGAGTCTTAAACTCGATGAGAGCCTTCGCTTGAGCTATCGCTTCATTCAAACTCTTGACTCCTCTTCGTTGCAACTCCATCTTGGCCTATGGTTTGAGCTTGTCAAGAAAGGTGAAAAGAGAGTCCTCCTGGCTGAGGTCTGGTACCTCCAATAATAATTCGCTGAACTCTTGCACATACTCACGCACATCACCTTTTTGCATGAGCCACCATAGTTATGCTCAAGCATCATCCTTAGCGAACTCGGAGAAGAATTGCTTTCAAAGTTCAATTTGAAACTATGTCCAAGTGGTGATTGGAACAACCCTTCACTTTACATCATCAACCCGACATCACCACCAAAGCATCGCCACATCCCTTAAGAACATGGCCGCCGTGCTCACCTTCATGGATTAACCCCTTATGTCGGTAACCTGTAGGTATTGTTTTACGGCAAAAAAAAAGTTATCTACCTTCTTTGCGGACCACTGCCCATAGAATTCTTACAGCTTGGGAACATTAAGCTTGAGCTGGAGACACGTAGCCTCACTTATGACCTCCATTATCGAGGTAGAAAAGGATACGCCCGTGGTGGTTTTTTTCTTTGAAAGGTCAACCACCTATATTTGGAGAGCTTTCACCATGGTCTTCAACTTCTTATTACGCTGCAGCACTTTCTCGTAGCGCTACTCTATATCGAAGGAAATCTGATTCAGCTGAGCAGTGATCTCACCTCAAAGGATTGCGTTCTTACCCTCAAGGTCCTCCACTCGTCCTTCAACATCAACTATTAGGGCCTCACACTTCCATAATCGATCATCAGTGGAGATGATTGGAGATGCAATCCTTAGCCCTTGCAAAAAATCATCAATTGGATGTGCACCACCCATTGCCATGCCTCCTCCTGAGGCAGGATTGGGATCCAAGGTCAAGGATGATGAATCCCCCGTTCCCATCATGGATGCTGATATAGAGGTCATCTTTTTCATTTTTGGTATTGCTCTAATACCAACTGTCACGTACAAAAGGATCTCAGAGCAAATCCCAATAACGTGCGGCTCGGTCTACTCTTTGCAGGGCTGAAGAAAATCGATCAGCCTTTCTAGCATGGGAACCTATTCTCTATGACTTAGGCCATGCTCAACAATAATAAAAACATAGTGGAACACAAACCAAGAAAGATCATGAAGAAGAAGATGAAAAAATAAGAAAAAAAGAATTTTTATTAAATACCCGCTCGCTGGATTATAATAGAGCTCTTCTGATCTCTCGATCTCTCATAGATATAAGAGAATCCCAAGATGATCTCTCTCTGATCTCTAACCCCATCCTTGAGGATCCTTTTATATAGGAACAATCTTAGGTTACAAGTCCCTCACGAACTCAACTCTCCAAGTAAAAGATAAGGATAAACTCAGAATTCCTATTTCCGTAGGACTCTATGCAGTCAGATGAAACTACTAAGTTCGTGCCTCAAACGAACTTGGATTGCAACGAAACTTGATCCGTTGGATTTGGGATGAAAAATTCTTCAAGATGATGCCTTTTCCACTTTGAACTGAATTTTGTGAAGTTTCCAAAATATCCCTTAAAGTCGCATGAGTAAACTGCATTCTGTTATGCCTCATTGCATTAGCTTCTTTCCTGACCAATGTACATCTCGATACATGTGCCCATAGTCCCATTCTCTTGAGTACTCCTTTTAGATCTTGTACATATTTTTTCAGATAATTCTAGGGCTCAGATTTAGTCTCCGAGTTGTCCAAATCTCAATAGAGCATAGTTAGACCTTGAACTTATCTAGTGACCCGATTTGGTTTGCACCTCGACCCATGTCCGATCCAGCCCCGATTTGAGGAGTCGTGACACTAACACAAGAAAAATGAGATATTATACCATTTGTTTGTTTTTTCTTATCAAAGCCAATAACAAGGAATATGAAGAAAGCCTTGATAATAGGATAGTTATATGATTCAGAGTATCGTTTTCTATTTGATCTCTTTAAATTCCATATTTAAAAGTTGCGATCGGATCTATTTCATTCAAAAGAATCAATTCAACATATTTATTATGTACCTATAGATGTTGTATTGTATTTAAATCAAATTTTGGATCAATCTATATTGATTAACTGCCTTCATTATGTTATTGCTTATAAATAATGTTATTTTTTATTTTAGATTAGAAAAACCACATCCCTTTCTTTTCTTTTTATTTTGTACCCCACATTCCTTCTACATGACAGCATGGGATGTAAAAAAAGAAATCCTATCAAGTAACTTGTTCCGATCTAGAATAATAAACTCATGAGCTTGGTCTCACTTCACTATGAAAAAATAAAAAGGACTTCCATATTTAAGCTTGACTAAGATGTAGCTTGCTTCTTTTTGGATGTGAAGCAATATCAAACCATAATACCCAACAATCCAACCTCAAATTCCACCACTCTCCAATATGAAAAGCTCTCTTGTTTCCTCTCCCAATCTTAATCCCTCCTTTTCTCTCCTCACCTCTCTCTCTCACTCACTCTCTCTCTCTCTCTCTCTCTCTCTCTCTCTCTCTCTCTCTCTCTCTCTCTCTCGATCCTTGTTCTAACTCTCTCTCTCATTCTACTAGGGTTATGATTTGGGTTTGCCCTTTATCCTCCCCTCTTTTCTTCATCTCTTCTTTGTTCTCTAAGATCATGGACCATAACTTTTCAAGTTGAGCAAGCTAGTAGGATTTGTTAGACTAAGTACAATGTGGTAGCGGATATAAAGAAGGATTGGTGGAGGCAAGAGGACAATATGGTTGATTCATGCCTCAATCTAGAGGCTCGCCCCTTCCTCTCCTTCTCGATCCGCACCTCTACCCTTAAGAAGGAGAATCCAATTGTCTTTCTCCTTTTGAAATGTATGTCTAGTGTTTCCCAATGATAGGTTTGATATATATTTTCTCTAGTGTTTTAGGGCTAAGATTTTTTATTTAGAGCTCATGGATTCAACCAGTTTGGGGATGCCAATACTTGATCAGCATGTTCTTGCTTATTGTGTATCAATGAAGCATGACACCATATCATGCCAATTTGGTACCTAACCAATATTGTTCACAATACTAATACTGTTAATCTTGGTCCTAATGTGGTCAGCATCAACATATCTTGCCCAATGCTCCTAGGTTGTAGAGGAGTGGCCGAGAAAGATTCGCAACCATGCAAAATTCCCTAGTAAACATACTCTTTGCAAACTACTGGTTTTGAGATGGTTAGCGTAATTTTGGGCCCTTTTGTAGGCTGAGGCAACAAACCCGAAGCAATTTCACTGAATTCTTTAGCCTAAAATGGGCATGAGCCAGATTTTGCCCTGACCATCTTATTTAAATAATCAGGCATGGACCTCCATTGCCATTCAACGCCCTGTGGTTGCTACAAGTCCGACGATGAGCCGGCAAGATTTCATTCAAACGATGATCTTGTCTAGCATGCTGAAGAGGTCCTGATGTAACCAAAGCATACAGGCACTATCAGTACCACCTGGTTTAGGACTTCAGGTGGCACCAGCATCACCGCCAAAATTACATTGCTAAGCTAAAGCTAAAAGCAATCTGCAAGGCCAGTCAAACAAGTTTGTCTGATGGCCTACCTAACAACGAGGATATCTTTCAGAAATAATATAATAGGTTTTTACCAAGAGCTTGGATTATATACTTCAAAAATTGAGATATCCGTATTTTCACCTGAAGTTAGCCTTTGACCAAGCGAATTTCAAGTTCTATGGTTATGCCAAACATTTTTAGAATTATGGCAGTTCAAAATCGCAAGTTCATGCTCTCTTATTAACAACAGACATTATTTTTTCAGCATTGATTTTTGTGTCTTGCATCCACGCATTTTTTTTTTTTTTTTTTTTTTTTAAAATTCTGATGAACGTATTCATGCATGGATTAATAAAAACAAAATACTACTCTTTCCTCACCAAGACCATTAGAACCAAAGCTTTATTCTATTTAGCTAAGGTTTCTATGGCCCTTCGACCAGCTTTCGTTTTGATGAAGACTAATCCCATGCACATGCATACACGAAAAAAATAAGTTGTTAGATCACAAACAAGAAGAAAACATCGATTCAAACCTCTCTAAATTGTTCCAATAAATATTAGTTACACAGTTGTTCAACATCTTGCCAGCAACAATTTCCCCCTCACCCTCGCACACAACACCCCCGTTCCTCCCCCACCCCCACCCCCACCCAACCCAACCAAGCCTCCCTCTTCTATCTCTGCATCCAGCACCACAGAAGAAAAAAAAGAACCCAACAACTTGAAATAAAGTCCATAATAAATTCAATGATGCTCAAATTTAATGCAGATAGACATCGGATAAAAAATGTAGCAGATCTATTTTCCCTATATAAAGAAAAAAAAGAACCCAACAACTTGAAATAAAGTCCATAATAAATTCAATGATGCTCAAATTTAATGCAGATAGACATCGGATAAAAAATGTAGCAGATCTATTTTCCCTATATATTGAAGCAAATAATTGCAACAATGTTTTTCGATATTCCACTTAGTAAAATAAAGAGATGAAGCATACTTAAGCGGTCATCAGCTTGGTTAGACCAAGCCTTTGGCTGATACAGTGACCAACACAACACCAAGAGAAACGACGGACGTATAGATACAGTTAGCAGCCTCTGAAACAGGCACCATCCTTCTTGTTCTCTTAGCGAGCAGTACTCCAGTTGGGCAACAACCAATGCATTTCGTAGATTCTGATTGAGAATAAGCTATCACATCACTCAGCAAACTACTCATGGTCAAGCAGCCCGTCAAGGTTAACATCATATTCCTGCAAGAGGAAAGACGAAAACAAGAATCTATTACAAGATGGTCTCATCTGAGAACGGTATTGTTGAAGCTCCTAATTTCTAGCTCAAATTGTGTGAAACTTCCCACTCCGTAATGATGAGTAACAATAGCAAAGACTAGCTGGTCACATCTCAATGGAAATCTAATAATACAGATTTTCCTTTTAGGTAGCAACTTCCTACTGGCTTCTTGAGGCTAGTTTCCAATAGAGCTATGCATGAAGAATTTTAATGCATGACTATATGAATGATTTATGCTTTATGGTTTTCAAAGCGACAGACTTACAAACAACTAGGTGCAAATGACTTGCAAGTATTTGTTGCTACAGGGCATATAGAAATGGGGGATGCCAGACCAGTCATCAAGAAAACTAAACATTCCAATAGCCCAATTTAGCTGGTTTGACAAGTCTCATCTGCACACAATGATCAGATTCTAGAGCCTAAGAACAAAGTGAACGGAAATAGATTCAGATGCTAGATAATAACCAGGCACTGTTCCACAGAAACAATGGAACAAAAATCATGCACTATAAAGAAATATTTTGGGACAAAAGGAAACACTGTAATAAATGGTTCTGCAAATGACCCGCGGCACTTTCTTCTACACAAATAAGCTCAATGACACGAAGGAGATAATGTAATTGAATGCCAATCACCAATCAATGCCATCAAATCTCCATATCAGCAGTTGACAATTACATAAATCAAGCCAATCCAAAAGCAAAATAAGTAACTGAAGGCATTTAACATCCTTCCACTGTACAACTAGAAAAGTCTGTCAAGAAAGAATACTGTCACTTTTATTTTTTTCTTAATTTCATCTTCTATTCTGAATTTAATTAACTTGAACATAATTGTCATACTATATCTTTTCACCTGTGTCAGAATACTACAATCAGGTTCAATGTTTCATGGGGGGCTTAATATATGTGATTTAACCAAACATGTATAGCATTATTTTCTTGAAAATTACATTAACTGTTCTTTAAATTATTTCTTATAGTGAAGCAACAATTCAATAGGTAGTCGATCACTTGATAAGAAAAATTGAAATATGAAATAGTCCCTTTTCATTATCAAAACATAATGGTAAGCTCTCAACTTTTTGACGTAAGGATCTGTGATTGCTTCCTTGGACCGGAAACTTTTGAGGATCTTGGTAGCTTCCCACTAGCAAAGCTCTTAAGAATGTCCATTTATCTCAAAAAGCTCATCACATGTACATGAAGAAATCAACTTTGCACCAGTATACAATCATGGCAATTCTATCCGGGTATCTTCTATATCAAGCAAAGAATCCAACACTTTGCTCTAGATCTACAGAAGCAACCTTGCTTGAAAGGCACAGAATATTGAAGGCAAATTCAAACTGCCAAATTCAATGGCTCCTTGAACAAATGGGACACTGATTGAAGATTTGCTGAAGACTGGCGATGATGCATTCATTGATAGATATAAACTCATCAAGATTATTTCCACATCTTCCATGCCTTGCCAGTTATTTTATAAATTTTTCATCTCATAGGTATTATATTTTACAGTTAGCTGCATAGAACACAGTTTACACCAAAATGACAGCACATCAGTCAAACTTGCTTGTTTAAAGAACAAACATTTTATAATCAAACTCGCATAATTACCAAATAGATGCTAATCCATGAGTAATGAATGCAATCCATCATATGAAATAAGTAGATATAATTAAAGTGCTAGTGTTTTTCACTATTGTTTCTCATCCATACCACTCCAATTACTGTTTATTCTTTCTCTAAAATTTTATAAATTCTTGATACTTTCCTGATCACCTCTAGCAAAATCAAGGTTAGTGGACTCGGTACAAAGGCCCGTGCCAGCTGATCGGTGATACGAGTCGATATAGATCCGTATCGGACCAAACCGGTGCAAACCGACACGGTGGAGAATGGCCCAAAGAGAGAAAAGAAAGAGAGGAAGAAAGGGGGAGAAGGAGAGGAAGAGAGGGAGAGGGAGAGGAAAAGAGGGCCTCTAGCAGTTGCCAGAGGCTATCGGAGCTCTTTTTGAGCTCGACATGAGTAGGAGGGAAGGAGAGAGGGGGAGACTCATCGGAGGCCATCGGAGGTCTCCAGACAGATGCCAACATGACTTCTCCGATGGCCGGTGTGCGAGCATCTAGGGCATCCGACACCGAGCAAGCCGAGGACGGCCTCTACCCTCCTCCTGTGCAGAACAGGGGTTCGCCCATCTTTCTTTTTTTTTTAATTTATTTTTTTTTTCTAACGGGCGAAGTCAGCAAATGATTTGCCGACTTCAGCTTATTCTTTAAAAAATAAAAAGTCAAGAAGTCGGCAACTGGGTTACCAACTTCATGCATTAAAAGCCAAAAAAAAAGTCCAAAATAAGGGCAAACACCTATTTCACAAATGGAGAAGGGGTCGGAGCCCCTCCGGCTCGACCGCCCTCAAGCCCCTTGGCGTGGACTCAACGGCCGCCAAAGATATCGCGGCGAAGGCACCATCCATCCAAAGGTACCTCCAAAGGCCCGGTAAGGACCTCCCACTTTCTCTCCTTCCCTTCCTTCGAGCATACCGACCTCTCTCTCTCTCTCTCTCTCTCTCTCTCTCTCTTCCTCTCTTTCTTCTCCCTCCCTCCATGAACTATTTCGGACACCGGAACCATCTCGGTACAGAGTGTACCGGTCGGTTCGGGCCAGTACGGAAAATGCTGAGCAAAATCATTCTTGTAAGCCAATAACAGCATCCCAGGGTGAGAAAGAGAAGGCAGGCTCCCCAAAAGTTCCTAGAAGAGGATTATTGGCTTTAGAGTCGGACTAAGACATTACTTAACTGACTAAGCTTATTCTAATATATCTATTCACTTTGAGAGCCAGGTTGCCAGGTTAGAATTTCAAGTGTTATAAACACTTAAGACAGAAGGCTGAAATTGTTTTTGAAATACAGACCCACTGCTATTACTTAGTATTTTAGGTCTCAGTAGAATAATCATGATCCTTCAATAAAACAAATAACACGTAGGTTAGTCATGGATCCACCGAGATAGATGTGGCTACAAACAATTAAGGTTGGCAGCTCAAACTTGCTAAATGGGACATGAAGTTACACAAGTAAGAAGATAGGGTCAAACATAGTGACAAGAGGCTAAACATAGTTTCCAGCCGGTAAAATGAAACTCTGCTAGCATCTTCCCCTATTGAAGTGACTTATAAAAGTAAGAGGCAAAAATAAAATGAGCAGCAACAATTACATTGAATGAGTGAGGGGCTCAAACCAATTTGCATCATTATAAAGCACATCACAAACATCATTCTATTTTTGTCCATCCAGCATAACTGGTTCTGACCTGAGAGTGACATGAAAGGTTCAAAATAGGTGGTTAGATATGACTTACCTTCCTGATCCAATTGTACCAATTAGGAGTTAGGGAGCAAATCAACATATAAAACCCAATTGCTTGGGAAAGGTCATGTAACAACAGGTCCAGGTCGCCGATGGCACCCTTATTTTAATGCGGATTTGGATAAGCAGATGGCCAATTGTTTGCAATGTATGCTTTCATTACTTAATATTTGGTGCTCAGAAGAAAAAGTAATTGATTCTATTCCAAATGAAAAGTAGCAAGTCTCTTCTTAGTATGCTGATGAATTCCTCTAAAATCAATTCATATAAAGTTTAATGACAACTCGAGGTTCTTACATTCTTTAATCATTGCTGTTTTAGAATTGCTTCTGATTTTTACGTTTTCATCTGCCAGACTGCATCTTTTTGTCATGAAGACTTGTAAGGATCAGCTCTTCTTTGTATAAGACTTCTGAAACTCTGTGTTTGCTGAGCCTTCATAGTGTCATTCATATCTCCATTTTTAGTTTTCTGGAGAGCCTATAGCACTTGAAATATAAGTGTGTGAACTCACAGCTGGTGAAGCAACACAAGATCACATGTCAGCGTAAGAAGGGCAAACAATGGTACAGATGAATTAATTATGTAACATAAACAAGATTCTAGTACTCCCAGAATTCCAAGAAGAAATATAACATAGAAATGCTGAAGTGAAACATGTATGCATCAGGCATTACAGTATAAGCACAATGATATTGTATACACTTTCCTAAAACTGGTAAGGCCTAAATGCTATGATTTTGGAAAGCATAAGATGTTCAAAATTTAATTGCTTGAAAGCAGCAACCAAATATTTCAGAAAATATTAACCAAGGTTGGTGGACTCGGTACCAGAAGTTGTGCCGGCCAACCGACGGTACGGTTCGATATGAGTCCATACCGGACCGGACTGGACCAGCGTGAACCGACACAAAGGAGAAGGAAATCGGGAGGAAAAGAGAGAAAGAGGGGATGGGGAGGGATGGGGAGAGAGGAAGAGGATGGCCGGAGGAGACGCCGGCAGTGGCCACAGGCAAGCCACCAGCACACTCAGAGGGCCGCCAAGGACTTCGCTTCCTCCGCCAATCCTCAGCCAAGAGAGATAAATCGAGAGAAAGGGGGGAGGGAAAGAAAAGAAGGGAGTGGAAGCCACTGGAGAGGCTATTGAAGGGCCTCCGGATGGAGCAATTGCAGTCTCCGGCACCGCGAATGTGAAACAGAGATGCCCTATTTCACGAGATTTTTTTAAAAAACCCTGATTATAAGAAAGTTAGCAATAGGTTTGCCGACTTCACTTTCACTTAAGTGAAACCAGCACACGCATTGCCGACTTACTATTTCTTAGATTTTTTATAAAAAATACTAAATCAGTGAAGCCGGCAATATTGCCGACTTCACTTAAAACGACGATGAATGAATAAAGATAGTAACCTCTATTCTGCGGCTATGGCTTTGTTCGCATATTTTCCACCGCCCGGTGACTACAGTAACCGCCTGCCACCCTCTGACAGCATCTCCACCGGCTGCGCCACTCTCCGGCACCGACACTTCCCCTCTCTCTGTCTCTTGATTAAAAGTCTTATTAGGTGACACCGGGCGGTGAAGGCCTCCTCGGCCCTCCGGCAACCTCAGCGAGCCACCGCCGGCCTCCAATGGCATCGTGCCCTCTCTCTCTTTCCCTCTCTTTTCCTCTCTCTCCTCTGGTGTGCCGTTTTTCTCGGCCGAACCATCCCAATTTGCTGCCGGGACAGCTCAGAACGCCCTAAACCATCCCGACGAGATGGTTCGGCATTCCATGATTAACATATTGTTCCAAAATTTTTTGTCAGCAGGTTGTGGAAAATGAACTCACTGTCTCACTTGGTCCAATGCTGCAAAATTGCGTTGATATATTAATGTGCATAAATATGCATGCGATAAAACAAGGTTTGGACTCCTCAACAAAGCCTCACTCCTCCCTGCCATCTATATGACCAGTAAAATCTTTAGATCACCATCAAGAATATTTAAGATTTGCGATTGAGCTAATAGACTGATGGTCCAGCATCACTAGACTGATGGCCCAGCATCTCTCGATTAATTGTTTCATGCTTCCAGATTGGCATGCTATAGCCCTTGCATTATTTCATGACATCATCAATGTCTTCCATCTTGTGTCAACCCTCCCTCTTGCATCCAAATTCAAGGTGTCGAATCCATCCTTTTGTTTTGGACTCAAGGAACCACAGTTTCGCAGAAAATGTATTTGGTGACTGATTTTCTTTTTTTTTTTAATAAAAAAACATATTTTTGGTGTCAAGTTTCTAGACTGTTAGTACAAAAAAAAATTCTCTACTGTTCTGTGACATCCATAAAAAGCTTCTGCACTTAGATTCATCACAAATTTGCCTTTCAAGCCACCCTATGCAATATTTTGCAAAGCTTATTGTCTTTTGATGCACATACAAATTGCAGTTTCAAAAAAAAAAAGAAGTTCACTAGCAATAGTTAATTAAGGAATTCATATTGTTGTTAAAACTATATCAAATGAAGAGAATGTCTTCACATGTGAGGTGTCATTTGCATCTATGACACTTAAGCTTCAATGCTCCTCCTCAGACCACCATGTATGGTTTGGTCTTGTCCCACGCATTACTAGCCAGCCAGATTCTAGAAGGTAGATGGTGTAGATGCAGAGGTCAGAGAGCCTGAGGAAGTAGCCAATGCTGGGCCTAGTGGTGGAACAGGAGGCTGCGGAGGTCACAAAGGCCGAGTAGTGGAATGGGAGGTGGGGGAGGTCACAGGGGCTGAGTGGAGTTAACACCAAGGAAGCAAGCAGTGTAGGCAGAACAGGAGGCAGGGGAGGTCACAAAGGCCGACTAGTGGAATGGGAAGTGGGGGAGGTCACAGGGGTGGAGTGGAGTTAACACCAAGGAAGCAAGCAGTGAAGGTGGATTATGGTGAAAGTTGAGAAGGTTCAAAGATAATATTTAGGTTATTCTTAGATTTTGTTCTGATAGATGTTAGCCATCCATCAAAAAATTGATGGATTGGCTAGAATCAAACTGATTAAAAATTAATAATTTATACAATAAGTACATGTTTGTTGTGTTTTTCTAATGAATCTGGAACCAACTTCAGCCTCACGCTCCAAGTTTGAGCTTCACATCAAACTCGAGCACGGGTAAGTGTTGCTCCAATCTGACCCAAAATTCATTCGCTATGAGATTGCCTGACTCGAATTACTTTAGGCCAAGGCCAAAGCGCAACCATTCTGTAAGGTTAGTTGATGTTTGGATAAGTAGAAGAACTAGTCAAATACTCTAGATGACTCTTCATCTAATATGCTTTCGCACATTATTAATAGAGAAAGCAGACACAGCAAAAGGCCATTCTATAACATTATTTTTACGGTAAATCATATACATGAAGCATGCCGATTCAAGAGCTTTAAGGATTTCCAAATGTTTATTTGCATAGTTAAAATGCCATGTTGCTCATGAAGCCACCAAAGGATAAAAATTATAGAATAATTTTTATGTTGGAACCATGATGATGGAGGCTTTAATGCTAATTAGAATGAATTTTTCACTATAATCCATAATTCGCAATTAAAAAGTAGGGTGGTCATAAAAAGATTATATTCTACTAACTCATTAATTCTCTAGTAGTTTTGCATGAAAGTGGTCTCATCGTTACTCTGATAGTTGAGCCATTCACATTATTTGTATTTGACCTGTACATATTACACTCTCAAGTTGTTTAGTTGAGTCATACATTCTGTAAGGTTAGTTGATGTTTGAATAACTAGAAGAACAAATCAAATACTCCAGATGGCTCTTCTCCCAATATGCTTTCGCAATTATTAATAGAGCAAGCAGGCATAGCAGAAGGCCATTCTATAACATTACTTTCATGGTAAATCAAATACATGAAGCTTGTCGATTCAAGAGCTTTAAGGATTTCCAAATGTTTATTTGCATGGTTAATATGCCAATATTGCTCCAAAAGCCACCAAGGGATAAAAATTATAACATCTCCAAATGTAACGTATTAGTCTGAGAGGGTATCCACATACCAAATAAGTTAAACAACTTGATTAAATTACTCATCATCTTTTTCTTTCATATATGTGCAGACAACTTTTAATGTCATGCTTGATTGATCATCTCCAACATTAATTTTTTTGGCTCCATTTGATATATTTTTCTTAAAATCAATATCACTTTTAATCCTTACAAAAGCCAACCAGAATGGAGAGTATTTGGCTATTGATATCTGAAGAAAGTCAAGCCTCTAAGGGAGAATATTACCTTGGCATTAAATGAATAAAACAATTCAACAGTCAGTTATAAGCAGATAAAGAGGTAGCAGCAGCAACAGTAACCTAAGTATGAAAATTTTAGGCTGTTGAACAACAGTCAATGTAAACAAAACATTCAAGAAGTTCAACTTATACCATAAAATACATGCAAAAGATAAACTCAAATACCTGATGATAACACTAGAAACTTTTATACACAGCCAAAAAAAAAAGGCACATAAAAGAAACAACCAGCAGTCTGAAGTTGATATTCGACAACCATTCCAAATCTTTGAAAGTCAGTAGCCCTTCCAGTAATCAGAAACCCTGAAATGATGAAGAGCTAGATGACAAAAGTTTCAGGGAAAAAAGGAAAAAGAAAGAAGAAGAATCTACTAAATTTGTCCAGAAGAAGGTGACCCTGACCTATACTTCAAGGCATATCATGTTGTTTGAAGCAACCAACTGCTTATGATCTCCTTAAATATCAAGACTTGGTTGCACCATCTCCTTACAAAATGATCGCATTAAGCACCATTGGGCCTCTGAAATAAATAGTGCAAATTAAAAATCAGACTCCTAATGTTTGCACTGTATATTCATGCAAGTAAAATAATTAATGCATATTTTGCATTTGTCTAATCATGTCTACATGAAACAACCAAAACAAGAACATTCTTTTAAGTTCAGTCCGCCAATGGTCCAGTAAAAATCTTGCTCTTCACCAACTGTCATTGACTCTAATGTTTCCAAATTTATTACAAGCACCCAACAATCTTTAGATTCTCATTTCTAATTCTTTAAATAAAATATCAATTAGAATAATATTAGTGCTAATGATTAAGAAAGGTTGACAACCGCACCAGTGGACAACTTCACTTGCTAAAGTAAATGCATGTCTAAAGCCTGGGGTAAAAGAAGCCTCAACACAGTGGTTCAACACAAAAGACAATTTTTTTATATATGTTTTATAATCTTATTGTTGATAACTCTATAACAGTAGAATTGAAATAGCGTTAGTACAATTATGCAAAAGCCAAGGATCCAGTCTTACATGCTAGCATCTATTTTACCTAGACATATTACATGGGTGTTGAGTGTTGAAGTATCCAGAAGAGTTGGACAGAAGCCTTGGAAAAAACAGGACAGGATATTTCTACTTCTTAAGGCAGACAAGTTAGTAAATATGTAGAATTATTTGCACGCAATGACTAGATTGTTAGAATAATTGCATGATAATTCAAAAGTATTGACATAAATCTTTGCTAAATGTTATATTAGACTTGTAAGTTCAAGGTATCAGTGCCAAATTTGATATATAAATGTGATAATATCATGATTTGTTATTATTTTGTCCAAGAGTCGAACACGTCATAAAAACCAAAATTTGAAGTGTCTGGAGAAGCAGACAGGTTCATCTTCATCAAGCAAGATATATGACCCCAATAATGAAAAAGAAAAAAAGAGGAGAAAGCAAAGAAGGGAACATTTCAAGAGCAATCTGTCACAAAAAATCTATTTCCCCAAAAATTCTCCTACCTGAGTTTCCCTTCCTCAAGAGCATCTTGATTCTGACTTCGTATTATAACAGCAACCGGCAATACTTCAACAAGTAAAATCTTCTCATAAAAGTGGGTTCATGTATGAAAAGTAGTGTCAATAAAATTGCCTTATCCTATAAAATCCATGGTGATGATCTCCTCAACAAAGGAATAGATCAAAAGTCATTCAGTGTTAAATGATTCAAGTCTTTTCTTTTTCATTTTCCATTTCTTTCGAGTTTTTTTTTTTTTTTTTTTTTTTTTGGGGGGGGGGGGGGGGGGGGGGGGGGGGGGGGGGGGGGGGGGGGGATTCTACCAACACTATTTTACAGTTTGTGCCACCCTTTTTCATTATTTTAAAAAAAAAATCCTCTAACTAAATGTATTTATTCACCAGCACCGAATTCCGTTCTCTGTTCACAAACTTCCATGAAATTCTGAGCAACAACATATGCACCTGGTTCTCTTCGCCAAATGTCTATCTTCATTTAACATATTACCAGTAAAATTAAAATAATTTAGACGATTGACAATTAGAAAGAGACTGACCTTCAATTTTCAAAACCTTTTCATAGAACTCAGACATATAAATCATTAACAGAAAAATGATGGATGTATTGTTAGGAACATTAGAGACCAAGATGAGGCAAACCAGCCCAATTCAAGGCTTAGACGTGATAATGCAGGAAAATAGTTTGGCCAAGGTACCACAAACCTAGACGAGCAACATGCATATATTGATGCCTTGTTTGCTATGGGAATATATGTTTTTCAAACATGTTTCATCTCCCCAAAAGCACACTTAAGGCTTTTAGCAATCAGACAGGGTTAAAGGAATCACATAGTTGCATCCAACCATCATTCATTCCACTTTAGAGGCCTACCCCAACCCTAAGGTGGCATTATCATGACCAGGAAAATTTGTTGGACACTTACAAGGTGTTGTGTAACCTACAAACTCACAACATGGATACAAGTTAGACACCAGGATGCTCGTCAAATTTTTCAAATGTAGCTTCTGAAGATTTTTGTACAAGCTAGACTATATCAAAAAATGGGTTCAACCCATGATGATATTATTAAAAGTAAGCTTTTGATCTTTTAGAGATTGGTCCAGAATGTAAATATTTAAATAACTTAGCAAAATATTATCTTCACTAAAATTGTTAAGCTAATTTAAAAGTTGGATGAGAAACATGCATATAGGAAGGCCTTAACAAATAGTGCCTTTTAATATATCCTTTTACATTATATATATATAAGGTGTATTTACAATTATTCTTTTACATATCTACATATCTCCTTTTTTTTTTCCTTGCCTAGTTAGACACCTAGACACGTATCAGAATCATATTCTCATTTCCATGTCTGTGAAATACTAGAGAGGTGGAGTGATACCCAAAATGGATGAAACAAGATGATTGATTGCCTAATATATATTTTTTCTTTAAGGCAGCATCTGGTTGACTAAAGCAGGCATAAGGCTTGGAAAAGGCCTTATGACTGCAAAACAGCCTTAAAATAGACATACGCGAGGAATAATTATGTTGGTTAAACTTGGTTATGCAAGGATAACCATTCCAAGGGGGATTTCTCATAAGCCATTCCTTGGCCGGCATAAACCACAATTTATTCATGCCCCCTTTTTCTTTTTTGGGCAAAAACAACATTAGTCAAAAAAAGTTATTCCAGAAATTATAGCCAAACAAAATCGGAATAACTTCTAGGACAACTATTCCAATAGTCATAACTTTTTCTTATTCCCAAAAAAGTGATTATTGGATAAGATCTAAAAAGTGGAATTCTCTCTCTCTCTCTCTCTCTCTCTCTCTCTCTCTCTCTCTCTCTCTCTCTCTCTCTCCGCGTGCGTGCATCTATGCACACCAATGTGATGGCAAGCTAAGACAAAGAACGACCTAACTCTTCGTCCTTCCAATTTAACATGTAGGATAATGCAAAGGCATAATTTGTTCAAGCATGATCAAATTCATGGTGAAATCACTACTTTAATAAACAATTCAACCTTTTCTTTTACTTGGTTCTGGTTGCAAACCTGTCTCAACTACTAGTTCTACCCTCCGTTCATAGCTTTCATTTCTCAGATCATATTTGAGTTTATTATTTGTGTTGCAGCCAACCCACTTGCATTTGTGAATGAACGCCAGGAACCTGCAAAAAAAAGTCCACACTGACCGGAGTTGACTCTGACGGAGATCCTTCGATGCTTAAGTTAGTAGGATGGACTGGTCGAACAGGAAAAAATGAAGAGCAAGATGAAAAAGTTTGCTCTTTTAATATTCTGGAGTATCTTACCGAACTGGCCAGTTTACTTCCCTTTTATAGATGTCGGGATGTAATTGCTTGGCACATGGGTCCCTTTTTTTTCAGTGTGATTATGGGTAGGTGGTTAAAACTACCCACTAATCGCCGTTGTCCATCCTTTTCGGGGGCAGTTTTGTAGAGCCAATCGTAGCCTGGAAAAGCTATTTAGAGAGCTTCCATCGATCAATCGACTGGCTCAATACCGACCAATCATTGATCGATTGAAAGACTTGAGACCGATCGATGGTCGGTCGGGAGGCTTTAGGCCGATCAACAGTTGGTCGAGAGGCTTTAGGCTGATCAACAGTCGATCGGGAGGCTTCAGGACCATCGTCCGTCAAACCGAACGTCCATCGAATGGCATTGTGTCGGTGCTCCCATCGTTATGTCGGTCGGACCGACAGTAGATCGGCAGGCCGCTAATCCTTTGGCGAGTCTTCCTATTATTGATCGTCAGTCGGCGAACAACCATCTGTGGCCGATGGTCAGTCGGCTGCGAGCTGGTGAGTCGGACGGCGGATTAACAACCACCAACATTTGCCCTCCACACCCAAGTTCGGTGCAATGATTTCACATTTCGTCTTGATACACCAAACACAGGGGGTCGACACATGGCATTGCCTTGAATTTTGTTCTGCCGCCTGCCATTAATGATTTTTGCGACATTTGAGAAGGTTGCAGTCAACGCTTCGAGGATCTGAACGGTCGCTATTGGGAATCGCATGATCGCAAAGCTCGAGGGATCTAACGTTCGGCCAGTCTTCGGTCGACACGTGTTAACATTTGGTGTAGTTTTCTGCGCATCACGACCGTCGCTGGATCCTATAAATACTAGACCCGCCCTGCAGATTTTTCTTCTATCGCTTTCAGTAGGAGCTTTCGGAGAATTTGTTCATTCCCTTATCTTTTAGCTTTTAGGTTCGAGGCTCGAACCTTCTTTCTGACACCCTTTTCACCCTTTTATTTTATTTTGTCGAGTTAAACACATGGTTAGTACCCGTAATAGTTCGTCGCGAGGTCCAGTAGCTGAAGCATCCACGCTAGCAGCGTCGGTTGTGGAGCGACTTCGGGATCAATATCGGATCCTGGAAGAATTTCGGCTATTGGCTCTTAGTCCCGACGATCGGATGATTTCACCTTCGTCAGGTTTTATAGCATTTTATCTAGAGAACCTTAGGTTGGGCCTCAGGTTCCCTATTTCGGAGTTCCTCCAGAACATCTTTGATTACTATCGGATGTGTCAGGCCTAGTTAGTGCCAAATTCCATTCGGCTTTTGATTACCTTTGCTTTGTTATGTCGGTTAATTCCGACGACCCCTCGGCTTTCTTCGTTTAGACCTTTCTTTGCTCTTCAATCCCATCCAAAAGCTAATGGATGGTGGTACTTTGCCCCGAGGAGGGGGCTTTCTTTCATTATCAGTCTTCCATCATCCATCCACGATTGGAAGATCCAATTATTCTTTGTTTTGCACCCTGCTTCCTGGGGCTTTCCATCGGTGTGGGGAGAGCCAAATGTCCTTCCGAACGAGAATAGTCGGATAGATCCGGCCGATCGGGAGGACTTCCTTCAGCTGAAAGATATAGAAGTTCCCCCATAGAAAAATTTGATGACCGAAGAGGCTCTATATGATGCCGAACTTGGTCCAATGCCGTCCTTAGATATATGTAGTGTCTGTAGCTCTACATTTTCTTTCCTTCAATAGATTTTTGATATTAACCCGAATTTCTTATTCGATTTCGTAGGGATGCATCTTCTTCTTGGAATCTCTACGAACGAAGTCCGTCAGTTCGCCACTCAAAAGAGGGTGGCATCTGATGCTGGTCCGTCGCGTGCGCCGAAGAAGAGTCGGGCAGTCGGTCCCTCAATTGCCAACGTTCCTTCAATGACCCCTCCCGAACCTATCAGCGCTCACGACGTCGCCTTGCGCACCCCGACGACGACTACTTCCGCCGAAGCCCCTCCGATCGTCATGCGATGAGAGGAAGACGTCGTCATCATTGACGTCCCACTGTTGCTCCTGTGTCGAGAGCTCAGCTATCTATTTCCGCACCTGCCCCACGATCGACTTCGATCCGTCTGGGGCATCCATCATCTCCATCCACGCCTGAGTGGATGTCGGCACCTCCCGAGCAATTGTCTGCCAAGAGGAAAGGGAAGGCGCCAATTCTTCCTGTATCGACTGGGAGTGACGCTTCCAGCCATGGCTATACGGACTCCGAACGAGTCAATGTCCGAGTCCCTGAAGGTGGGTCAGCTCTTTTCAACTCCTAGTTGGCAAGGAGTTTGGTTCACGCCATTCTCCTCTCGAATGACTGGGAGTCAAGGAAGAGTCGGACCTTAGCCAATTTGTTCGGGTCGTTCTACCCGACCTTTATGGGATGAGTTGGAAATTTACAATTTTGCCTCTACTTTTTCTTTCCTCTTTTTCTTCATTTTTTTTTACTAACTTGATTTGCTTTCCTTGAACAGTGGGCTCACGACATGACCGAGCTTGAGTCGACCTACCACAGAATGGCTGATCTTCGACATGTATGTTCCAACTCAGTGTCGGCCGCGAACACCGAACGTGATTCGGCGGTCCGCCAGTTGGAGCAATTGGAGAGGGATGCGGCTGGTTGAGAGAGAAACTTATCCAATGAAGTCTCCCGCCTCAGAGTCGAGATTGGGTTGGTAAGATCCGAACTTGGGTCGGTTCAGTCCGACCTTAAGTCGGCTCAGGAGGAAGTAAAGGTGCAGGAGAGTCGCGTTAAGAAGAAGCATGAGATAAACAAGCTGAACAAGGACCGCGACAACTGGGCCAAGGAGACAGAGGATTGGCGTCGAAAGTGGCAGTTTGCCGACGAGGCATCTTCGGCTAAGGCGAAGATCCAGGTTCTGCGACAAGATCTCAGTCGGACGAAAGAGCTAGGCATCGAGGAATTCAAGGCCTCGACTGACCTAAAAACTTTGATCCTTCAAGAAAGTGAAGCTTCCTATTAGATCGGGTTTGGTGACGGTCGGGATGCTGTCCAACAGTTCTTTCCTGATCTTGATCTCAGCAACATTGTCGCCCCCAGTGCTAAAGAAGAAGAGGGCATCACCAGTGCTGAAGAAGAGAAAGAGAGAGGCGAGGATGAAGCGTCCGATGAACCGATGAAAGATGGTTCCTCCGCTGTTGTTCCCACTCCGATCGAGGATGTTTCGGTCTCTTCCGCACCAACGGATGCAACCCCTCAGTTGGCTGCTGAAGTCCCATCGGAGAGCCAGGAAGTTACCCCGATCGAAACTATTTCTCTGACTGATATTGCACCAACTACCGAAGTTGAAGCTACTCCCGATCCAGCTCCAGAGCAGCCAATCGACAGATAAACTTGTATTTTGTTTCTTTTTGAAATTATAGTTCTAATTTTGTAAGGACTAAAGGTCCATTTTGTAACTTTCTTTTCATAGTAATGAAAGAAAATTTTTATTTGCATTTGTCTTCTATCATGCTTATTTGTCTTCCAACGTAACTGCCTGTCATCCGGTAACGAAACCGGAACATTGTTTGTCAACTTCTTCCTAAATTGATTTTGATGAGCAAAATTTACTTGTAGAGACTTTGATTGATTGGCCGTTAACCAATCTCTTGTCCAACTATCAACTAGTTTTTAGATTGATTTAAAGTCGAATTTTTAGCTAGCAAATACTTAGTCATTTGTTGAGATATTCGTAGGTCGGGGGCAAGCCAACCTTGAGTTGGTTTATAATCGACTTTAGTCAATCTTTTACCAACTCACACACCGTCAGATCGTTGAAGTATTTGATGATCGGGCGCAAAATGACGATGGATCGGCTTCTTAACAGACCATTGGTCGGTTTTCTACTGTCCAACACTTAATCAATTTGCAGAAGTGCATGACGATCGGGTGCAAGCCAAACGTCCTTCAATTCGGCTATGGCCAAATCGGCGAGGGTCGTGTTCTTTACTAGTCGGGATAAGCCAACTAGTCCACAACCATAGCTTGATGCTTTTCTTCTCTTGTCATTTCGTAAGGAAGTTATGCATCAGCACTATTTATAAGTCAGTCGGCCGTTCTACTACGGAAGGCCGACCGCACCAATCGTTTGAGATATGCAACCAAAAATCGTCGAAACACCGATTGTCAATCATTGCTTATTGGTCGGTTCTCGAGTCCTGCCGACCATAATATGCCAATGGTTGATCGATTGTAAATTTTAACCTTCAGTTGGTTGGTCGATTTTTTCTCCAATGCTTTAGAATTTGTACCGTCTCTCATCCGGTCGGTTCATTCGATTTTCAACCGACTAAAACGTCAGTTAACCGATCATTGTTCATAGGGGAGACATCCTTGAAGAAAACTTTGCAATAGTTTTATTCCTTGTGTTTGTCAAAAGTACATGGAGCTGATTTCATTGATAGTATACTTTAAGATTATCTGCGTTCCATGTCCGAAAAATTTCAACTCCATCGAGTATTTCAAGTCTATATGCACCAGGTCGAAAGGTCTCTGTCACTCGATAAAGTCCTTCCCAATTGGGGAAGAGTTTTTCTTAGTCCAACGGTTTGGATACTTCGGCTTTCCGCAGGACTAAGTCTTCCGGACGAATTTTCTTCGGCCTGACCCTTCTATTGTAGTACCTGGCAACTCGCTGTCAATAGGTGGCCATTCTAAGTTGAGCTTGTTGTCAAACTTTAGAAAGCAAATCCAAATCTGCCCTTCGGCGATCCGAGTTACTTGATTCGTCGTACTTTTCAACCCTCATTGACAACAGTCCGACCTCGACAGGTATCACCACCTCTGTTCCATAAGCAAGGTTAAAGGGTGATTCACCCATCCGGATCCGTGGGGTTGTTCGGTAGGCCCATAACACCGAAGGTAGTTCCTCTACCTAAAGGCCCTTGGCCTCGTTGAGTCGGATCTTTAGGCTGTGGAGAATTGTTCGATTAGTGACTTCTGCTTCTCCGTTCGACTATGAGTGACCGACATATGTCAGCTTGTGCGCGATATGATATGTCGTGCAGAAGTCTTTGAAGTTCTGGTTGTCGAACTGTCGGCCATTATCAGTTATGATAGTATATGAAAGTCCGAATCTATAGAGGATGGATTTCCAAACGAAGACCTTATTTTCTGTAATCTGCGCCAAAGGTTTGGCCTCCATCCATTTTGTAAAATAGTCAACGACGACGACCAAAAATATTTTTTGTCCGAATGCCAGGAGAAAAGGACCAAGCATGTCGAACCCCCACTGTGCAAACGGCCATGGTGCTGTGATCGATGTCAGTTGTGTCGCCGGTTGACGTTGGATGTTGGCGTATCTTTGGCATGATTTGCATCTTTGAACGAACTCGATTGCGTCCATCTGCATTGTTGGCCAATAGTACTCTTATCGAAGGATCTTGTAGGTAAGGGACTTGCCCCCAAGTGGTTCCCATAGACTCCCTCATGGGCTTCCCGAAGCGCGTAGTTGGCATCGATGGGTCCTAAGCACTTCAATAGCGGGAGGGAGAAGGATCGTTTGTAAAATCGTCCGTCCATCATCACATATTGTGAGGTCGTCCACCTTAAGCGTTTTGCTTCCGATGGATCGTCGGATAGGATTCCTTCAGTCAGATGCCTAACTATCGAATCCATCCAACTCGGCTCATCGTTGATCTACAATACCTCTTCCATCTTTTCGACACTTGGCGTATCGAGATACTCGATGTAGGTTCGGCCAAGTTCATTAGGGGCGGTGACGGCAAGTTGGAAGAGTGCGTCGGCCCAAGCATTCTCTGCTCTGGGGATGTGCGAAATGTCTATGTATTTGAAGACGGAAGCTTGGTCTTTCACTTTCTCCAAATACTTCTGCATTGTCGAATCGCGAGCTTCATAGTCGCCTTTGACTTATCCTGCAATGAGTTGGGAGTCAGTGAACGCCTTCAACTCTTCGACACCGAGCTCCTTAGCGATTTTTAAGCCGACAAAGATAGCTTCATATTCGGCTTGATTGTTCAAAGCTTTGAAGTTAAATCGAAGAGCGTACTCGATGACTACTCCATCGGCATTTGCCAAAATGAGTCCAGCGCCGCTTCCGAGAGCATTTGACTCTCCATCGACATGTAACACCCAGGCCAACTCATGATCAATTTCGGGGGCATTTTCTATCGATTCGTAAGTTGCTTCTTTATCAGACTTGTCATCCGAGATAGTACATTCGACAATGAAATCGACCAGACCTAGGCCTTCATTGACGAATGAGGGCGATATTGAATATCGAATTCGCTAAGCTTTATCGCCCATTTTGTCATTCTGCCTGAGGTATCTGGTCGATGAAGGATCGACTTCAGAGGTTGGTCAGTCAAAACATACACTGTGGGCTTGGAAGTAGGGCCGAAGCCATTGTGTCGAAATGATCAGGGCATAGATCATCTTCTCAACTTTTGAGTATCGGATGCTGCACCCGACTTTCATCTTTTTTGATCAAAATCGAACTTACAGCTTCGTCGAATGTGGCCAGATATAAGTACAGAGGTTCTCCTTCTATCGGCTTTACGAGCAATGGAGTCATCAGGTATTTCTTCAGTTCTTCGAAGGATCGTCGACATTCGTCGGTCCATGAGAAGTCTTTAGTCTGCCGTAGAGTTTTGAAAAAAAAGAAAAACATCTTTCGACAGACTTGGAGATGAACCGACTGAGCGCGGCGATTCTTCCGTTGAGCTATTGCACCTCCTTTTCCGAGGTTGGATGTTTCATATCGACGATTGCTTTTATCTTTTCGGAATTTATTTCGATTCCTCGATGTGAAACAAGAAAACCAAGAAACTTCCTGATCGTTACTCCGAAGGCACATTTGGTCGGATTTAGTTTCATCCAGTGTCGTCGGAGTGTGTCGAAAGCCTCTTCTAAGTCTTGAACATGATCCTGACTCTGAGTGTTTTTGACTAGCATATTATCAACATACACTTCCATATTTCGCCCAATTTGCGGCTTGAAGACCTTTTTCACCAACTGTTAGTAGATTGCTCCTGCATTTGTAAGTCCGAACGACATAACTTTGTAGCAATAAATCCCTTTGTCAGTGACGAAGGCAGTATGTTCTTCATCTTCAGGTGCCATTCGTATCTGATTGTAGCCTGCAAAAGCATCCATGAAACTTAGGAGTCGATGTCCTAAAGTTGCATCGACTAGCTAGTCGATCTTCGATAGAGAAAAACTATCCTTCGAGCATACTTCATTCAAGTTGGTATAATCAATACAGATGCGCCATTTGTCGTTGGCTTTTCTCACCATGATAACATTCGCCAGCCAATCGAGATAATGGGCCTCTGATGAAGTCTGCCGCGAGGAGTTTGTCCGCCTCTTCATCGACGACCTTCTATCGCTCGGGGGCGAATGGTCGTTTCTTTTGTCTCACCGACTCGGCATTCGGACTGACGTTCAGTCGATGAGTGATTATTTCTAGGAGTATGCCTGGCATATCAGTTACTAACCAAGCGAATACGTCAGCATTGGCTCTTAACAACCAAACCAGCTGCTCACGCTCCATCATCTGAAGTTATGATCCAATTTGAACAACCTTAGTTGGATCGTTTTCTTGCAATGGGATGGAGACCAATTGTTCAGCCGACTTACCTCGCTTTTCATCTTCCTACTGATCAAGTCCTAGCGGTGAAGAATCTTCCGATTTATTCTTCTCAGCAGTGATTGTGAGACAACATGGGGCAATCTGTTGGTCACCTCGCATCTCTCCGATTCCAGCCTTGGTCGAAAATCGAACTAGTAAATGATATGTCGACACTATCGTCTTGAGGGCATTGAGTCTCGATCTTCCAATATGGCATTGTACGCCGATGGGACTCTAATGACCATAAAGTCAAGACAACAGTGCTTTATCGAGATTCTATCCCCGCAGTCAATGGAATATCTGTCTCTCCTTCAACATCGACGACGTCTCTCGTGAATCCGACCAAAGGAACGGAAACTCTTCGGAGGCGTTCTGTCGATAATTTCATTCGAGAGAAAGTAAAGTAAAATAAAACATTAGTCGAACTTCTATTATCGACAAAAATTCTTTTTACATCGTAGTTTGCTATCGTCGCCAAGATGACGACAGCATCATCATGTGGAGTTTGAATTTTTCTTACATTGTCATCCAAAAAAGAGATGGGCTCATCGGATCGTTGTTTTTTGATCGATTCTTCTTCGAATGTTGCCCCCTGACTCTTGGTCGCCTAGAGATCATGTTGATCACCCCGACTGTTGGTAGATTTTGATGAATTTCCTCCGACGCTGGTGGTGGTTGATCGGCAGGCGGCTGAGTTGGACGATCAAGCCAGAACTTGCTAAGAAATCCCCGCCGAATGAGAGCCTCGATCTCATCCTTCAACTGGAAGCATTATTGGATGTCGTGGCCGTAGTCACGATGAAATCGACAGTACTTCCTTTTGTCCTTACTTCGGTTCTTCATCGGCGAGGGTCGGCGAAGATAATTCTCCCCTTCAATCTCCATCAGAATTTCAGCACGCGGAGCAGAGAGGGTAGTGTAGGTATCATACCAACTCTTCACATTGGTCGGTACTGGGTTCAACCGGAGGAAGACCGTTTTCCTGTTCAAGGCAAGCTGGTTCGGTCTAGCCAAAGCATCATTCTTTCAAATGCTTCTTTTTTTCTGACCTTTTTCATTTAATTGACACAGGCCAGAAGCGCCTTCTTCTATGCGGATGAATTTATCCGCGCGCTCCAAGAGTTTAGCATAAGTCCGGAGGTGGTTCTTGTCCAGCGAGTAGGTGAACTGGGAACCCCGCAGACCCTGCTTCATGATCGAGATAGCCACGTCCTCGTTGAAGTTTCGGACCTTAAGCATGACGGCGTTAAAACACGCCATGAAGGCCCAAAGAGTTTCTCCCTCTCCTTGTTTAATCGAGAAGGTGTCAGAAGTTCGTGGCATTCTTCTGCTAGTGCTGAAGTGAGTCATGAAAGAATCTTCAAACTGCCCGAAAGAGTTGATGATTCCCGACTGAAGCCCGGAATACCGAGCTCGAGCAGCTTTCTGTAGGATGGCCGGAAAGCCGATGCATATAAGGACGTCGTTCACCCCCTGGATCATCATGAGAGCTTTATAGCTTTGGAAATGATCAACTGGGTCGGTGGAGCCATCATATGATTCCACCTGTGGCATCTTGAACCGTGATGGGAACGGATTGTTCAAAATGCGGAAGAAAAAAGGAGCTGCTTGGACAAAAAGACGTCAGAGGACCCTCCTATCGTATCCTCCTGGATCCGGACTAGTCGACGATCGATTTTCTTGAGTCTTCGCTTGTAGTTATCGAACCGCCGCTAACGAGACATTCCCAGGATTGATCCTCCCGAGGAACTGGAGGTGGTCGAATCCCGCGGCTGTTTCCTCTTGTGCCGACTCCAGCGGAAAGACGAGGAAACGGAGCGTCGTGATCGACGGATGGTTCCTCGCAAGCAGTGAGATGGAGCTTCCATCCGACAGGAACGTCGAGATGTTCGTTCCGGTGAGGGGGTGACGGAGCACCTCAAGATGCGGCGGCTGTGCCTAGACGGTACTGCCTACATCGCTGGACCTTCCGCCAGTGCATGCGGCTGCTGTTGGAGATTATGAGCAGCCTCCGTCTACATTCGGACCTACAACGTCAATGCAGCTAGTTGCTGGGCTTGTGCATCCGCCATGACCGCCGGACGTGAAGAGCTTGGTTCCACCACTATCAACGGTGGAGGGGGAAATGCTTCTCGTCAAAATGACTGGCTGGCGAAGTTGAGTGAGTTGCGAGTGCACGTTTTCGCCATTGCAACGGATGACAAACTTCACTGATCATTTTTCCCCATTTCTGGCGCACCAATCTGTTGCAGCCAACCCACTTGCGTCTGTAAATGAACACCAGAAATCTGCAAAAGCAAGTCTGCACTGACCGGAGTTGGCTCCGACGGAGACCCTCCAATGCTTAAATTAGTAGGATGGATTGGTCGAATAGGAAGCAAAAGAAAGTCCGCAGTGACCGAAGTTGGCTCCAGTAGGGACCCTCCAATGCTTAAGTTAGTAGAATGGACTGGTCGAACAGAAAAAAATGAAGAGCAAGATGAAAGAGTTTGCTCTTTTAATATTCTGGAGTGTCTTACCGAACTGGCCAGTTTACTTTTCTTTTATAAATATCGGGATGATAACCACTTGGCACATGGATCCCTCTTTTTTCGATGTAGTATGATCGTGGGTAGGTAGTTAAAACTACCGATTAATCGCCGTTGCCCATCCTTTTCGACGACGATTTTGTAGAGCCAATCGTGGCCTAGATGAGCTATTTAGAAAGCTTCCATCAGTTAGTTGATTGGCTCGATACCGACCGATCATTGGTTGGTTAAAAGACTTAAGACCGATCGTCCATCGGATGGCATTGTGTCGGCGCTCCCGTCGTTGTATCGATCAGATCGACGGTAGATCGACGGGCCGCGGATCCTTTGGCGAGTCTTCCTATCGTCAATCATCAGTCGGCGAACAACCATCGATGGCCGACGGTTAGTCAACTGTGGACTGATGAGTCGAGCGGCAGATTAACAACCACCAACAATTTGTTTATGTTATTCCCAAACAGCTCTCATTGCGAATGTAGTTTCCTTGGAACAGAGATTTATGTAGGAAACTTTGTTTTGTACCAAGCATGTCATTTCTATTAGTGGGAAACTAGGAATCTTAAGTAGGTGTTTAATCCTTCACTTTCAAAATCACCAATTGTTTGGAATCAAATAATAAAGCTTGGTATCTTCTGACATCTCTGAGAGTGGATGCATTGAATTAAAGATTCACTATTAGGCTTGTGCCCCTAAATGGAATTCTTGATGTGAAATAATTAACACTAGTAATCCTTTTTTCACACATGAAAACTACTTGGTAGTTTCTTTACTTACCATTAGTTATATAAACTAGAAACACGGAAACCACCTTGATGGCGGAAAGAAGATTTTAGCAACATTTTCAATGCATCTGATTTTGTTTACAAAATACTTATGAAATGCATAGCGCAATATTATATGAATTATTTGGACAATTCATTTTTCAAGATATGTCTGTACATGCAAACACATTCAGAATACATTTTAAACAAGTTTTTGGTTATTTCCAAGTTACTTGCGAGGTTTTAACTGTTTTCCTCTTAATTCAGAACCAAAGAAATCGAAGTGCAAAGAAGATCTTCAGACAAAAGTAATATTGGAGATGAAATAAAAAACAAAAACTAGCTTAGAGTTTGCTTGATTAGCTTCCACAATACATCATCGTTTACACCTTAGAAATACCTTATAACCATCAGAAAGAACTAGTGATGCAGATACATACCTCAACACTGCCTTCTATTTGTTGTCTCCTCATTTCAGCTAAACCACAAGATACATTTTTGAAAATTGAAGAAATTCCACTTTAGAGCTCATAGTGTATCCATGTTTTTTTTTTCTCCAACTGATATCACGCACTGAGGACCAAAAGGTTCACCAACATCAATCTCTCTGCAAATTTCTCGTGCGAAACCTCCTGATCATATACTCCTCCAACGCACCACCTAATTGCACGATCTTTGTACACCTTCGCCACTCTTCCTCCTTCACCACCTTCAGAACAGCCGCCTCCAACTTCTCCCTATCCCCATCACAAACTCCTGCCACAATCAAATCCCAAGTATCCACATGCGGAGCCACCCCCTGCCTCAGCATTCCCTCCAAGACCCAGCAAGCCTCCTCTACCTTCCCCACACCACAGAACCCTTTAATCAGAGAATGGAAGACTGAGAAGTGTGGCACAAGCCCCCTTCCCGTCATCTCCTCCAAATACCCATTGGCCTGCTCAAACAGCCCCCGAGAGGACAACCCATGAACCAATGTTGTGTATGACACAAGATTCGGCAAGCACCCATTTTTGGGCATATCCTCAATCACCTTGCAGGCGTCGAGCGGCCGCCCCTCCCTGCAGAACCCGATGATGACCGTGTTGTAGTGGATGATGTCGGGGTTGCATCCCCTCACCTTCATGCGGCACAGCAGCTTGTAGGCCTCACGGAGCTTCTTTTTACGGCAGAGGCTGTTGAGGAGCGTAGTGTATGTGAGCGCGTCAGGAACGAAGCCCTTGTTGAGCATGTCGTCGAGGAGGCTAACAGCGGTGCCGACCTGGCTCTTCCGGCAGAGGCCCTGCATGAGGATCCGATAGGAGGCGACGTCGGGGGTGAGACCAACAGCAAAGATGCGGTTGAAGAGGGAGTAGGCGACGCTAAGCTTGCCGACGCGGCAGAAGGCGAACATGAGGACATTGAACGAACGGGTGGTGGGCGGGACGCCGAGGGAGGAGGCGGACTTAAGGAGGGAGAGGGCGCGGGCAGGGAGGAAGGGTGGTGGCGAGGGCGGACAGGAGGCGGTTGAATAGCTTGGGCGAGGGGGGGAGGAGGAGGAGAGGAGGCGGCGGAAGACGGAGAGGGCGAGGTCGGGCGGGAGAGACGGGAGAAAGTGTGGAAGAGGGAGGAGAGAAGAGCGGGGGAGGGGGAGGGGAGGTGGCGGAGGAAGGAGAGGGCGGCGGAGAAGTGGCGGGCGCGGGCGAGGTTGAGGATGAGGGTGTGGAGGGCGGAGGGACGGAGGAGATCAGGGCGGAGGGAGGAGGCCACGTCGTAGATCTCCTTCGCGAGGAGGGGGTCCGACTGGGCGGCGATCAGCTTCTGGATGCGGGCGGCGGAGCCGATCGACGGCGGTGGCGTCGGCGGCGGCGGCGATCGGGAGGAGGTGGTGGCGGCGGTGGTGGTGGGGCGGGAAAGGGAAGAGAGGAGGAGGATCGGCGGGGTTTTGCGGGGAGAGGAGAATAGAGGAGGAGGCATTTTGCTGCACTAACTTGCCAGACGGAGGACCGAAAGAGTTGGATCGGCAAGACAGCAAGCGAAACAGCTGACAGGACTCGGGAAGAGGAGGGAAAGCGTGGGAGAATGACAATCGACAAACCGGTTTGGTTGGACGTTTTAAATGTGGGGAGATGGGTAAATAGCATTGATTTGTTTCTTAGTGTCATGAATATTATATTTATGGATGTTTCTTTTACATTCTTCAACTTCCAAAATTTCTTTATATTCTATAATATTTAATATATTTAATTTTTTTTATTTTTTAAATATAATTATTTATGAACATAAGTCTATAAATAGAGGTCATATAGTTTGTTATAGAGATACTTAAAAATTAAAATAAATTTCTCTCATCTTTATTATTAAGTTTATCTTTAATTTTAATTTTTTCTTTTAGTTATATTTTTATAACACGTTAGGTGCACGATACTCTAATTTCTCGAGTTTTGATTCTATCTCTTCATCGCTTTTATAAGCTAAGCTCTATTTCTTCAATTTTCATCATGTCAAAGGTTAAATTTATGACTCTTGATATTACCGACAAGAATCATCTATCATGGATATTAGATGCTAAAATTTATCTCGATGCTATGGGTTTTGGAGACATAACTAAATAAACAAATAAAGCATCCAATCAGAATAAGGCCAAAAGCATTGATTTTTATTCATCGCCATCTTTATGAAAGATTAAAATTTGAGTTTCTTATGGTAAAAGATCCATTAGATCTTTGAAAATTTTGAAGGAAAGATGTGACCATCAGAAGAAAACAGTGATTCTTCCAAAAGTTTGTTATGACTGGATGCATTTACGATTACAGGATTTTAAAAATGGTAAGTGAGTATAATTCAATAATATTTAGAATCAGTTCACAATTAAAATTATGTAAAGAAAATATTATTGATGAGGATATGTTAAAGAAAACATTCTCTACTTTTCATGCCTCAAATATGCTCCTACAGCAGTAATATCGTGAAAAGGATTTTACAAAATACTCTGAACTAATTATATGTCTTTTTGTGGCTGAACAAAATAACGAGCTATTAATGAGAAATCATGAAGTCTGTCCAACTGGCTCTACTCCATTCTCTGAAGTGAATGTGACAACATTTAACAATTTTGGGCATGGACGAGGTCGTAGCCATGGCCATGGATGCGGTCAAGGTCGTAACAATTATTATAATCATAGTTATTATAATAATAATTTTTTCAATTATAAGAACATATCTCATCATCAAAAGTGGCACAATAATAGAGAGAAACAACATAAGAACAAAAGTGGATAAAATAAATGGAATATAGAAAATTGATGTTATCGCTGTGGCATGAAAGGCCATTGGTCATGAATCTATCGTATGTCAGAACTTCTTGTTGAACTTTATCAAAAATTGCTGAAAGATAAAGAACAAAATATAGAGACAAATTTTGCACATCAAGACGATGATTTTGACCATGACCATGTTGATATAACACATTTGGATGTTGTCGATTTCTTTGAAAATCCTAAAGGGAGAATTGATCATTTGATTGGTGATGGAAGTGTCCAAAAATGGAGACATTTTAGTGTTTCTTTACATTTGAGGTTTATTTTTGTATGCTTTCAGTATGTGTTCAGTAAAAAAAAAATTTATGAAATTTCACTAATGTTTGGTAAGTTGTTTTATCATGGTTTTAATAATAAAATTCATATGCAATTTTTTTTATGTTAATTCATAAGATTTCTTATTATATATCTTATTTTAATGAAGAAAAATATGGAAAAACTTCAATCTTTAGATGGACCTAAGATCAATGATGAAGATATGTGTCTTGCAGATAGTGCAGCATCGCACACCATACTTAAAGATAAAAAATACTTTTCTCATTTGATAATGAAAGAAGCCAATGTCAATACAATATCCAGTAGTACAAAATTAATTAAAGGCTTCGGCAAAGCTAATATAATATTACTCAAAGGAACAAAGTTTACAATAAATGATGCATTATTTTTTGCTAAGTCTCAAAGAAAAAGGTATTCATCGTAATGGATATCATATTGAAACAACAAATGAGGAAAACATTAAGTACCTATATATTACAATTGTTGTCTCAGGTAAAAAATATGTATTGGAAAATTTACAACCTTTCTCTTCCGGATTGTACCATACGAATATTAGTATGATTGAAACACATGCTACAGTAAACTAGAAGTTTACTGATCAAAATAATTTTATCATTTGGCATGACCGATTAGGTCGCAAGATGAAAAAAATCATTGAAAATTCACATGGACATCCATTGACGAACCAAAAGATTCTTCAATTTAATGAATTCTCATGTGCTGCTTGTTCTCAAGGCAAATTAATTATTAGATCATCATCGAGTAAAGTTGAGATTGAATCTCTTGCATTTCTAGATCGTATTTAAGATTATATATGTAGGCCCATAAATCCACCATATGGACCATTTAGATATTTTATGGTTTTAATCGATGCATCGACAAGGTGGACACATGTGTGTTTATTATCAACTCATAACTTGGCATTTGTGCGATTGCTTGCGCAAATGATTCGATTACAAGCATATTTTTCAGATTATGCAATTAAAATAATTCATCTTAACAATGCTGGTGAATTTACATCTCAGGCTTTTAATGATTATTGTATGTCAATTGGAATAACTATTAAATAGCCTATTGCACATGTTCATACACAAAATAGTTTAGCAGAATTATTTATTAAATGCCTCCAGTTAATTGCTAGACCATTACTTATGAAAACTAAACTTCCCATTTCTACTTGGGGACATGCTATTTTACATGCAGCAGCACTTATACGCATTAGGCCAACAGGTTATCATAAGTTCTCCCCTTCACAATTGGTTTTTGGTTGAGAACCAAATATTTTTCATCTAAAAATTTTTGGATGTGCGGTATATGTTCCTATTGCTCCACCACAATGTACTAAGATGAGTCCTCAAAGGAGGCTGGAAATATATGTTGGATATGAATCTCCATTTATAATTAAATATTTAGAACCATTGATAGGAGATTTATTTATGGTACAATTTGCAAATTGTCATTTTAATGAATCACTTTTTTCAGCATCAGGAGGAGAAAATAGATAGCTGGCAAAGAAAATTATATGAAATGCATTATCTTTATCTCATTTTGATCCTTGCACAAAGCAATGTGAACAAGAGGTTCAAAAGATAATTTATTTGCAAAATATTACAAATCAATTACCCGATGTATTTACTGGCCCAAAAAGAGTAACTAAATCACATATACTAGCTACAAATGCTCCAATTCGAATTGATGTCCCTATAGGACAATCTACTAGTGTTAATAAGTCTAAGACATGCCTGAAGCATGGTAGACCAATCGGTTTCAAAGATAAAAATCCTGGAAAAAGAAAAGGAGCAAATAACCAAGATGGTTGGATTAAGGAGACAGTGAAGAGACTCTAGACAAAACTTTAGAAGAAATTTAGATACCCGACATTAGTGAAAATGAAGAGATCTCAATAAATTATGTCATGATAGGAAAAGATGGAACCGAAATGAAATAAATGTCAATGACATTTTTACATATAATGTAGCACTCAATGTTATGGAAAATAATAAGGATCTTGAACCTAAATCTATCGAAGAAGAATGTAGACGTAGAAATGATTGACCAAAATGAAAAGACGCAATCAAGGCAGAATTAAATTCACTTGTGAAACATGAAGTTTTTGGACCTGTAGTCCATACACCAGAAGGTGTACAACCAGTAGGATACAAATAAATATTTGTGCAAAAATAGAATGAAAAAAATAAAATCATGAGATATAAATCATGACTTGTTGCACAAGGATTTTTACAAAGATCTGGCATTGATTATAAAGAGATATATTCTCCTGTGATGGATGCAATTATATTTTGATATGTAATTAGTCTAGCGATACATAAAAAACTTGATATGCATCTAATAGATGTAGTTACAACCTATTTATATGGCTCACTTGATAATGACATTTATATGAATATTCTTGGAGGATTTAAGTTGCCTAAAGCACATAATTCAAATTCTCAAGAAATTTATTTAATCAAATTATATAGATCTTTATATGGATTCAAGCAATCTGGACGTATGCAGATGCAGGATATTTATCTGATCCACATAAAGCTCAATCTTAGATAGGCTATTTATTCACATGTGATAGTACAACTATTTTCTGGTGTTCTACAAAACAAACTATCGCTGCTACTTCTTCCAATCATGTGGAAATTTTAGCAATCCATGAGGCAAGTCAAGAATATGTTTGGTTAAGATCCATGATCCAACATATTTGATAGAAATATGGTCTATCTTCCAAAAGAGAAATTCCAACAACATTGTATGAAGATAATGCGGCATGCATAACTTAGTTAAAAGAAGGGTAAAGAAGATAGAACAAAACATATTTCACCAAAATTCTTTTTCACTCATGACCTTCAAAATAATTATGATATTAATGTTCAACAAATTCGTTCAAGTGATAATCTAGCAGATTTGTTTACCAAGGTACTTCCTACTGCAATATTTGAAAAATTGATACATAACATTGGAATGCATCGATTCAGAGATCTCAAGTAATGCCATCATGAGGGGGAGTAAATACGCACCACACTCTTTGTTCTTCACCAAGGTTTTGTCCCACTGGGTTTTTCTGGTAAGATTTTAACGAGGCATATTCTTGGTAATGGACATTCAAGGGGGAGTGTTTTGAATATTATATGTGTGGATGTCCTTTTGCATTCTTTAACTCCCAAAATCTCTTTATATTCCATAACATCCAATATGTTTAATTCCCTCTTTATTTTTCTAAATGCAATTACTTATGAACATGAGCCTATAAATAGAGGCCATGTAGTTTGTAATAGAGATACTTGAAAAATAAAATAAGTTTTTCTCATCTTTGTCATTAAGTTTCTCTCATCTATGTTATCTCTAATTTCAATTTTCTCTTTTAGTTATATTTTTATAACACTTAGAATGATGTTTTTTTATTTTTTTAATTTTGATATTAATTTCAACTTATTTACTAGAAAAGGATATTTTTAAAACATATTATTTTAAATAATATTTTTAAGAGTAAAAATGTCATTCTAAATAGTATTTTTAGTGTCAACTTAGCCAACCTAGCTGCCCACACTTGAATATTTTTTTAAAAAATAAGTTAAAAGCACCATTGTGAATGGTCTTTCCAAAAAAGGATATACCAAATGGCATTTTTAAAAGTGCCATTCGAAATGGCATTTTTAAACATGCTATTTCTTAAGATAAAATTTTTGTGCCTAGCTCAAAACACTGGTCCGACCCTAAACTTATTTCAACATGTTATTACAAGCATGATAAGATTGTTAATGCATATTGGTACTGTTTGGTTTGATAATTCAAACCAAGTATGAGATTTCACTATGCCATTAGATATATACCTTAGAAATCAATTTTGCTGACACATGTCAATTTTTTAGGAGCATAATTTTATAATTAAATTATTAAAATAAATAAAATTAGATTACTTTTTTATTTATGCGGTATAATGCATCTATGAATCATCCAATGAATTAATAAAATGATGATACATATTCTTAAGAGTTAAAAATTTGAAGCATGTGTCATTGATGATTAATTCATAAATTGCTTTCAATCAATAGATCATCACGAGGATGATATTTGATCCACCATGGATCGCTTTTCTTTGGATAGACGAATCTTGATTCTATAGTATGGACACACTGAAACGAGAGTGTAGTTAGTTGTTAGAGAACAAGGGTATTGAACATGATCAATACGAGCAGTCACTTAGATATCTATCCACTCATCAGTGACTTACTCAATATTATAGTGGTGTAACTAGTTCTTAGACCTACGGTGCCTCGGCTATTTACAATAAGATTGCTATAGTTTGACTGCATAATTACTTGATTTTCTAGCCATTCGAAATCTTACGGTGTATATTAGTTGTAGTAGATTTATTATAGAAGTAGGATGTGCACCTAGATAGGATCTATCGATCTTGGTAAATAAAGAGTAGTCCTATGTTATTCATAAGACTGAGTTTAAAAGACTATGATCATGGCAATATATTTTATGGAAAGAAATTTCTATAAGATTTTACAAATGAACTTGGATCGATTGAATCTTACATATGACATATGAGGGGTTTAACGAGTTATTCATAACCTCCATCTTGTCGAGACTCATGATGGAAGGACCAAATCATATAGTAACTATACCTAGAGGTTCATTTATTCAATTCTACTGGATTGCCACTACATACTGCTAGGTATTACTAGTAGTTGTGAGATCAATGAGAATTATTTTGATAAACAATAATTCTCAATTAGCTGAATTGAAAGTATTCCAATTTATTGAAAGAAGTTTCAATAATATCGTTGATGGAGATCATAATATATCTCATTATCAGACATAATTAAACTTATAGGGTCACACATAATAGGGAATCGATCTAGGATTGTCTAACTGGACTTGTAAAGTTCTAACTAGGTTAGGATTTATGGAATCCTATTGGCTTTAGATTCCTTTAATTGGGTTAAACCCAATTCTCTTAAGACTTAGACTCCTTATTAGATAAGGAGTTGATTAGTCAAAAGCATGCAAGAGAGGTGTCAAGAGTTGGGCACCCCATTTGATTTATGCATGAAAAAAGAAGAGAGAGGGGCACACGCACCATCTGGATAAGATCAAAGGAGCGCATGCCCCATCTAGATAGAGATGAGAAGGGGCACCAATAATTGGCACACCCATCTAATTTTTGCATTTGATAGGGTGAGAAGGGCCGGTGTCCATGAGATGTGCATGCCTAAGGGGAGAATCCTTCTACTTTAAGGCATTGACTGGTCAAAGTCTTAAGCCTCCATGATTTTTTAGATGAATCTCGTTCTAGAGAATCGCTATAGTGACCTCGTCCATCTTGATAGTGCTCTTTCTCGCTGGAAGAGCAATCACCAAGGACTCATACGAAGGAAAAAGCGATGCAAGCAAGACCAACATCTTGGTCTTCTCCTCAAATTTTTTGCCAATATTGAGAAAATCGATGAGAATCTTCTAAAAATTGGATAGATGCTCCTACATGCTCTGATCTTCGTCATCCATAACTAGTAGAACTATCTCCAAAGAAATAACGTATTGGTTAATGAATTTGCCATGTACAACTCTTCGAGCTTCGACCACATCACCATCAAAGAAGTTTCATTAAGTATATGGATCACCACATCATTCACTAGGTACCAGTAGATCATGCTCACCGCCTACATCTGGAGCCACTTTCATTCCTATACCTTCATGATAGCTGACATCTCCTCATACATGAGAGCATCGATCAAATCTTGTTGGATGAGGACATCCTTCATCTTTGCTTGTCATAAGAAGAAATTGCCCTTTCCATCAAATTTATTGATCTTTATCTTGATTACACTTATCTTCTCTATCTTTGATCTTTATCACCACTGCCACAATCCGCGCTCTGATATTGTCTAGCTCTGATATCAATTGTTAGGATCTCGTATCAGAATATTATGACAAAAAAAAAGAAGAAATAAAATAGAAGACAATCAAGTACGTGGATCAGTCCAAATGTTTGCCTCCACGGGACATGCAAAGCTTTACTATGAGAAAGAAATAAATACAAGATAAGATTATCCACTCTCAATACTTATATACTATCCTCTCAACTAGAAACTACCTTACAAAGCTCTTTCTTAAAAATCCTCTAAAATGATAGCTATCTACTGTCTAATAGTCTGCTCGAAGCCTCCTACTCCTGCTGTTCGCTGGTGCCCTTATCATGTTTTAAGACTATTATCGGCTGCCCACTACTCACCAGGATCCTCTTCTACGATCTACTAAAATCCATGGCCTAATAGGCCTTTAAATAGGCTCAAAATAAATCTAATCCCAATTCAAGATGAATAGTAGTCATCAAGTATAACTCAAAGAAGCCCTTGGCCTGTTAGATCTTCATCGCAAGCCTTAGCCACTTGATAATGCAATTGAGCTTCATAAACCACCGTAGACCACCCTTATGCTGCTCCTAGTCGAACCCGTGCACACCATGTGCGCGGGATGGCCCTATTCATCCCAAATGCTGCATGTTTTTGGGAATAAACCAGGCCGATCCACAAAGGCCACGTGAACTACACCACATCATGCGGTCCATTGTGGACCGTGCTCGATCGTTATGCTTGCGTGCCTTATGGCCTGCTCGAGCACACGCTGGGCCATACGTGACATGCGCCCATGTTGGACCACGCACCCGCATGCACTAGCTTGGGCCGCATCTGTTGCGGGCTGGCCCTGTGCACTGCAGGCCCCATGGGCCATGAGCTATGAGCCCCATTAGGATCCATTTTCTATGCTTGTCAAACTAGGCCTTCCTAAGTTTCTTTTCACTATGATCTTCACTGTGGGCACCATGTGGATCGAATTCGAGGTGTTTTCTCAACAAAAACTACATTGTTAGTATAATGTAGTGGAAAGTTTCCAAAAACTGTCATAACGTCTTACTACCATTATTTTAAAGCCATTGAAGGAATAGATTTAGAGCTCATATGTTTGCCTATGACACCAGGTTCTTATATAAATTAGGCTACTGCTGTCTAAACTCAATTCCATGATTCTCCATTTGGTGATGTACGGTCAAAATATTTGGTGATATAGCATATGGCATTGCATTAGGTTTGATGTTTTAGTTTGATTTTACGTCTCAGTCTAAAAAAAGATTCCAATTCCATGGTAATCACCATGTCTGATTCTAATTTTCGATGGAAAATCACATTTCATTTAGGCCCCATCTGATATTACTATTAGAGGGCCAAAGAGCACTTCATGCAAATTCATGAGTTTTTTTTTAATTTTTGGGAGATGATTTTGAGATAAAATTTTGAAATCACATTTTGGCTCCTCCATTGAAGGTCTAATGGGGAGAGCTCTAATTTGGAGCCTCTTTTTATTATTTAATTTACGAAATCAAGGGAGGGGGTGCAATAAAATTCAAAAAATTAATTTAAAATATTTTTTATGGAAATAAGAACTTAAGTTAGTGTCCTTTTATTGTCACAATAATATAGTTAAGAATTTTGTATTTCAACCTTGTAACGATGTTAAGGATCTACCACAAAAAGAAAAGAGTATGAAAGAAAGTCGAACATTGAATAACTATAAGATAGATATTTTACATTATCTTGTTGCTTTATGGTTGCTTATTTATAACATTGTTATTGTAATTTGTGTTTTGAGAAATATTGATGAACATGTATGTTGTTACTGAAAATTATGCGCTTCGAAAGTGGGCGATCAGCTGCTCGTAGGAGGTGTTAGAGTGACCTACAAAATAGAGTCTGAGCTAGAGGATTTGACTCTGGCGAGGATCCTTCAATGCTCAAGTTAATAGAGAACGATCAAGCAACAACGAGTTTTCTGAGAGAAATTTCTTACTTACCTGGATCCTCGGGATATATAGTATTTGTAGGAAAGCTTCACATGACTGTTATGCTATTTCGCTAATCTAGAGCTGATAATATCATTGTGGCGAGATCAAGAGCACATTTTCCAAATGAGAAGGTTATTGTCAGTGGGATTGAGATGTCTTATCTGCTTTCGATAATTGAGACCGAGTGAAAAATAGCTTGTTCGTGGCTGGATCATGATTATATGGCCGTTAACCTATGAGATAAGCTGATGGAAATGTAAATGAACCGTCCATCCAAGGCGATCTTATAAGTTACAAACACTATCTGAGCCATTGTCGAATAAAATGGCTCAGATCTCTTTTCGAGGATTGATTGTTAGTTAGGAGGGTGTTATGGTAACTTTCTTATCCCTAAAATGTTGACAAATGCCAACTAACCCGAGGTGTTTCGAATATCGATTGGACGATCTGAGGCGTTCATGTTACCATCATAATACCATCCCCTAGTACTGAGTCTGAGGATCAGATGAAAGAACTATTTCCAAGCAACGCTTCAGATTAGATGATATACGCCTTTATTTCTTATAGTGCCTTGACTTTTAATTGCTGATGATGTCATCCCTTGGTGTGAATTTAGTTATGATCGTAGAGATCATCCATCCATTGATTAAGAAGCATCTGTTTGTCTTCATCTTTCTTCTTTTAAGTGCGTCTAGAAGGTGCATGAGAGAAGGAAAGATGACTAAGAGAGTAGAGTTTTTTATCTTTCATATTCCTTCCTCTAGAGTTGTCTTCATAGGTTTTCAAAGTTAGATGGATCCTTTGATGAAAAAGACACTGAAAAAACTATCAGCTCAAAGATTGTGAACTAGGATTTCATCCGTCCAGTCTTAGACTTTCGGAAGCTCCTTCGCTGAGGTTTCGGATGCTGCTCCCTCAATAGTTTCTCTCCCTATCTTGATTGATACAAGAGGAGATTATCCTTCATCAATGAGTGGTTCTTAGAATCCGATGAAGGATGCTGTGGTCGAGCTAGTGGATTCGATAAAGAAGTTCATCGATGTAGCAGCAAATTCGATAATGGAAGCTACTGCAGAAATTGTCCCTATAATTTCTCCGATGCATGCCATCACAGAGATGAAAGAGGATCTCCCTAGAGGAATGATAGAATCTATGGAGGTGGCTGATCTCCTTTGTTCAGCTGAAAGGATTGAGGCTGTAGAGTCACAGGGGCTAGAAATTCCTTCTTTTGGCATTAGTCCAATAGAGATTCAGATGGAGATGATGCCACCAGCCCCTCTTTCTTCTTCAGCTATGAATGGTCTTAGAATTGCCGCTAAATTTTAGGGGAGCCATCTTGCTTTTGTGGATAGGCGAGCCTTGGATGGAGAGGGCACTCAACACCAGATGGTGGGTGCATTCAAATTCATGGCTTTAATTAGCCACTACCTGACGAGTTTCGCCAGAGCTACCTCCGGGTATTTGCCCCTAGAGCTTGTTGAGGTGAAAGAAGAGCTCGATAAATTTAAATATTATTTAGAATAGGAGAAGGCTGCCAACGCCAATCTAGTTAAGAAAATTAACTATTTTGAAAAGGCTCTTTTCGAGGCTCAAGAGGTGATCGATCGACGAGACGATGAATTTAGTAGGGCTCATCGGAGGATTGAGATCCTTGAGAGGCAAAGATCTGAAGCCAATCGGGACTATTATCGGACTCATGATGTTATTAAATGCCTAAAAAGGATGCTTGCGGAGAGCAAAGGGTCTTCATCAGAAGCTCATTTTCCTCAAGAGTCTAACATTCGGTTGAGTAAATGGCCTAGATCTTCTAGCGAAGATCATCATGAGGAAGAAGTATCTCGGAGGCTCGAAGTCTCCTTATCCAGAAGAGGACCTATAATTCAAGAACCAGCGGAACTTCAGGCGGTGAGGGAAAGACTCAAGCAATTGGAAAAAGTTGGAACTGATTTTGTCACCAAGGCTTGCAAATTGAGATTCTATGCAAGCTTTAGTAGATGCAAGGAGATGGTTCTACCTTGTCTTCTTGAGGGTGACACTGAATTCCTGCTTACAGATCGATCAGATGTATGCCTAAGGTCTGTGACACGTGTCTGCCTTGGTGAGTTTATGAGTGTATCTGATATCGTTACGGGGATGAATAAGGTAGACTCGGGCGTGCAGGCAGATGGAACGAGAATTGAAGAAGGTCCTTACGAGGCGGACCGTTGAGGGATCTCGGATGTGCATTTATTTATCTTCTTTTCTCTTTTTAGTTTGTAAGTTATGTATGGTATTTAAATTCTATGAAAAGAATTCCTCTTTTGTTGAAGTGATTTATTTCTCCTTTTTGCATAATGTTTCAAGCCGTTTGGCTTATTTTCCAATCCAAGCCGTATTTTTATCATTTTTGGTATGTCCAATGGGCAATTCAAAAGAATTTGGAAGGAATAAAATTGAAACCATCATTCGCGTGCTAACTACTGTCGCACGTTCTCGCACGTATCTTCATGAGTGAAGCATAGCATGATTTTGGCTCTCAGTATTGATTTATCGTATCAGTAGTGGAGGCTGCATCCACTCTATAGTAGCCACATGTCTAGGTTGTTTCGATCTCCATCTCTTACATTCAATGCTCTGAGGGGACAAATCATTCGAATTTCTTTCGATTCGCATATAAGGCTTAGATGAGACAAAAGCTAGGCTTTGTTATTTTCTTCTTATCACAGGTCTTTCGTCTATCTGTCTTTTCTTTTCTTTAGCTTTTGATCATCTTCTCTTCTCCACGGAAGATGGCTCATTCTGGGAATCTCGGGTTCGCTCCATTAGCTTTTCAATCAGAGCTAATGGAGGAGGATTTGATAGCGATTCACAGCCAATTTAATATTCCTCTGAGATTTCAACTTGAAGTCTCGAAGCCAGAGGAACGTGTTTATAGTCTCCCTCTTGGTCGGATAGGTGTATATTAGGAATATTTTTGGACTGGGCTGAGATTCCCTCTTCACCCCTTCTTTATCGTTCTCTTTCATTACTTGAAAATGTCATTCCGTTCGGTGGTGCCAAATTTATGGAGGCATATTTGTGGCTTCACTATGGCGTGTCATTTGGCCAGGATAAAGTCAATTGTTATCCTCTTCTGTTATCATTTCATGGTCAAGAGGCATCCTATCACTCGTGGCTGGTGGTACGTGACCACCAAGATTAGAAAAGGTATTTTCCTGCTAGTTCGAGGTGCTCCTTCCACTATCCACAACTAGAAAACATAATTTCTATTTATCTTCCACACTTCGGATGAAGACTGAGGTTTTGTTGATTAGAGAGAGCCTTAAGAAAATTTATTGAAAGATCCACCGCTTAGCCCACACTTGAAGCAAGACCTGGATGCCTTGCATGGTTTTGAGATTTCAGATTTGAAGGAACTTTTATCCGAGCAGATTTTATTCAACACGAGGATTAGCCAAGTTAATCCTTTGGATACATACTCGTCCTTTGTAATGATGTTTATTTAGACTTCAAAATCTAATACTGATCGATTAATGCTTTGGATCGCAGAGCGGGGTCCAAGTCCGCCCAAGGCATTGGGTCCAAAGGTTCCCTGAAAGAGGAAGGCTGATGCTACTGGAGGTAGGTCTATTCATCCTCAAGTTGAGCTCCTTCCCATATCACTAGCCTCTAAAATTGAAGGATCTGATCCTCGCAACATTGAGGATCTTCAGATCGTGCACATCCCATGCAGCTTGGACCTCCCGACTCCTGAGGAAAGTCACGAGGCCTCCATTGAATGTTTATTCAGCAAGATGATTTTGAGTTTACTGGCTCCTAATGTCTCCGATCTTTTTTTGAAGGAGGAGCCATCTAATGGAGAAGAAACTATCAGGACTGCGGCAGATGGAGCACCATTTATTATGGGTGCTAAGGTTTCCAAAATTATGCCGGGTGGTACTCTCAAGGCCACACTGGGCAAAGAGAGTATCACCGAAGCTGCCGAAACTTTTGGGACTGCACCCACTAGAGTAGAGGTCCAAGCTTTTACTCTGGATGATTATAGATTGGTATGTGAAGTCTTTACCAATTTTCTTTACCTCGTCGATGCATCCAAACTATTGGTCGAGCCCCTAAAGTCGAGGAGGCGAAAGGCTTTAGACTAGTTTATTCGGGTAAGCCAGGACTATAATCATCCCATTCTATTTTTATCTCTTTATTTTGGAGCTTGTTTGTCATTCATCTTGTGGAATACTTCAACAGCTCACCCATTATTTGAATAGGTTCATAAAAATTACCGCTGATCTTTTGTCCAAGGCAGTGGATTTTGAAGTGGAAGTAGAAATACTTAAGAAGGCCAAGGATCAATTATCGAAGATGGTCAGAAAGGCTTCTGATAGAGCCGAAGCTGTCGAAAAGAAGTTTCAAGATGCCAAGGTGGTATTAATAAAATCTGTAGAAGAGAATGTTCGGTTACTCGGCATTAATAAGATTTTGGAGGTCGAAATTGAGGAGCTCAAGGCTTGAGTTGTCAAAGCCCAGGCATCTAAAGTTGAGGCCCTACTTGTGGTGAAAACAATAGAGGAGAAAGCTTCGAGGGCTATTAGTGATTTTTGAGTGTCGGAGGAATTCAGGGAGGAGAAAGCTTCGTTTGCATTGGATGCTTATGATGAAGGAAAATGCATTGTCTGTGAAGAAATGGCTTTCAAGTATCCGAGATTAGATTTGGATTTTTTGGACGAGATCCTGAGAGCTTTCGCTTCCAACTCGAAAGATGATCCTTAAGGCTTTTATATATTTTGGCATGTTTGAGATTATTGTGTAGAAGAAATTCCATAAATAAAAAGTTTTATTTTATTTCCTATTATTTTCTTCTTCTGATCTTGTCTTTTTGTTCTACTCTGATTTGAGGAATCATTACTTCGGCTTGATAGGCAACATATTTTTTTATTTTTGTTCGAAAATCTGTGAACCAATCTTTTCACTTTCATGTACGTATTTGATGGGATGTACTCATTTTTTTATGCGGCATTGCATATGCACGATTTCAGAAGCATCGTAATCGTGAGTCTTATGCAAAATCTGAAGTGCAGCTGTGGGGTGGCAGAAACATCCAATCTACAATTTACACATGATGCGATTTGATGCTTGATAATTATGGCAGGTTTGCCTATTTATAGCAACCTTCTGCTCATCAATTTTTTTCATCTATGGCATCGAAAATCATTTTATGAAATACCTACAAAGTTGTTTAATCCTCCAAAGGGAGGTGAAACTTTTTCTTTATCGTAGCAACTATCATCTGATCGAAGGGAGTGGCAAGCACTGTCTCACTTCGACTAATTTGAGGATATCGACGATGGATTTTTCATCGTCACACTTCTTATACTTTCGGTCATGAGATCTTTGTCATCTTGCTCCACTTGTAGGGGATGGTCTCTTGCTCGGCCCTTAGAACTTTGTCATGATTTTCTTGCCCTAAGAGGGCAGGATTTTGTAACTTTCTTAAAGAGACCTAAGATTGTGCCACCCTTGCAAGGGAGCAGGAAGAAGTTGAGCCACCATCGGAGGTACTGATGAAGATTGCATCTTATGCCTCGAATGCTCTCTCAACTGTAGTATCATTCAAGACCATAGTTTTGAGGCTTCGAAGAATGTTTTGATACAATCCTAAGATGTTTATCCGATTATCTATTATACATCTGTATTTGATGGAGGAGTTCTTTGTTTTGAGATTGTATGCTGCCTCAACCTTGATGGGATCTTCTTAGTCATTTCTGACTTGTGGCTTTCTTGATGACGCTCGAGGTTGTGCCACCTTCATAGAGGAAAATGGAACCGACGGAAGATCTCCTGATTTCAAGTTGGAAAGAATTGGATTCCAAGCGGACCTGATCCTCAACTTTAGCGAAACTTCTATCACCTCTGGCTTGCCATTTTTCTTGATCTAGGTATCCTTTTAGGATCCCAAAGCCTCAGAGCTATAGAGGAATAAGTTCCGCATGAAAGCGACTTCAACTCCATCAAGTTTTCTAATCGTGTCTCTTTATTTCCAATGAAGCAAAAATGATAGATAGGGTCTTGTTTTGTAGCTCCTATTGTAACTTTGTCATAGAATTTTTACTATTATTTCTTATAAAAGCAATAACATTATTGCTCTTGTAAAAATTCTTTTTTTAATAAAAAATTATCTTCTTTTTCTTTAAATTTTTTGAAATTGTTCTGAGCTAATGTCATATCTCTTAATGTTTCGTTGGCTAGAGGGACGCGGTTCTGATCTGGGAAGTCTGTTGAGCTATAAGAAGATTTTATTTTGAAATGACTTCAATCCAAGGAGTTCGTTGAACTATGGTTCTGAATAAAGAGATCTTGAGTTGAAGTGGTTCCAACCTAAGGAACATATTGCAGTTTATCCAGATCAAAGGGATTTTGGATTAAGGTAGTTCCAATCTAAGGAATATACTATAATTTATCTCGATCAAAGAGATCTTAGATTGGAGCGGTTCTGATCTGAGGAACGTATATCCAATCAAAGGGATTTTGAATTGGTGTGGTTTTGATCTAAGGAATGTATACCCAATCAAAGAAATTTTAGATTGAAGTAGTTTCAATCTGAGAAATATACTATAATTTATTTTGATCAAAGAAATTTTGGATTGAAGTAGTTTCGATCTGAGAAACATACTATAATTTATTCCGATCAAAAAATTTTTGAATTAGAGTGGTTCTGATCCGAGGAACGTATACTCGATAAAAAATTTTTTGGATTTAAGTAGTTTCGCTCTAAGAAACGTACTGTAATTTATTCTAATCAAAGAAATTTTGGATTGAAGTAGTTTTGATCTGAGGAATGTACTGTAATTTATCCCAATTAAAAAAATTTTAGGTTGAAGTGGTTCCAATCTAAGAAACATATATCCGATCAAAGAAATTTTGAATTAAAGTAGTTCTAATCTGAGAAATATTTATCCTGACCAAAGAGATTTTGGATTGAAGTAGTTTCGATCTAAGAAACGTACTGTAATTTATCTCAATCAAAAAAAATTTAGATTGAAGTAGTTCCGATCTAAGGAACGTACTGTAACTTATCTCGATCAAAAAAATTTTGAATTGAAGTAGTTTCGATCTGAAGAACATACTATTACTTATCCTGATCAAAGAAATTTGGGATTGAAGTAGTTTTGATCTGAGAAACGTACTGTAACTTATCCTGATCAAAGAGATTTTAGACTGAAGTAGTTTCGATCTGAGAAATATACTATAATTTATTCTGATCAAAGAAATTTAAGATTAAAGTAGTTCCAATCTGAGAAATGTGCTGTAACTTATCTCGATCAAAGAGATTTTGGATTAAAGTAGTTTCGATCTGAAGAACATACTGTAATTTATCCTGATCAAAGAGATTTTGAATTGAAGTAGTTTCGATCTGAGAAACGTACTGTAATTTATCCCGATCAAAAAGATTTTCGATTGACTTCCTTTAAGTCTTCTTATCACACAAGCATCTAGTAAGAGAACGAAAAAATGAATTTATAAAATCTTATATTCATCTGATCTCTTGATAGTACATATGAAAATTAGCCAAGTTTCACGGCCTAGGAAGCAGAGTTCCATCGAGTTGCTTCAATCGATAAGTTTCTGATCATATTACCTCATTGACTTGATAGGGGCCTTCCCAATTAGATGAAAGTTTTCTTATTCGATAGGCCTTGAGACTTCAACTATGGGAAGAATGAGATCGCCAACTTGAAATTCTTTAGCTTTAACTCGGACATTATAATATCTGGCTATCCTCTATCGATATGCAGCCATCCTCACCACTACTCACTTCCTGCTCTCCTCGATCAAGTTAAGGTTGGCTCTGAGCCATGTGAGATTAGTGTCTTCGCTATATTCTTCAGTTCTAATAGAAGAGAGTCTAAACTCCATGCGTATGATCATTTCCATTCTGAATGCCAAGTTAAAAGATGTCTCACCGATCAGGACTCTTTGGATTATTTGATAGGCTCAGAGAACATGATAAAGTTCCTCCATCCAAGACCCTCTAGTTTGGTCTAATCTAGCCTTAAGATCTTATAGGAGAGTCCTGTTAGTGACTTCCACTTCTCTATTTGCTTGCGGATGGCCTACCGAAGTAGTGCATTGTTCAATCTTATGGTCCCCACAAAATTCACGGTCGGGCACCACTGAACTATCTTCCGTTATCAGAAATCAATACTTTGGGAAGGCCATAACAATAAATTATTGACTTCCAAATGAAGTTCTGGACTTTTGTCTCTATGATTTGAGCAAAGGGTTCGGCTTCTATTCACTTTGTGAAGTAGTCGATTGCTACTAGTAGGAACTTGCGCTGATCCAAGGCTTGGGGAAATAGGCTTAGGATGTGCAATCCCCACTGGACGAATGGCCATGAAGCTTCAATAGAGGTTAAAAGCACTGCTGGTCGACGTTGAATCCGATCATTACGTTGGCATCGCTCGCATCTTCGAACAAAGTTTTATGCATCCTATTGCATGGTTGGTCAATAATATCCTTACCGTAGGATCTTATAAGATAATGATCGATCCCCCAAGTGATTTTCATAAATTCCTTCATGGAGCTCGTGCAGGGCATAATCAGCTTCAGATGGGCGTAGGCATCTTAGGAGCTATAGAGAGAAAGATCGCTTGTATAAATTATTGTCGAGCAGTACATATCTAGCGGCCTAGTTTCTAATTTTTCGAGCTTCTTTGCGATTAGGGAGCAGTTCACCTGACCTCAAGTATTTTAAGATAAGGTCCATCCAACTAGGTTCTTCATTGATTTGTTAAACATTCGTGGACTCCTCTAAGCTTGAAGCTCTCAGAACCTCGAAGTAAGTCTCTTTGCTTAAGTCGATGGACAACAGGGATGCTAGCTTTGATAGAGCACCAGCTCTAGCATTTTGCTCCCTATGAATCTATTGGATGTTAAAATATCTGAAGGATAGGACTAAGTCTTTTACTTTTTAAACGTACTTCTTCATATTTTCTTCTCGGACTTCATATTTTTTTTTGATCTATCCAACCACTAGTTGAGAATCGCTGAATACCTCCAAGCATTGAGCCCTAATTTCTTGAGCAATCTTTAGTCTAGCAATTAAGGCTTTGTACTTTGCTTCATTATTGGTGGTTGAAAATTCGAAGCACAAAGCATATGCCACCACTTCTCCTTCCGGACTGGATAAATAAGTCTGGCTCCTGACCCTGACGAGTTTGATGAGCCATCGACGTGTAGGATCCATGTTTCCTTAGGATCTGATCTAAAGTTTTTGTTGCCTTCTAAGCTTGTGGGGTCTTTCAGTTTGTCTTTCAAATCTCTTTTCAGAGCTTCTATATTCGGGACAATACATTCAACAACAAAATCTATGAGGATCTAAGCTTTGATAGAAGGTCTCAGCCGATAGCATATATCCAGCTTTGAGAGCTCCAGTGTCCATTTCATGATCCATCTTGAAGTGTCTGGGCAATGCAAGACTACCCTCAAGGGCTGATCCATGAGCAACACCATGGTATGAGCCTGAAAATAGGGCCGAAGCTTTCTTACGGCAATGACCAATGCAAAGATTAATTTTTCCATCTTGGCATATCTGCTTTCCGCATCATGGAGGATCTTGCTGACATAATATATGGGCTTTTGAAGCCATCATTCTTCTCGGACAAGGACTGTGCTAATTGCTACTGGTGATATGGCTAGACAGAGAAGGAGCTCCTCGCTTGGCTATGGCTTAGTGAGCAGAGGTGAAAAACTGAGGTATTTCTTTAGTTCTTCAAAAGCTCTTTGGCACTTCGGGGTTCATTGAAAATTTGTTGGCCTCTTGAGAGTCTAAAAAAATGGGAGACACCTCTTGGCCAATCTAAAAATAAAATGGTTAAGAGAGGCAATTTTATCGATCAAATATTGTACCTCTTTAACTATTTTTGATGGCGATATTTTCAGAATTGCCTTGATCTTCTCAGGGTTTACTTTGATGCCTCTACGAAAGATCATAAAGCCGAGGAACCTTTCAATAGTTACTCTAAAAGTATACTTTGTAGGATTTAATTTCATCTGATATCAGCGAAGCATGTCAAGGATTTTTCGAAGGTCTTCAACATGGTCAGGCGTTGTTCGACTTTTGACCAGCATATCATCAACGTATGCCTCCATATTTTTGCCAATTTGATCTTTAAAGATTTTATTAACCAACCTTTGATATGTGGCTCTTGCATTCCTCAGCTTGAAGGGCATCATTCTATAGCAAAAAAGTCTTTGGTTAGTTATAAAGGCTATTTTCTCCTCATCTTCAGGAGTCATCCGAATTTGATTGTAATCGAAAAAGACATTCATGAAGCTGAGGAGTCATGCCTTGAAGTAGCGTTGACCAATTGGTCAATTCGAGGCAATGAGTAACTATCTTTTGGACAAGCCTCATTCAAGTTGGTAAAATCGATACACATGCACAACTTTTCATTCACCTTCTTTACTAGAATAACGTTCACCAACCATTCTAGGTACACTGCTTCTCTGATGAAGCTGACTTTGATCAATTTGTCCAACTCCTCAGCAAGGATTTTTTTGCACTTTAGAGTGAAGCTTCATTTCTTTTGCTTGATCGGACGGTAAGTAGGATCCATCCTCAGGTGGTGAGCCATCACCTCCAAATTGATTCCAGGCATATCAGCAATCGATCGAGCGAAAAGGTCTGCATTGGCCTTTAAAAGAGTGATCAACTGATTTTTCATTACCTAATTGAGGCAGGAGCCAATCTTCACAATTTGATTGGAGTTCTCCTTCCTTAATGGAATCTCCTAAAGTTCATTAGACAGTTGGGCTTGATTTTCTGCCAGATCATCTCGAGCATCCAGCCCTTTTGGAAGTTCGAGCTGGGGGCTTGCTTGGTCTTTTGTCTGAAGCTTGGCAGCGAAATAATGTCTTGCCACAGTTTGATTGTCTCGAATCTTCCCTACTCTATGGATTATTGGGAACTTGATCGTGAGATGATAGCTGGATATAATAGCTTTGAATTTTCATAGACTAGGTCTTTCAAGAATGGCGTTGTAAGCCGAAGGAAGCTTTACAACAAGAAAATCTACTTATATTATTGTTTGCTGAGGTGGGGTGCCTACTGTAACAGGCAGCTTGATAATTCTTTCTAGAATTACGAAGCTTTCGGAGAATCATTGGATCGGTGTATCGAATCTCTTTAACCGATCAGAAGAGAATCCCATGAGGGAAAGACAGAAAAATACAAAACATCAACTGAGCTTCCATTATCATAAGTACATGAAATACATTATAATTAGAAACATTCAAAGAAATAACCACTGTATCATTATGTGGTTGCTGCATACTCTCTGCATCCTGTTCAGTGAAAGTTATTGCTTCTCCAAGCCCATCCTTGCATCTTGGCCTCTTCATCGCCACCATTTCGGATGACCCCCCAGTAATCATGTGGATCTCACCATGGAGAAGTCGTTCTTCAGCTACTGTTGGTTGCCCCGCTTCCTGCATAGGCATCTATATCGGGTGTTGAGGTTGACGAGGCAGTTGCCGAGCTCTTAAAGAAGGTCATCACGAGAGAGTTCTCCCGTGAATGGAGTGTTCCAATCTACCCTCCCAAATAAGCTTCTCGATGGCATCACGAAGAAGGAGGCAGTCTTCCGTATCGTGATTGTAGTCATAACGATAGAAACAATATCTCATCGGATCACGACGTTCCAAGTTCGTCAGTATCTTTGGAGGCTGGGGGAGTTGGTCCTAGATCTGCATCAATATTTCTTCCCGGGTAGCATTTAGAGGCATATAGTTATGAAAATGCTTGGACGGAGACCACTGTCGATCTCTTCTTTGAGGGCTTGGGGATCTGCGATTCTGAAAAGAACCTCCCCCCTTCTGCTTCCTGGAAGGAGAGCAGGAGCGCTATCAATAAGCCTCCTTCTTCGATGGAGGATGCTTTTTATTCAACTCTATCGAGGCAGCATCGATGGGGGTGTCCTCAACAAAGGCTTCTTCGATGTTGGTATACTTTCTTGCCCGCTCCAGTATACTAGCATAATCTTGAAGGAAAGATTTTATTAACGACCTCTTCAAGTTGTTCTTTTACAATCCGCCCATAAAGGCAGCCATCGCAACCGACTGATCTAGGTCATGAACTTTCAGGGTTGCCATATTAAAGCGGCTCACATAATCGCAGATCAACTCGCCATTCTTCTAGTGGATGGTGTTCAGATAGTTGGATCGTTTCTGCTATTTGCGGCTGCTAACGAAGTGCACAGCCAAGAACTGGCTCAACTCTTCAAAAGAATGGATCGAGCCTAGTTTTAAGCTGGAGTACCATTGCCATGCAACTCCATTAAAAGTGACGGAGAATGCCCGACAGAGAGTGGCATTTGATGCTCTCTAAAAAAGTAGTACTGCTTTGAAGATTTCGACGTGATTGATGGGGTCGGTTGTCCCATCGTATGTCTCGATTGAATTTCGATGCGGCAATTCTTTCATGATCTTCTCATCAAAAGAGGGTTCGTCTCTAAGTCCATCAAAGGGATGAGAAGAAGAAGCTTTATTTAGAGCTTCAAGTTTCTTGTCAAATGCTTGAAGCTTCTTTTTGATGATCAAATCCCAGATGGTGTAGGCCTCGGACTACTGAGAGGAGCGATGGCTGGGAGTTGAATCATGCCCAAATTGTGGGCTAAGAGATCGTCGATGGGTCTGCCTCCTCTTGGGGCTTTATGGAGGTGCTCGGGAGGTTCGACTTGCTATTGCAGATGGAAAATCGATAGTTGAAGAGGCACCATGGCTGGTGGCATGGATGGGACCACCGAAGGAAATACCAACTGGACCATAGAAGATGGTGCAGGAGCAGCCTGGCTTGGCTGCAGCGCCATTGAAGGAGGTGCAAATATAGTTTGGACTACTTAAATGATGGCCATCAAAATCTGAACCTATTGGAGGAGCAGGTTGAACTGGTCCACGGTAATAGGGATCGATTGAATCGGTGTAGAGGCTTCTATCATCGGAGACTGAATATGACCTTCAGCCCGAAGATCTGCTCGTTGAAAAGCAGCATTGGTGGCATCATTAAGACGTGACGATACCCTCTTAGGTGTCATTTTCAAGAGATAAACCCTTCCTCTATCTGTTGTTGCTGAAAATTGTATGCTTCAGAAGTGAAGCGATTGGCTGCTCACAGAAAGGTTGGAGTAACCTGCAAAATAGAGTCTAAGCTAGAAGATTTGACTCCAGCGAGGATTCTTCGATGCTCAAATTAGCTAAGAATGGTCAAGCAACAACAAGTTCTCTAAGAGAGATTTCTTACTTACCTGGGATCTCAAGGTTTATGATATTTGTAGGAAAACTTCACATGACTATTACGCTATTCCACTAATCTAGGGTCGATAATATCGTTGTGACGAGATCAGGGGCATCTTTCTCGAACGAGAAAGTTATTATCAGTGGAATTGGGATGCCTTATTTATTTTTGATAATTGAGATCGAGTGAAAAATAGCTTATTCGTGGCTAGATCACAGTTGTATGGCCGTTAACCCATGAGATAAGCCCATGGGAATGTAGATGAACCACCTATCCGAGGTGATCTTATAAGTTACAAATACTATCTTCCTGCATAGGCATCTATATCGGGTGTTGAGGTTGACGAGGCAGTTGCCGAGCTCTTAAAGAAGGTCATCACGAGAGAGTTCTCCCGTGAATGGAGTGTTCCAATCTACCCTCCAAAATAAGCTTCTCGATGGCATCACAAAGAAGGCGGCAGTCTTCCGTATCGTGATTGTAGTCATAACGATAGAAACAATACCTCATCGGATCACGACGTTCCAAGTTCGTCAGTATCTTCGGAGGCTGGGGGAGTTGGTCCTAGATCTGCGTCAAGATTTCTTCCCGGGTAGCATTTAGAGGCATATAGTTATGAAAATGCCTGGACTGAGACCACTGTCGATCTCTTCTTTGAGGGCTTGGGGATCTGCGATTCCGAAAAGAACCTCCGCCCTTCTGCTTCCTGGAAGGAGAGCAGGAGTGCTATCAGTAAGCCTCCTTCTTCGATGGAGGATGCTTTTTATTCAACTCTATCGAGGCAGCATCGATGGGGGTGTTCTCAACAAAGGCTTCTTCGATATTGGTATACTTTCTTGCCCGCTCCAGTATACTAGCATAATCTTAAAGGAAAGATTTTATTAACGACCTCTTCAAGTTGTTCTTTTACAATCCGCCCATAAAGGCAGCCATCGCAATCGACTGATCTAGGTCATGAACTTTCAGGGTTGCCATATTAAAGCGGCTCACATAATCGCAGATCGACTCGCCATTCTTCTAGTGGATGGTGTTCAGATAGTTCGATCGTTTCTACTATTTGTGGCTACTAACGAAGTGCACAGCCAAGAACCGGCTCAACTCTTCAAAAGAATGGATCGAGCCCAGTTTTAGGCTGGAGTACCATTGCCATGCAACTCCATTAAAAGTGACGGAGAATGCCCGACAGAGAGTGGCATTCGATGCTCCCTAAAAAAGTAGTGCCGCTTTGAAGATTTCGACGTGATTGACGAGGTTGGTTGTCCCATCGTATGTCTCGATTGAATTTCGATGCGGCAATTCTTTCATGATCTTCTCATCAAAAGAGGGCTCACCTCTGAGTCCATCAAAGGGACGAGAAGAAGAAGCCTTATTTAGAGCTTCAAGTTTCTTATCAAATGCTTGAAGCTTCTTTTTGATGATCAAATCCCAGATGGTGTAGGCCTCGGACTACCGAGAGGAGCGATGGCTGGGAGTTGAATCATGCCCAAATTATGGGCTAAGAGATCGTCGATGGGTCTGCCTCCTCTTGGGGCTTTATGGAGGTGCTCGGGAGGTTCGACTTGCTATTGCGGATGGAAAATCGATAGTTGAAGAGGCACCATGGCTGGTGGCATGGATGGGACCACCGAAGGAAATACCGACTGGACCATAGAAGATGGTGCAGGAGCAGCCTGGCTTGGCTGCAACGCCATTGAAGGAGGTGCAAATATAGTTTGGACTACTTGAATGATGGCCATCAAAATTTGAACCTATTGGAGGAGCAGGTTGAATTGGTCCACGATAATAGGGACCGATTGAATCGGTGTAGAGGCTTCTATCATCGGAGACTGAATATGACCTTCAGCCCGAAGATCTGCTCGTTGAAAAGCAGCATTGGCGGCATCATTAAGACATGACGATACCCTCTTAGGTGGCATTTTCAAGAGATAAACCCTTCCTCTATTTGTTGTTGCTGAAAATTGTATGCTTCAGAAGCGAAGCGATTGGCTGCTCACGGAAAGTGTTGGAGTAACCTGCAAAATAGAGTCTAAGCTAGAAGATTTGACTCCAGCGAGGATTCTTCGACGCTCAAATTAGCTAAGAATGGTCAAGCAACAACAAGTTCTCTAAGAGAGATTTCTTACTTACCTGGAATCTCAAGGTTTATGATATTTGTAGGAAAACTTCACATGACTGTTACGCTATTCCACTAATCTAGGGTCGATAATATCGTTGTGACGAGATCAGGGGCATCTTTCCCGAACGAGAAAGTTATTATCAACGGAATTGGGATGCCTTATTTGTTTTTGATAATTGAGATCGAGTGAAAAATAGCTTATTCGTGGTCGGATCATAGTTGTATGGCCGTTAACCGATGAGATAAGCCCATGGGAATGTAGATGAACCACCTATCCGAGGTGATCTTATAAGTTACAAATACTATCCGAGCTATTGCCGAATAAAATGGCTCAAATCTCTTTTTAAAAATTGATTATCAGTTAGGAGGATGTTATTGTAACTTTTTTGTCCCTAAAATATTGATAAATACCAACCGAGCCAAGATATTTCGAATATCAATTGAACGATCTGAGGCATTCACGTTACCACCGTAATAACGTATATTATGGCCCTAGATATATAAAAAAAGAAATTATTGCTATGTTCTATCTATATGAACATAATCAAACATTTACATTGGTATTAGAATTAAGAACTATCAATTTACTATTATGATATTTTTTGATTATTTCATAATTATCTTAAAAAATAATGATATTATTATATTATTTAGATTAAATATAAAAATAATTTATAAATTAACAATATGACAATTTTGGAATATGATAATTGCATAGCATAATAAAATAACAATAATGATATGACATAATTACATAATATTGTATTAATTACATCATATTACATTAGAGTAACATTATGTAATGGTCATTATTATAATATCATGGTCGTCATATTATAATAAATCAATTTTATTATAATAATATTATAGTCTAATAGTATTATAATATTATAATTATATAGTATCATATTATTATGCTACTGTAATGTAATAGAATTGATAACATAATAACAAGAATATCATATCATTATTGAACCATTTATCGTTTCTAGTTAGTTATCACCATTATTTTCCCTTAGCCGCCAAACCACTTACATGATAACTACAAATTTTATTTGTAATAGAAGTGACAGCTTAATTTAATGTCCTCGTCAAACAAATGGACCGCCAGACCCCAAAAGTTTGCTTGAACATTCTATATGGCTTTACCTATCAAATTCAAAAGAAAAATATAGAAAGATGGAGGGGCTTCAGTTGCAGAATTGTGCTGTCCCAGTTCATCGCCCCATTAGATGGGAAGACGCAACTTTTAATTCAGGTAATGTGCTGCTTTCTTAGAGTTCTAGATTAAAAATCACATTTGAATAATTCATCAGAAAAAAAATAATCAAATCTAAATGCCATAACAATAAAAGTTAAATGCAGTTAATGATAATAAAAGGTGCCTGATACTAAAAGGTACTCGATAAGAATAAAATGTACTTGATTTGGAGCTCATATGCTTGCCTATGGCACTTCCTACAATTTTGACACATTGGCTTCCCTTTTTCCATCCTGCATACATTGGTCATCCTTTGATCTATAAATCAGGCAACCGCAGTCTGAACTCAATTCTACCAATCTCAATTCAGTGATGTACGGTCAAAACATTCGGTGACATAGCATATGGCATGACATTAGCTTGATGTTTTAGTCCGATTTTAAGTCTGCATCCAAATAGAGATTCCAGTTCCATGGTAATACAAGGTCTAATCCTAAATTTTGGTGGAAAATTATAATTAGTTTAGGTCAGGTTATAAATTCTTTTTGGGTGATTTTGAAATATTTGGTAAAAATTTTAGAACAATTTTCTAGCTCCTTCAAAAGTTGAAAAAGATATACTAGGAAATGCATCAAAAAAATTTTTAGGGAAAAGAGGGAGGGAGAAAGCTCCTATAAGAGACCCAGGTCAAGTCATGATAGCAGAAGTTTAAAAAAATTAATTTAAAATACTTTTTATTGAAATTGTCCCTTAAGTTGATATCATTTTATTAACATAATCATGCAATTAAAAATTGAGTTTCAACCTTATAATAACGATGAGGATCAACATTTTTCTGATTGTTTGGAGATTGATGAACTACAAAAAAAAAAAAGAGTAGGGAAGAAAATTAAATATTGAATAATGATGAGATGGATATTTTATGTGATCTTATTGCTACTTTTTTTGTGAATTATTGGCTTATTTGTTTAGAATATTATGCTTGTAATATGGATATTGAGAAATGTTGATGAATATTTATAGTGCTATTTTGATCCTAGATGCACAAATAATCTTATTGCCATTTTGTATTTGGGGAACACAGTCAAATGCTTATGCTGCTATTAAAGTAGTAAAGAACTATCTAATTTACTATTATGATATTTTTTTACTTCATAATCATCCTAAAATAATCTAATATTTATCATATTATTTAGATTAAAATATAAAAGTACTTTATAGATTAACAATATTTTAGAATGATAATTTTTGATAGTACAATATAGTAATAGCATAATACTATATATTATAGTAACATTATATAATGATCGCTATTATTATAATACAATCATCTCATTATAATAATACAATTTTTTTATAATAATATGATACTATTACAATATTATGTTAATATAATATTATTATATTATCATGTAATAAAATTTTTATTATACTATAATAATCTGGTACATATATTATTATATTTTATAATATACAAAAATTATTATAAAATATAGATTTATTGTATCATAGCAGTTTCTAACGGTAAAAATAGTTAGATAATTGAAAGCACCATACAATAATTTTTCTTGTCAACTCCCTGCAACACTTTAAAAATATAATTATGAAACAATAAATATATTTTATTAAAATCTCTATTAGTGAAAACTATACCATCCAAAGTTCTATAGCCAAAAGCTCCACTACATACAATAATGCCAAAGGAGGCCTTCGTTAATTAGCTTATAAGCCATGTTTCTCAAGAACAAAAAGAAGAAATAGAAAAAGCAGCAGCTTAAGAATTTTGTTACTCGTAGCATGTAGCAAAGAACAGAGGGTAGGATCATGGTAGATGATGGGCATGCTAACCAATAACCCAAATAGATGACTGCTTTTGATCAGCAAGTAGCGATCCAAGGTTTCTTGTTTGTCAAAACCAGCGAATTGCAAGTGCTATCTTATGAAGATCAATAAACTTTGCAAGGGTGATTTTTTTTTCGTTTCTACTATAGTATCACCCACCTCGATTAATTTTCTTTAACTCCCAATCCATGAATTTTGTTTTACAATAGAATTGATAGCTTAATTAAATGTCCTTGTCAAACAAATAGACCGCCCGCCTAAAAAATTTGCTTTAGAGCTTGCCATATGGCTTTATCCACCAAATTCAAAAGAAATATGTAGAATGCCCTACGATGGAGAGCCATCATTCACAGAATTGTGCTGTCCCGGTTCATTGCGACAATAGGAAGTAAAGCGAAAGCTCAAAGATATTTCAAAAATTCAGGCCATTTGCGTCTTTTCTTAGAGTTCTAGATTAAAAGACACATCTAAATGCCTTTAATGACAATAAAAGTAAATGCAATTAATGAAAATAAATGGTACATGATTTCCGGAAGCAAGCTAAAGGTTTTCCATTTTCACTCTGAGAGCGACAAATAGACCAGACTTTTCCAATCAGCGGACCAGAGCAGTTCAGTCAGAAGGGAGTCTACAGGAAAAGATATCACAGAGACATTACAATTTGTCCTGATCTTCCCAATTATCAGTGGATTAAAAACTTCCCTAAATTCAATTTCTCACAAAGGAATTCAGTCCACGTACTCCATTTCCCCCATTAAATTTCCTTGTTTTTATAAAGTAAACACTCTTGTTATCCTGCAAAACCACCAAGATGCATGCTGACCATGCTCTCTGAAAACATTGCCTGAATTTCTTGGACATTGATAATTAATGTAGTTGATATTCTGTGCCAAAATGAAATAACTGTCAATAATGAAAGTACATCCCAGACTTAGCCTTGTGCATGTAAGTGGCACAGGGTTCACTTCAGTTTCTTGGAAGACCAGAATGTGCATTGTATCCTGGAGTTGAGAGTTACATAAACAATGGCATCTGTCCACACAGCAATAAACACAAATAATTGGGCTTGGTTCTCGTTTTCTAGGGTGTTGAATGTATGACAATTAAACCTGGTAATCTTTTAGTCTAGATCATCAAGATCATGTTGAACATAACAATTTCTTTGGCAGTGTGCAACAGATTTTGCACTTGATGGTTCACTTCAAAATCAACAGAGTCTGTTTCAGTAAAACGATATAAAGAAAGAAAACTCTAGAAGAGTAAATCACAAATATCACCAGACACCAAATTTGAAGCCCCACTCAGTCAACAGGTTGAAACATAAAAACAAAATATTAAGAAATAACAGCAAAAAAATGATAACAAAGGAATCTTAGAGCATTCTATGGTTTCTAAGATAAGAACAGTCAAGACATGTGATAAGCAATCAAGTAAATCGCGGAGTCTTAAGACACCTGAGGAATTATAAATTGAAGTGTTTGAGATGCCTTAGGATTTGTAGAGGTACACCAATACAAGAAGAACTATGATGCATATTGGGAAAGGACGCATGCATTAATACAACAGCCAAAAGGAAGAAAAGATCAGAAAAGGAGGATGAAAAGGAGCTAATCAATGCCAATTTTAATATGGAACATGACTAGGCAAAGTGATCATAGTAAATTTCACATATTTGCTGAAAATAGGCTTCGTAAGTGCTTGACAACATTTGCCTACAGAAGTCCTTCAGATGTCTTTAGCATATGATAGCTTTTGGTTTATGTATTTGCTAAAATCCAAGATCCATAATTTTGCAAGCCAAACTTTCCACCTGAGAAATATGCTTTGGAAATAAAAACTTGATCAGTTCGGACTAATTAAGGATCATCTAGAATAAGATGAAATTAATTTTTCAGAGAGGGCCTCAAATTCAACTATTTTTAGAAACAAAAGGCAGATGAAATGGAAATACAATTGGTATCCTATTCAACTTTATTTAGAAGTAGAGATATGAAACTCTAGCTAATGAGGAACAGATTACTTAGGATGGCGGATATGACGAACAGTAAAATATAAACATGTGCTTCAAGAAAAATACCACAATGTACAGGCAAGAAGGAACTCACAACCTATTGAGCTTGGATCCCCCCCGTGAAAAATCATCTAGGATGGGTGGGACCAGGTCTTTAGCTTCTTGAAAGGAGAAAGAGAATATGATTTTGAAGATTATAGTGGTGTGGCTTTGTTTTTCATAACCTCTTCTTCATCACTCATACAAGGTTAATTACCTATGCTGGATGCTAACAAAAAGAAAGAATCTTTGGTATCCAAACCTTAAGAGAAGTCTAAACTACTCACTAATTCAAGACCTTTCTCCCATACTAAGCACATCTACCAGTCCCTTTCCTCTCTTGGAGGATGGATACCACTGAAAAAGCAGGAGGCCAACATGGATTGCTCTGTGAAATATTAAATTTTCCTATATGATCTTGCACTGTCATTTTTTTGAGGAAGATGTCGGAGAATGTCAAACAGTTCACTACGGATCTAGAAGTTGAAACTTGAAAAACAACAATGAGATGCAGTTACTCACCTCACAAGTTGGCCTGCAAATTTTGGTTTGCAAAAATCTCCAAAAGATGGGCTAAGATTTGATGGAATACTGGTATTCTCACAATAGGAGGTGTAATTATCACTATCAAGAGAGAATTTTATTGTTGATAATTTTCATGATTTCTCTAAATCTTTTCCAAAAAAGAGAAAAAACAGATACCACATCATCCCAGATATTAATCAGCATAAGATCCTAAAAACAACCTTAACACAACTATAAAAATCTCATGCTTGACCAGATTGAAATTGATAAATAGAAAACTTCTTTAGGACAAACAACCAATATCGTGAAAGCAATACTAAGAATATTGGCATGATAAAAATGAAATTTCAAGACTTTAAAAGCTAAGTTTAAAAAATATATTTTGATCAATGGAATATCCTAAAGCCAAAAGTGCTTTGCATCTTCCCTTCATTTTCTCTTTACGGGTATCATTTCAGGTTCTGATAAAAGTCAAGGGACCTATGATATATCATTTTAGATCCCTTGCAAGCGCATCTATGTCCACTGTCAAAATATAGACTAAGGATCTCTAAAGGATGACACCATGACACATAAATAATGTCATTAACTGTGGGAATCAAGAGCGCTTCATATAAGGTATTTACCAGATAAAGTTTCAATTCCTTGTCTCTCAATTATTTGATGTAACTATGATAGGGATCAAGTCTGCATCCATCCTTAAAAGCAGGCACATACTAGTTAACAAAAACTCAGAAGTCAGAACAGAAACATATACAAGAATCATGAATCATAATTATCCAAAAGATAGCTTGAAGTACCATTTTCACTATATAATAATCCAATTGGACTTGATTACATTGCCACAGTACAGCTACGAGATCGCTGCTTTAGAAACTGCTGAAAAATATCCTATTGCAAGTGGAGAGAAATATATCATCAATTAGGAGAGGAGGACAATAAAATCTCTCCTATCTGATATTCATTGGCATCATATAAACCCTATCTGATATCTATTATTGTTGGTCAGCTTCTAAGATCAGTAATCAGTATCCAGAAAAATTCATATATTACTATTAAATTTGCAACAGCATAATCGATGCTATTACTCAAAATGTTGCAACATAAGTTTTTTCAATTTGCATACAGATCTCTGTTTTTGAACAATATGTCTTATTGGAACACACTGATCAAAACAGTACCCTTCCATTAAAAGCATTAGTTCAAGGAACTTATGCTGCAAAAATGAGACCAGGAGAAAGCCTGGGAGCCGGAAGATCTGAAAGCCTGCTGAAAATCTAACTCCAATTCACCACAAAATGCTGCTTACTCTGATATGCTACGTTCCTGTTGACGAAAAAAGGGAGAAGAATTCAATTTCCTCCATTTGTTGCAACAAAATAGACACCTAGTTGTCATTAGACCAAGAATTCATATTCATGATCAAAAATCTTACCAAATCATCATAGCCTCCAGAACGCCACCAGCGGGGCGGAGGGATTCCTATGCCTTTCATCTCCATGATTTCCAATAAATCTGTGTTAGGATATTTTATGTCAGGCTCTTTCGATAACATCTTAATGATATCCAGAAGACTGATCTGGGGATCCGTGACCAGAGATGCTACAGGACTAGGGACTGAGGGTGATCGTGGGTTTTGGCCACAAGAAACATAAATAGAGCCCGCTCCCCCCACCTCCAGTGGCGGATTGTGTATCAAAACCGGAGACTTCCCCGGCCCTGGAACAACGCTAGAAGCAGCTTTGAGGCTTCCAGTGGTGCTCTCATGGGCCTCCTGTGGCCGATACCGGCACTTCGACAGCATGTCGCCTCCTCGATCTGGTGGCTTCGATGCTCTCCTCTCTGATGATGACGGGTTTTGGGTCAAAGCCGACGGATCTATCGGCCCTGGAACAACCTCTGCGGAAGCAACGGGGTCTCTAGCAGAGCTCTTGGAGGCCTCCCGCGGCTGATACCGGTACTTCCTGAAAGGATCATTACCTGATCCACCCTCTCCAGCTAAACCCCCATGTCCTTTTGCCGGCGATTCGTGAGGAGCAGCTGGCGATTTGATCTGCCTGCGTCTCAATTGCCACCTCGAAGCCCTGCATTTCTTCTTCCAGCGGTTGGATGATGACCGCAAAACCAGGCGACCAACGGGGCGAACTTCTCCGATGAGGGCCGGTGAGGGAGATTTGGGAGATGGTTTATGAGCTCCGGTCACTGGAGATTTCCCCTCTGCCCCGGCCTCAGGAAGCCCTAACACTAGATGGCTGATGTCAGCGGCGCCTGCGACAGCGGGGGTGGCGGAGGAGGGGGTGTCCGGGAGAGAGCAGATGAGGATGGGGGCGTCGGCCGGGGGCAAGGGAGCGGCGCCGCCGGTTGGCGAGGGGGAGGAGGGAGAGAAGAGGAGGTCGGGGGAGCTACGGGAGTTGTTGCGGGAGGAGTCGAAGTGGCGTTGTTCCTGGCAATCGGACGGGTTGGGGACCCGGGCTTCGATGGAGGCCAAGGGGCGCATGGCTTCCTTCTGACACTTGCTTCCGCCGCTTAGGCTGCCACCGGCTGAGGAGCAGAGACGATGGGGCTTTGGCAGGAGTTTTGATGGGAGGTTCGCGTGATACGTACCGCCTAGAGCTGCAGCCCGGACCTGTCGATTCGCATCAAATATAATAGAGCGCGGCTTCTCTACCGTGCACTACACCGTATGGTATACAGTCTGTCCATCATGTGATAAACGACTGCACATTACCATCCGTACGATATGATATATAGCAGGAAATTCATGCGGTATATAATATATCTACTATATGCCTAACCTAATCTAAAATCCAGTATAAGAATTTTTTTAATTATTTTTTATTATTTAATTTTAAAATTATTATTATTTTAAATTTAATTCAAAAACTATCGTTCACCTCGAAATCAATGGCAATTTCATTATCATAAAGCTAAAATAAAATCGTGATGGGATGATTTCATCGTTTTCTTTTTTTTCTTATACCCGATGAAGGATGGATCGAACGGAAGGAGGGGATGCGAGCGGAAGGATCGGATGGAGGATGAAGGGAAGAAAATGTGAGCCAGGGGACTGCAGAGGTGAGAGAAAGTTTTTTTCTCCATGATGGAAAGGGGAGGGGGATGCGATTAGCAGTGGGGACCCGATGGGAGGGTGGGAGGGGGGTCGTGGGGGGAGGCGATGGTGATCGATGGCGAAAACCGATCGGAGGGTAGGGGTCACGAAGGGAGAGACGGCGTAGGGGCGGTGGTGACCGATGGTGGGCACACGACCAGAGGGTGGAGGGTGGGGAGGAGGTGTTGTGGAGGGGGAGGTGGGTGCGAGGGGGAGGGGGTTTGCGGAGGGGAGGCGGGCACGGGGGCTGTAGCGACGGGGCCATGGAGAAGGGAGAAAGGATTTTTTTAAATGCTTAAAATAAGAAAAAAATAAAAATAAATAAAAAATTATTTAAATTCCTTACCTACGGGTGACCATAAAAATAAATAATTTTTAAATTATTCTAAATTATTTTTTAAAAAATAATTTTTCATTATTGACATAATAATAAAATTATTTTAAATAATTTTTAAATTATTCTAAATTATTTTTTAAAAATAATTTATTATTATTCTTTTAATTTTTAAAAATATTAAAAATATTTTTATTTTTTAAAAATAATTTTTTAAAAAATATTATTTTTAAAAAAAATAAATTTAAAAAATATGTGGATGGGTACTCTGGGCTTTAAGTATTTTTTTCTAAATTTTTTTTTTCATTCTTTTTCTTCCATGGATTTGCGTCGAACACCCACATCTCTCATCTAGCACCACTCATGACTCCTCCATCCGGCCACTGCTCCTTCACATGCACTGCATATATTTTTTAAAATTATTTTTTAAAAAAATATTATTAAAAAAATAATAATAATAAAAAATATTATTATGGGGGCAGAGGGTGCATCGGAGCAGTGGATCGACAAATGGAGGCGGGGGGTGCATGGAGGAAGAAGGAAGAAACTCAATAATAATAATAATAATAAAATATTAATTTAAAAAATAATTTAAAAATATTTGTTAAAGAAATATTAATTTTAAAAAAATTAAGTTTCCTGGACTTTTAAGTATTTCTTTTTTTTTTGTTCCCAAATGGAGGGAGGATGATGTGGAAGGTGGGGGATGCGAGCGGAGGACCCACAGGCAGATATCCTGCTGCTCCTCCTGCATGCACCTATGTATTTTTTTAAATTAATTTTAAAAAATATTTTATTATTATTTTAATAATATTTTTTATTTTCTCTTTCGTGGCTTTATGCCAAACACTCAAACTCCCCACTAGCATGTTATTTTTTCATTTTCTTTTCTTCCATTTTTATTATTATTTTAAAAATATTATTTTAAATATTTTAAAAATATTTATTTTAAATATTATAATTTATTTTTTAAAAATAATATTTTATTATTATTTCAAAAATCTAATTAAATATTTTTAAATATTTTATTTTATTTTTTATTTATTTTATTTATTTTTCATTTTTTATTTTTTTCTTATGTTTAAATATTAAATTAAATTATTATAAAAAAATCATTCCTTCCCCCAACCCCCGTTACTAGCGCCCCCTCCCCTCCGCCTCTGCGCCACCCCCGGGTATCCATCGCCATCACCATCCCCACACCCCAATCGACTGCCGTCGTCGGTCACCACCGGCAATCGCATCCCCTTTCCCTCCGTACGTCAAAAAAAAAATACTTTCTTCCATCCCTGCACCCCCTATGCCCCCTAGTCTCTGTCGTCACCTGCACCCCTCACCGCTCCACCCCCTCCGGATACCCCATCACCCCCACCCCCTCTGCTTGCTATACCAAAAGCAAAAAAAAAAAAATCCCCTCCTCTCCTTCCCTCCCTCCCCCTCGCGGTCGTGTCCCCTCCCGTCCTTCATTCGAATGGTGGTGATCGGTGGCAGGCACACGGCCAGGGAGCGGGGAGTGGGGACGGGTGTCGTGGAGGGGAGGCGGGTGCGGGGGGTGGGAGGGTTGTAGAGGAGGAGGGCATGGGGGCTATAGCGACGGGGCCATGGAGAAGGGAGAAAGGATTTTTTTAAAAATGTTTAAAAATAAAAAAAAATAAAAATAAATAAAAAATTATTTAAATTTCTTACCTATTGGTGACCATAAAAATAAATAATTTTTAAATTATTCTAAATTATTTTTTTAATTTTTTTTTCATTATTAACATAATAATAATAAAATTATTTTAAATAATTTTTAAATTATTCTAAATTATTTTTTAAAAATAATTTTTTATTATTATTGTAATTTTTAAAAATATTAAAAAATATTTTTATTTTTTAAAAATATTTTTTTAAAAAATAAATTTAAAAAAATATGCGGATGGGTACTTTAGGCTTTAAGCATTTTTTTCTAAATTTTTTTCTTTTCATTCTTTTTCTTTCATGGATTTACGTCGAACACCTATACCCCTTCTTTTTATTCTTTTCCTTTCATGGATCTATGTCGAATACCCACATCCGCTCTCTGGTACCACTCGTAGCTCCTCCACCCAGTCGCTGCTCCTTCACATGCACTCACATATTTTTTAAAATTATTTATTTTTTAAAAAATATTTTAAATAATAATAATAATAAATATTATTATGTGGAGGCAGGAGGGTGCATGGAGCAGTGGTCGACGTATGGGGGTGGGGGGTGCATAAAGGAGAAGAAAAAAATTCAATAATAATAATAATAAAATATTAATTTAAAAATAATTTAAAAATATTTTTTTAAAAAAATATTAATTTTAAAAATAATTTAAGCTCCCTGGACTTTTAAGTATTTCTTTTTTTTATTCCCAGATGGAGGGAAGATGCTATGGAAGGTGGGGGACACGAGCGGAGGACCCACGGACAGGTACCCGCTGCTCTCCACATGCACCTATGCATTTTTTAAAATTATTTTTAAAAATTATTTTATTATTATTTTAATAATATTTTTTTATTTTTTCTTTCATGGCTTTATGCCAGACATTTTTTTTCATGGTTTTCATAGAAACTCATACCACTCAGCATGTTATTTTTTCATTTTCTTTTCTTCCATTTTTTATTATTATTTTAAAAATATTATTTTAAATATTTTAAAAATATTTATTTTAAATATTATAATTTTTTTAAAAAAAATAATATTTTATTATTATTTTAAAAATCTAATTAAATATTTTTAAATATTTTATTTTATTTTTTATTTACTTTATTTATTTTTTATTTTTTATTTTTTCTTATGTTTAAATATTAAATTAATTTATTATAAAAAAAATCATCCCTTCCCCCCAATCCCCATCACTAGCATCCCCTCTCCTCCGCCCCTGCGCTATCCTCAGGTACTCGTTGCCATCGCCATCCCCACACCTCGGCTAGCTCCCGCCGTCGATCACCACTAGCAACCGCACCCCCTTCCCCTCCATACGTCCAAAAAAAAACTTCCTTCCCTCCATCCCTGCACCCTCCCCCCCCGACCCCCTCAGTCTCTGTTTGCCACCCCATCCCCACCCCCTTGCCGCCCCACCCCCTCTGCCTGTTATACTAAAGAAAAAAAAAAAATCCCCTCCTCTCCTCCCCTCCCTTCCCCGCGCTCGTGTCCCTTCCTGTCCTCCATCCGACTGCATCCCCCTCCCTTTATCAGGTCCTTCCTTTGTCCGAGAACAAAAAAAAAATGATGAAATCACTGTTTTAAGTGGTGAGTTCAAAATCACCATTTGAGTAGGCGAGTTTAGTGAACTCGCCATTCCATGTGGCGATTTCAACACCCCATCACCCCACCCCCTCCGCCTGCTACACCAAAAGAAAAAATATCCCCTCCTCTCCTCCCCTCCCTCCCCCCTGCGTTCATGTCCCCTCCCGTCCTCCATCCGACTGCGTCCCCTCCCTCCGTCGGATCCTTCCTTTGTCCGAGAACAAAAAAAAAATTGATGAAACCACCGTTTTAAGTGGCGAGTTCAAAATCACCATTTGAATAGGTGAGTTCCATGTGGTGATTTCAACGTGGATGGTATTTTTAAAAATAATAAATTAAAAAAATTCATCCAGTATATACATACATACATACATACATACATACATCATACATACATACATACACATACATACATACATATATATATATATATATATATATATATATATATATATATATATAGTTAGCCTAGAATCAGATCAATCGAATCTAGATTCAGATCCGATCAAATCAAAATTTTATAACAGAGATTTTACATCAATGATTCAAACTATTGAATGTGATCTATTACCTCATAATTACTTATACATAAAAAATCATATGATTTAAAGATCCCTAGCCTATACATCATGTAGTCAAAAATTAGACAGCCTAAATAAAATTAAATTAGATATATTTTTTGATTACTTGATGCACAGATTAGGGGTCTTCAAATCATATGATTTTTTGTATACAAGTAATTTTAAGGTAGTAAATCATATCTAACGATTTGGATCATCAATGTAGAACCCTTATTATCAAGTTTTAACCTGATTGGATATGATCCCAAATTCAATCGACCTTACCTAAGTCTATCCCTATATATATATATATAGGGATAGACTTGAGTAAGATTGATCATATTTAGGCTTAAATTCGGTCTGATTAAAATTTTATAATGAGGGTTCTATATCGATGATTCAAATCGTTGGATATGATCTACTACCTCAAAACTGCTTGCACATAAAAAATCATATAATTTGAAGACCTCTAGCTTATGCATCAAGTGATCAAAAATATATATTTAATTTTATTTTATTTATGCTGTCTAATTTTTGACTATTTGATGCATAGACTTGGGGTCTCCAAATCATATGATTTTTTGTATATAAGAAGTTTTACGATAATAGATTATATTCAAGAGTTTGGATCATTTATATAGAACATCTATTATGGAGTTTTGACTTGATCGGATTTGAATCCAAATCCAGTCAATCGATTCTAGCCTAGCTCTCTCTCTCTCTCGCTCTCTCTCTCTCTCTATATGGTGTGTGTGTGTGTGTGTGTATGTATATGTATATATTAAAATGAAGGTTTTTGCTTCTGTCCTTCATGTGTGCAGATGCAGGAAGATGCTGGAGTTTGCGCTACAGGCATCGCAGGCCATGCTATCCCTTATGAAGTAATTAAACAAAGATGCCACAAATAGGTAACAATAAGGAAATAATGACCTCCAACATCTAAAACTCAAGTTAAAATCTAGGTTGGGCAAGTAAGATTGCCATCATAGAGCACATTAACAAGGAGGTAACACGACATCCACCGAAATATTCAAACTTAGTGGGACTGAGAAGGAGACTATAGGAGAAAAGTAAATCAAACAAGAAGGAAGGTAAAGGGGCCGAAGTTGAGAGGAAAGGGGCCAGCAAGGAAGGCATTAGTGGAAAGGATGGCCTCGAGGTCGGTGTAGGGATGGCCACCATGAACGGCGATGACAGAGGCAAAGACTCGAGGGCATTGTTGCCAAGTGTGAGGAGCTGACAATGGCCATAGAGGGGGAGAGGCGAAGGTGGGTGGTGAGGCAGGTGATGTGGGAGAGAAGTAGCCATGGGTGGTGGACATGAAGAAGGAAAAGTGGAGGAGGATGAGGAGGATATAGGCAAGGATCGTCAGTGAGGAGGCAAAAGTGGATGGCAGCATAGTTGAGAAGGCTGGGGGAGTCATTGCAGCAGTAGGAGAGGATGGCAGCATCGTGGTGGTCGGTTAGAAGGTAGTGGACAATGAAGCATGGAGTGGTGGAAGTGGCGAAGAGGAGGACTCAAGAAGGAGGTGGGATTTTGAGAGAAAGTGGAGAGGGGTTTGAGGGGAAGAAAAGCGAAAGAGAGCGAAGAATCACATTCCATGCTTAGCATGGAGATACAAACTAGTATATATATATATATATATATCAAAATGGAGGCTTCTGCCTCCATTTGACATGTAGGATATTGAGAAAAGGAGAAGAAGCCACGTGGAAAAAAAATCATTATAAGAATAAAGCGGTAGGAGAAAACCCCAACCATCACCTAAGCTTCGCTATTTGGCCACTCCAAGCCTCCCACCCAACTCCTAAGGATGGAAAAGATGGAGGAAAAACTAGGAAAAATATAATAAAAATCTACGGAAACAAAGGTAAGACCATGATTGATCATTTTTTTTTCCTTTTTCTTTTCTTTCAGAGATCTATGGGGAAGGAGAGAACCTAAGGGAGATAGGAGGGGTTTCTTAGGTTTCGGTTGGGGTTTTTTCTAGAGCATATGGAATTTTGTGCAAGGTGTGGTGGTGTGAGTTGGTCCCTTGAGGTTTGGAGAGCTTAATCTTGGTAAAACATAATAAAAATCTACGAAAACAAAGGTAAGATCTTGATTGATCATTTTTTTCCTTTTCATTTCTTTTTTTTCCAGAGATCTATGGGGAAGGAGAGAACCTAAGGGAGATTAGAGGGTTTTCTTAGGTTCTAGTTGGGGTTTTTTCTGGAGCATATGGGATTTTGTGCAAGGTGTGGCAGTGTGAGTTGGCCCCTTAAAGTTTTGAGAGCTTAATCTTGGTAGGAGCATTATATTTTGTAGGGTTTGGGGATTTTTGATCAAAAGGATTCTTCTTTGGCTACAAAATTTTCAATTTATAGATTTCTATTCTCATTATAATGTGAATATGATACTAAATCCATGGTGTGAGACTTGCACTAGGCTCAGTTCCACCTTTCTGAACTATCATATGGATATATAGGGATGGTGAACTCTAGACAGTCTACTGTTAAGCAACCGAGATTTAGCCTTTGTTCCATATATGTCTTTTCGTTTCCCTCTCCCTCCTCTCTCTATCTCTTTTGGAATAATATTTTGCTTATAGAAGATCAACAAAGCATAGGGTGAGTCTCTCCTTCTTTGACGACTAGAGAAGACAAGCTTGGAGGATGGCTTGGGTCTTGTGTTGGGTATGTATTGTATATTTTTCTCTCCAATTTTTTCTCTATTTTTTCATTTTTAGCCCTTTTAATCAGATGGAAGATTTGGGTTTAAATTGCATCTGCACATCGCCCAGGTTATATGCTAGTATATTTATTAAAATACATAGAGATGGGATCCTAATGGGAGATTGAAAGAATTATAAACTTTCTTGCATCTGCGCTTCTCTTCGAGTAGTGGAAAGAGATGGGCCACTCATCTCCCCCTACTACGGCTACTCCTCTGATGTCGTTCATGTCGCCGGATCACCCTTTCGCTGCTACTCCGCCACTATACAATTGAAGGCCCACATAGCTGAGGATCGAGGTGTGTGGAGGATTTGGAGGAAAAACTAGAGAAGCTAACTAAAAAACAAAAAATAGATCTGAAATCAAATCAGGGAAAAAAGATAAGTAACTCACTAGAGCTCAAACTATTTTTTTCATCCAAAGAATAACCAAAAGACAAAGACGACGAGCTGCATTCGGAGCAAAACATAATAGATATCAGCTTGCCAGCACTCGAGATGAGGCCCTAGAACCACCTAGGGCTTCGAGAGGCCCTGGAACCATCTAGGGCTTTGAGATAGAGTAGGGGATGTAGGAGATGGTGGAGAGTTCTTCGAGCGAGCATATGGGGAGGTGGGTGGCGGCGCTCATAGGTCGTAGAGTATTTTTCCTCTTGATCCCCCTCCCCCTGGTGGTGAACCCTAAAGAGCGAGGCCATGGTGGAGGGAGGAGAAGGACCTTCAAATTGGGTTTTGACTTGAGATAGGGAGGGAAATGAGGTGTGATAGTTATCAAAACCGAAATTTTGGGAAAGAGATCATAAATGGATAGATTGGAGATGCGCCATAGATCGAATGTACCCATTCTTTTTTTGGTAAGAATATTGTAGTATCGGTGCTATATGCCTACCACATAAGCTTCACGTGATGGAACGAAAATCCACCATTCAAAACTTGCACCCAAAGCCTTCAACCCATCAACTATGAAGTGGGTCCCATGAGATATGTGACCACCACTAAGTGGCCCCCATGGGTCCCATAGGTCAGAAATTGGATACAAGCTTGGGTGTCGTTAGAGTACGGTGCATCAAGTATTTTCTCTCTCACACATATATATATATATAGAGAGAGAGCTAGAGTAGAATTAGGTCGATTGAATTTGGATATGGATCCTATATCAATGATCTAAGCCATTAAATGTGATCTATTATCTCAAAACTGATTATGTATAAAAAATTATATGATTTGAAGATCTGTACCCTATGTATCAAGTAGTCAAAAATTGAATAGTCTAAATAAAATTAAATTAGATATATTTTTTGATCACTTAATAGATAGACTAAGGATCCTTAAATCATATGATTTTTTGTATACAAGTAGTTTTAATGTAGTAGATCACATTCAATAACTTGGATCATCAACGTAGGATCTCTATTATCCAGTTTTGATATGACCGAATTTAAGTCCAAATTTGATCGACCTTACCCAAGTCCGCCCTTATATATATATATATATATATATATATATATATATATATATATATATATATATATATATATATATATATATATATATATATATATATATTTATGTACATCTATGTTGATAGTGCCTCTGTCCACCACATCCACCATGTATGCAACCAATATGGCCAAAAATTATATGAGTTCTTCATCTTCTAATTCTTTTTCTCCTCCACCATATCTCTGCCAGTCTCCATGCTAGAGATGAAGGAGCCAAACGATAGGGTTGTTTGAGCCCTATAACCCAACTCTTGCTCTAAAAGTCAGACCCAACCCAACAATGCATGGATAGAAGATGGTGAAAATGACAATCTCCATCCTGAAGAGAATATATTAGATAATATATGAAAATCAAGTGCATGAGGCAGGGCCGATGAGCAACAACTTGCTTCATAATATCAAAGCACAAATGCTAAGAGAAGCTTAATGAGAGCTTTCATGCACTTAGAATGCTACTTCCACTAGGTATAAAGGTATGCATTTCCAACTAAAACTTCTTAGAATTCTATTCATACAAAATATACTCACAATAAAATATGATTGCTTTACCTATCTATAGACAACCTAATCAGTAGAAGAACATTATTGTTCAGAAGAAGTATGGGATGGAAGTCCATTTTAAGAACCAACTGAGATTAGAGCTAGCCTATTCTATAGAAGAAAACCCTTGACATAAATTTCATTTCATTGACATTGCAGACTTTTAATATATATATAGAAGGATATAATAAAATAGATAAATAAAATCAAATATTATTTCAAAAAATCTCATTCTATGCATCATATGGATTATAATCATATATATTAAAATAGAGGCATTTGCATTGGTAGTATCTTTGTCCACCACATATCATCAATGTAGATGCTTTTGTCCACCATGTGTCGTCCACCATGTCTGCCATGTATGCAATGAATATGGTCAAAAAATATGTAGACATTGCGGTAGAGAGCTGAGGAGATTGAGGGCAGGGGTAAGAATTAGGGCATCACGACAGTCGCTAAAGGCAATGAGGAGGTCGTCGACGAGGAGGGGGGGGGAGGCAGAGGATGAAAGGAGAGCACAGAGATTGGAGGGTTTTCTTAGGTTCCGATTGGGTTCTTTCTTCTTTCTCATTGTCATCGGCATCGACCTTCTCCTCCTATCTCCCTTAAGCAGTTTCCCTCCCATAGATCTCTTACAAAGATTAAGAATGAAAGATACCCAACACAAAATCACAGCCATCATCTAAGCTTCCCTATTTGGCCACTCCAACCCTCCCATCTGGTTGGGACTCTTGAGGATGGAAAAATAGAGAAAAAATGAGAGGAATATACGAAAAATCAATGACAATTGAGGAAAGATGCAAAAAGTTTGAGGGTAAGACCTTTCTCCATATAGATGATCTTTTTTTTTTTTTGCTTTTTTTCTTTTTATTTCATTATCCTTTTCACAGATCTATGGGAAAGGAGAGTAGTTGAGAGAGATTAGAGAGGTTTCTTAGGTTCTGATTGGGTTTTTTTCTAAAGGATAAGGGATTTTGTGCAAGTTATGGTGGTGTGAGTTGGTCCCTTAAGGTTTTGAGATCTCTCGAACCTCCCCGAGCCTCGAATCCCATACATCACATAGAGTTATAATCTAGCATGTATGTATGTATACATGCATGGATGTATGTATGTGTACATATATATGTATATATGTATGTATGTATGTATGTATGTGTGTTGTTGACGCAAAATCTGGTCGTCGTCGGAATCAGCTGGAGCGGAGGTGGACGAGATCACCATCGGAGATCTGCAAAATAAAGTTTCGTCCGGAGCCGATGGGGGGTGGCTCCGGCAGGACCCTCCGACGATCAAATCAGCTCTGGCCAATAGGAATGGAGTGCTCGAAAATGAGTTCCACAAAGCTTAGAGAAGAAGAGGAGAGCTTAGCGCTTAGGGTCAGCGTATCTGGAGGATCCTTTTTATAGGCAGAGCTTGATGGTGACAACTATAGCCGCGTGTTGATGGGTCGCTTGAGATCCGACGGAGTCAGTCCCATGAGAAGATGTCATCTACAGCACCGTCTGCAATGGGTTGATGGTGACAGCCATCGCTGCCTAGTAGCGGATCGCTGTCGCTTACGGTGGATTGATGACGATGGCTGCAGCTGTCTCGATACTGAGCCGCTCGAAGCCGAATGAAGGGTTGAAGGGCTTTGACGTGTACCCATTTCGAAGGAGTTCGAACTCTTGAAGAGGAAGCTCGAAAGAAGTTTGGCTCCCATAGGCATCTGGCTGGAGGTGTGTGGATAAGGCTCGATCGCTGGAAAGTTCGGTAGGAGCTCTATCGATCGAAGGGGATGTCTGGGAGGAGTCTGGCTCCTGAAAAAGTTCGGCCGAAGGAGTGTCTGGGAGGAGTCCGGCTCCTGAAGAAGTCTGATCGAAGGGGGTGTTTGGGAGGAGTCCGGCTCCTGAAGAAGTCCGACCGAAGGAGATGTCCGGAAGGAGTCTGCTAAAGAAGTCCGACCGAAGAAAAAGCTTGGAGGGAGTTTGGCTCCCGCAGGCGCCTGGTTGGAGGAGCATGGAGAGAGTTCGGCTCTTACGGGAGCCTGACTGAAGCTCGACTGCTGAGAAGTTCGGCTAAAGTCCGATCGCTGAGAGTTCGAAGGAGCTCGGTCTCTGAGCAGTTCGGTCGGCTATAGGAGTTCGACCAAGACCCATCCACTAAAGCTCTTCCGTGGCTATCGATCGTATCAGACTGAGCATCGAACTAGACTTCGGCAGGAGTGGGGTTTACCCCTAACAATAGTCTCCCCCACTTTCGAGTTCGAAACTCGAAGGAAGAGAGTACAGAAAGGCGACTATCGAAGTCCTCTTCTAGGCTCCATGCTGGTTCAGGTCGAAGCTCGGAGGGAGATGTCATCTTCAACCGAAGTTGGTATCAAAATTGAAGCCCGGAAGAGATCTCATCTTCAGTCGAGGTTGAAGTAGATCTCGTTTCGTACGATCGAGATCGGAGGTTGAGCTCCTCAGGGGGGTGATATTGTCTTCAACAGTCGAGGTTGACTCGGGGGAGATCTCCTCTCCTGCAGCCATGGTTAATATGGACGCTCGGGAGAGATCTGATCTTTGGTCGAGGCTAACGCGGTCGCTCAGGGGGGATCTCATCTCTGGACAAGGTTGTCTCCGATCTTATCTCTGGTCGAGGTTGGCTCGGGCGCTCGGAAGAGGTCTTATCTCTAGCCGAGGTTGTCGCGGGCTGAGGTAGTCATGATCGCTCGCCAGAGATCTTATCTCTGATTGAGGTTGACTCGATCGCTCATCTCTGGCCGAGGTTGTCGCGGTCGCTTGGGAGAGATCTTATCTCCTACCTACGCGATCGAGGTTACCTCGGGGGAGATCTTATCTCCTGCAGTCGAAGTTGGCTGACCCTCGGGGGAGATCACGAATCCTTAAGATTGTTAGATATATGTGCCCTAGAAGCCAGAATTGGCTGACACTTGTAATACACTTCTAGGGGCAAAATTATAATTTTGACTATAATTCAATAAAATGGGTTATTTTCTATCACATATGTGTATTTAGTGTCTGTGATACATCCTTTGAGTTAATGGTAATGATAATTCATATTTTCAAGAGTTGAAAATTTAAGACATGAATAATCATTATTAACTCATAAACAGCTCCCGACCATAGGATCATCACGAGGATGGTGATTGATCCGGAAGGTTGGTGTACGATCGCTTCTCTTTAGTAGATGAGTCTTGAGTCTACGGTGTGGAGACACCGGAGCGAGAGTACAGGTACTCGTTAGAGAACGAGGGCACTGAGCGTGACCACCTCGAGTAGTCATTAGGAAGTCTACCTTCTCGTCAATGACTGACTCGATGCTGCAGTAGTGTGTCTGGTTCTTTGACCTGAGATGCATCGGCAGTTCACCTTGAGGGTGTTATAGTTTGACTACACCATTACTCGGTCTCCTAGCCATATGGAACCCTGAGGTGTATGTTGGCTATAGCATGTTCATTGTAGGAACTGGATTGCATCAAGATGGGATCTATCTACCTCGGTGGTAGAGGAGCAGCCCTATGATAATCATGAGAATCAAGTCCTGAAGCCCATGGCCATGGCAGAGTGAAATAATAGAAAGAGTTTCTATTTAGATTTTCACATTGGACTCGAATCGAATGATTATATCATATGACAGAGACTAGGGTTTGACGAGTTTACCTTAACCCTAATCTGATCGGGGCTCAAGATAGAAGAACTTAATCACACAGGTAGCTGCACCAAGAGGTTCGCATTCAGCTCTGATGGGTTGCCACCATATACTGCTAGGTGTCACTGGTGGATTTTGGGAGCAATTAGAATGATTTAGATGATCGATCATTCTAGCTGTTCGAATCAGAAGAGTTCTGATCCATCGAAAGGAGTTTCGATGATGTCTATGATAGAGATCATGACATATCCCATTACCATACAGAACTGAACCTAACTGGGTCACACAAACAAGGGTTTGAATCTGGTGATCATCAATTGAACTGATCTAGTTCAATTGATCTGAATGAGATTCAATTAGGTTCAAGGAAATCGTGCTAGCACTCGATTGAACCTAACGTTCTTCTTTTACTATCACAAATAAGTTGTCCTGACTGAGCCAAAGGAGTTTGTGCTCAATCAGAGGCCTTCATATGGTCTAACTGGAGGTTGTCCAAGTTAGAGAAGGTTGTCTTATTTTATAAGACATGACCTGCCATTTTTGGTCACCTGCCATTTTTGGTCCTTTGACTTTGGTCAAAAGTTGACCTTTGACTGGTCAAATGTTGACCATAGACACTTTGACTTTTGTCCACGTGTCATGCACCTATTGGAGAACTGGTGGGGGCCTGTCCCCCTGCCAGAACCTGGCAAGGAGGAGGGCGCACGCCACCCTAGGCGTGCGCCCAAGTTGGAGGCGCCTTGGAGTCCTTGTTGGACAAGGACTCCACCTCCCTTTTGGATTCCAATCAGAGTTCTACTAAGAATCCAGTTTGACTGGTCTTAGGCGCCCTCTAAGGAGGAATCCAGGGGTCTCTATTCCCAACCAATCAGATTTAGATCTGATTTCACAAAGGGTTGTGATTGGTTGGAGAGGAAGAGGAGTTGGATCACAAGCTTAGTCTATAAATAAGACCCTGCGCCCAACTCAGAAATGCAATTAGAATAGAGATTTCCCACGCCCCAAGGCTGCCTCTCCCCTCTTCCTCCATGCCTAAACTTCTCCTCCTTCTCCTCTCCACGTCCAAAAGAGTTTTGGACTTAGGTTGGTGCGATTCCAGATCAAAAGAAAGGCGATCAAAAGAAGAAGGCTGCACTGCTGCAAAGGACGACTGCTGATCTTCAAAAGGAGTTTTGAAGATCCTCCAGATCAGATCCAGATCTGATTTTTGGAGGTGTGATAGAGAAGAAGAGGATCTCCAGATCCAACCCGAGTGGATACCGGTAGAGGCCAGGCGCTTGCGTGGCTAGATCCAGAACCTTCCGCTGCAATCAGGATCATCTACAGGGTAATAGGATTACCCAAATCAGGTAAATTAAATTTGATTTAATTTATCTTATTTTATTTTATTTATTAAAATAATAAGAATCAGATCTGAAACATATCAAGATCTGATTGAGATCAAGAGAAAAATTTTTGAAATATATCTCTTGATCTGATCAGATCTGGACGAACCTGGACCGGGAAATCAGGATTTCCCTTCAACTGGTATCAGAGCCATGGTTCTAAATTGTTTAGATCTGATTTTAATTTTATTTTAATTAGAAAATAAAGTGATTTCAGATGTCACATGAGATGTGATCAGATCTGAAATCAGAAAAATTAAAATTAAATGATTTGGATCTAAGATTAAGAAGATATGCATGACTAGTTCTAGAATAGAATAGTTCTATAGAATAGTTTTGCATGTCTTTGATTTAATCTGATTAAATCATATTTTAGATCTTCTTATTTACTATTTTCTGATATTATAAGTGTTATAATAACATCTGATAAATAGCAAATAAAAATTATTTAATTTTAAATATCATATGAGATATGATTGATGCATGTCTAGACTAGTTGTAGAATAGTTCTACATAATTGTCTAGATTAGAATTTATTTTGATTAGATCAATTTAAATCTAATTTTTTAGATTATTATGAGATAATTTAGATCTGAAAACATGCATGATTTGATACATGAGATGTATGCAAAATATGCCTTGATTAGATCTAAATTTGTATATGAGATATATGATATAGATCTATAACTGTTTTGTAGATTTACATGTTCCTGATTAAGGCGTTCCTCTTGGCCGTCCGGTCATAAGAACGAAGAAGGGTTTAAAGGCCCTCTCTTCCCATTCGATGGGGTGTTCTTATGACGTGTAGGGGTGCTGCGTGTTCGTCCTTAATCAGAAACCCAAAACTTACTTTCTGCAAAACCCTAGATCCTGAAACCCTAGGATTTATTGTGCATATTTTGTTTATGAACCCAACTTAATTAAGAATTAAGTTTATGGAATATTAATTAGGTCTAAAATTGAGAATTTCAGATCTAAGACATATTCATAATACTGGGTTCGGGCTTGGGTAGCTCAATTAGGTCTAAGCGGTTGATCAAACCGAATCAAGAGTTGGTTAGATGGGATCAACAATGCTTAAATTGACCAGCCTAATAGGATTAAGTCTGGGTCAAGATCGAGTCACGATCAAGCAAGACCTAATTAGGCTCAGAGGTTAGAGTCTGGATTGTAGGCTAACCCAATTGGTTCTGACTCAACAATTTGGTGTCTAAGGTAAGTTTGGCATAGACGACCGACTGGTTTTTAATTGGAAGCTACTCGACCTGAATGCGTTCTTGTGCGAGTTAATGGCATATTCCTTCCACCGGTCTCACTTACCTGGCCATATCTGTTGACACAGTTCTGATCTGAGGTGGTCAATAATCCGAGCTAACCCATGCCACTAGGTTAGTCATAATTGTTATGACTAAGCCAAGTCTAGTTTAATGAGACCTGAATCAATTCTCCCTAAGAAAAGATTAAGTCCTGAGGTCTTCCACCATTGTAGACGTGCGGGCCCTTCCCGGGGTTGATTGTTCTCGGCTGGATACAGTGGCTCAGTTGCACCGGGAAGATGCAACCATGTCTATTAGGCATTGGATGCTATGGGCTGGAGGATGAGTTGGGCTCAATATTTCGGATACGGTGAGAGACCCAATTAGGAACCCAGTCTATGCAAATGGTGGGTCTGACTTAACTAAGGAGTGGATCAATATTCCGGATACGGTGAGATTCATGAATTAGAGACCAAGTTTGGGTGCACCATGATTAGAGAATCATTGAACAAGAGTTGTTCACTCATTGGCTAACCCATCACCAATAACTGTTAGGTGAGGTGATGAGTCAGTTGGTGAGACCGCACCACCCACTAGAAATCATCAATCGCGGAGATTTTCGCATCTCTACAGAGGGAGTGTAGGGATCCGAGAAAATAGTGGGAGCTAATTTGTTTAAAAATAAAATCCCTAAACAAATTGGTCAAGTCAAAATTACAGTATCTAACTAGAATCTTTGACTCTCTACAGGAAAATGTCTGCGTCCAACCCACTGGCACGTATCCTAGACACACATAGACTGACTGGACCCAATTATAAAGATTGGCTCAGGAACTACAAAATTATTTTGGGTTCAGAGAAGTTAACACATGTTTTGGACCAGGACCCTCCCACCTTACCAGCTCGTCCATCCACTGAACAGAGAGCGTCTCTGGAAAAATGGATTGACGAAGACAATAAGGCCAGATACTACATGTTGGGCTCGATGTCTGATGAGCTCCAGCGCCAACATGAAGATATCGGGACTGCTCGCCAAATGTTGGCTCACCTGCAGGAGATGTTTGGTGAACAGAGTCGCGCAGCCAAATATCAAGTCACAAAATGACTTTTTAAGGCTAAGATGCGTGATGGGCAGTCAGTCCAAGATCACTGTCTGACAATGATCAAGGACATGGAAGAGCTTGAGAAGCTCGGTGTGAAGTTGGACTTGGATCTGCAGAACGATATTATTCTGCAATCCTTGACTGATGCATATGGGCAATTCATCATGAATTACCACATGCATAAACTTCAAAATTCCTTGGCCGAGTTGATGAATATGCTGGTTACCGCTGAGCTTTCTATGAAAGGTTCTAAAGGCTCAGTTCTTGCTATGGAACGGACTTCTTCCAAAAGAAAGTCTTATGGAAAGAAAAAGAAGTCTGTGAAAAAGCAAAAGGTGGAAGGATCAAAGAAGAAGAAGGCAGAACCGAAGAAAAAGGTCGATGGCAAAGGAAAGTGTTTCCATTGCAACAGCGACGGCCATTGGAAGCGGAACTGCCCTACTTACCTGGCCACCCTAAAGAACAAGAAGGAAGGTCCTTCTGGAGGTATGCTCGTTATTGAGTCTAACCTTACGGTTTCTTCTGCATCCAGTTGGGTGCTTGACTCTGGTTCTAGTGCTCATCTGTGCACTTCTATGCAGGGTCTTGAGGATAGCAGGAGGCTGAGGGATGGAGACATGATCCTACGCATCGGTAATGGAGCAAGAGTTGCTGCAGTAGCCGTGGGAACATACCCTCTTCGATTACCATCTGGTTTAGACTTAGTTTTAAAAGACTGTTATTATGTGCCTGCAGCTAGCAGGAATTTGATTTCTGTTTCATGCTTAGCACAAGAAGGTTATGTGATCACCTTCTTTAAGGACCATTGTAACATTCTTTATGAAAGAAATAAAATTGCAAATGGTTTCCTTGTTAATGGTCTTTATCAGTTGCATATTGATGTACCTGTTTTAACTATCGAGCAAAACGTGAATGCCAAACGACCTAGGGATAGTCCAAACGACAGATATCTATGGCACCTGAGATTAGGTCATATAGCAGAAGATAGGATTAACAAATTGGAGAAAAATGGGCTATTGAGTCCATTGACTTTTGAGTCATATCCAACTTGTGAATCTTGTCTTCAAGGCAAAATGACTAAACTCCCTTTTGTTGGACATGGGGAGAGGGCCACAGATCTCCTTGCCCTAGTACATACTGATGTGTGCGGCCCATTTCGATGTGCCGGCTAGAGGCAATTTTGTCTACTTCATTACCTTTACCGATGATCTGTCTAGGTATGGGTATGTGTATCTTATGAGACATAAGTCTGAAGCTTTTGAAAAGTTCAAAGAATTCAGACATGAAGTAGAAAAACAAACTGGAAAACCCATTAAGGTTCTTCGATCAGATCGAGGAGGTGAATACCTTAGCCGGGAATTCCTAGACTATCTTAAGGAAAATGGCATAGTCTCTCAATGGACTCCACCAGGAACACCTCAACTCAACGGGGTTTCAGAACGGAGAAATCGGACTCTATTGGATATGGTTCGATCCATGATGAGCTTCACAGACCTCCCTGATTTTCTTTGGGGACATTCATTATTAACTTCAATTTATTCTACTGAATAGGGTTCCCTCTAAAACCGTTCCTACCACACCGTATGAGATATGGCACGGTAAGAAACCAAGTCTGAGTCATCTCAGAATTTGGGGTTGTCCGGCTTCATGTCAAAAGACAACAAGCGGACAAGTTAGAGTTTAGGTCCTTTCAGAGCTCGATTCATAGGATATCCTAAAGAGTCATTAGGATACTATTTCTACATTCCAGAAGACCACAATGTGATTGTGAGTCGACATGCCATATTTCTTGAAAAATAGTTTATTCAAGATAGTGGCATTGGAAAGCAGATTAAGCTTGATGAGAAAGTCTCACAAGTTCTGAGTTATCGGGGCTGAAGCAGGAGCAACGGATCTGGATGGGATCGGGCCACGGAGGCCATCGATCGCCGAGTCGAGGCTCTCCTAGGAGGCATTTTTTCTTCAGAAAAAAACTCTAAGAAGAGAGATCTCTGAAGAGGAAAGAGAAAAATCACCGCCGAGCACTCCTTTAAGAACAAGAGAACCTTGGAGGTTCGAGTCCTTCCTTTAGTGCAAATCTGTTGACGTAGAATCTGATCATCGCCGAAATTAGTTGGAGTGGAGGTGGACGAGGTCGCCGTCGAGGATCTATAAAATAAAGTTCTGTCCAAAGTCGATGGGGGGTAGCTCCGACAGGACCCTCCGACGATCAAGTCAGCTCTGGCCAATAGGAATAGAATGCTCGAGAATGAGTTCTACAGAGCTTAGAGAAGAAGAAGAGAGCTTAGCGCTTAGGGTTAGCATATTCTGGAGGTCTTTTTTATAGTGACAGCTGATGAAGCCACATACTGGGTGCCCCGCTCGGAGGTCCGATGGAGTCAGCTCCTAGGGAAAAGACGTCGTCTATCCGTGCCTGCAATGGATTGATGGTGACAACCATTACCGCCTGCTAGCAGATCGTTGTCGCTTGCGGCAGACTAATGGCGATGGCTGCAACTGTCTCGATACTGAGCCGCTCAGGGCTGAATGAAGGATTGAAGGGATTTGACGTGTACCCATTTTGGAGAAGTTTGAACTCCTGAAGAGGAAGCTCGGAAAGGAGTTTGGCTCCCATAGGTATCTGGCTGGAGGTGTGCAGATAAGGCTCGATCGTTGGAGAGTTTGGTAGGAGCTCGATCGACGGAAGGAGATGTCTGGGAGGAGTCTGACTCCTGAAGAAGTTTGATCGAAGGGGGTGTCTGGGACGAGTCCAGCTTCTGAAGAAGTCTGGCCGATTGAAGGGGATGTCCGAAAGGAGTCTGCTAAAGAAGTCCGACCGAAGAAAAAGCTTGGAGAAAGTTCGGCTCCCACAGGCGCCTGGCTGAAGGAGTGCGGAGAGAGTTTGGCTCTTGCAGGAGCTCGACTGAAGCTCGGCTGCTGAGGAGTTCGGCTAAAGCCCGACCGCTGAGAGTCCGAAGGAGCTCAGCCACTAAGCAGTTCGACTGGCTGTAGGAGTTCGGCCAAGATCCATCTACTGAAGCTCTTTTGTGGCTATCGACCGCATCAGACTGAGCACCGAACTGGACTTCGATAGGAGCGGGGTTTACCCCCAATATGTGTGTATGTATGTATACATTAAAATAGAGGCATTTGTATTGACAGAGCCTCCATCCATCATGTGAAATAATGCAGATGCCTCCATCCATCATGTAAAAGAAAAATATGGTGATAGTGTGGGCGTCATCCAACAGATGGTGTTGCGAAAGAATATCAATCTTTCTGCACAAAAGATACGACCCTAACCTATCCTAATTTGTCGAATCCCTGCGAATGGTTCATGTTGGAAACTCACTTTTTTATTCTTTGCCAACAACCACCTTGCTATCTGAAGTCAACAGCAATGATGATGCCAATACCAGAGTCTTTCTATCGCCACATCTCCACCATCATCTGCATCAAGACGTCTGAACGGTCGTCATCATAGCCCATGAATGTAACATCTTGGACCAGCAAAATGATGAATTTAAAAATTTATGTTTATGTATGTATGGCATAGTATTTTAATTATGGTATCTTTGAGCCATTTGAGCATAAATTATGACTATCTACTATTGCAAGTCTTGAAAATTTTCTTAGTTTAAAAGTTAGCACCTGTATGGGAAGCTATATAAAATATAAATTTTTTTAAAATAAAAATTAATGATAATTGATCCTTAGGTATTGATGAGTTATAAAATGATTTTTAACGAATTATGGAGACCCTTTAACCTATTCGGTATGAAGCAAGAATGTTTTAAAAGTATCGAGTTTGAAGAAATTTGAACTAGAACCAAAATTTTGGAATCTTACTCTTAAGGATTTTAATTTTTTTGATATTTTTATTGACTCTAAATAGAAAGATGTTCCTTATTTACATTTATGTTTTAAAGTTAAAGAATATTAACTTAAAAAAAGAAATGTAAATAAGTAGTGTATCAGGCAAACCACTTTTTGAGTAAAGCTGTGAAGAGACTATCAAAATAAAAATTTTTAGAACTCAGAATTCGAGATGTCTTAGTCTGAACTTAAGATGACTCGAGTTTCAGGTTACAGAAACTAAGATTCTATTTTTCTGAGAGAGAGACGTCTTGATTTAGAGTAACACCTGAAAGCGAGACGTCTCGATTTGCAAAAAATTCTGAGAGTAGGTTATAACTAAGAGGGTTCTAGATTATAATTTTAAAATAATTTTTCATGGGTTGAATGAGTAGCTTGGGAACATTAACAAATGGTTGAAAATTCATTAGAGTAATACCTGTTTAGCCGAGAATTGTGTGGAATCCTTATGGAATGACACCTAGTAAATTCATTTAGTTTATTCTTTCTTCTAAATCTTAAAACCACTGGTTTTCTTGTTGTCATAGAGTTTTTCTAAGTTCTTCAGAGAAGTCAGAGAAGGGAAGAGAGCTGAGAGGGTTTAGTTTCAGTCAGTAATCAAGGAGAATTAGTTTTAAGTTAAAGAGAGAAGTGATTGAGGAATTGAGTTGAGGAGGAGAAGTTGCTAAAATTGAAGAGGAAAGCCTATGCAGCAAACTTCTAATTACTTGAGAAAGGAAAAAATGATTCTCAAAGAGGTGCTTTGGGGGAATCAAATATCAAGGTGGCATAATAGCTGTTGGAGGTGAGTGAAATCCATTTACCTATGATGTTTTTAATATATACTTTGCTATATAAAAAGGTTTATTAGAAAAGCAAGATGGTCTCTTAATACTTTGCAGCTTATGTGGCTTCTATATTTATATGGTTTGGGAAACATCAAAATAGGAAAGGTTTTGGATGGTTGCTGTATATTTCATAAGTAAATAGATATGCACATGTTCCAAACAAGCATAAATAAAAGTATGATTTCTGAATAGCCTTTGTATATTGTATACGCAAGTAGTTATGCATACAATTTGATAGCATGGCTTTGGTAATTTTAAACAAGCTATACAATGATATCTATTATGATTTCATCTCTAACATGGTTGATTTCTATTTATGTGCCATGGAGCGTAATGATATTTGTGAACATGGACAGGCCGCTTATATGAATGGTAAATCCTATGAGAGTGTATTGTTCCAATATCATTGAGATAGGCTGCTCATAGGGGTGGTATACTTATAAAAATATATTATCCTTTTAGTGATAAGGCAGGCTGCTCATAAGAAATCCTATGAAAGTGTGTTGTTCTCAATAAATACAAATCTTATGAGAGTGAGATGAGAAGATAGGCTGCTCATAAGAAACCTTGTGGGAGAAAGTTGTCCTTCTAGTGAGAAGACAGGCTGCTCATAAGAAATCTTATGAAAGAGTATTATCCTTTTGGTGATAAGGTAGGCTGCCCATGGGATTAGTCCACTTGTGGTAGTATGTTGCTGTGGTATATTGATTGCTCCATGTGAGAGTGTCATGGAACTGCTCACATATAGATGAACTTATGGTATGGTTATCCATATGTGGCTGTGGTATAAACACTCATGCGAGATCCTATGAAAATATATTATTGTGGTATTATCAGTGGTAAGCAAAAGATTTATGCTTTACAAGAACTTTTTTATGCAATTCATATTTATTTTATTCAATTATTTAGCAGCTTGTTGATATATTTTATGCATTGCAATATAATAAGTATAGCACGTTTTCCATTGATGGTTGGATACACTCACTGAGACTTCTCCAAGTCTCATCTCTCACTCTTTTTAATTGTAGATCTTGAAGTAGCTGGGTTTGAAGATATGTTTCAGCTTATGTATTGGTACCTCTAAAAGAGGATGTATTTTTTTGTTAATGATTTGAAAAAGAAATATAGTTTGAGAAGTACTGTATGGCTGAGATAATAAAGCTAGAAACTATTATTTGTATATATTGTAGTGTGTTATAGAAAGGCATGTATTAAAAAGGATGGTTTAACAAATAGAATGTATATATGGTGCATGGTTTGTTATTGAAACTTTGAGTTTGTTTACGTGAATTGATAAGTTGAATTGAGATAATGGTTTATAGTAAAAAGTTAGTTGAAATGTTTATGTTGCAGATTGAAGGTTTGATTGAATTAAATAGAAGCAGGCTTTAAATGATATTGCAGCTTAGTCACAGCCTGAAAAATCTTCTTAACCTTTAGATAAGGATGGGGTGTGGCACCATCATCCCGAATTTAGGGATGGGGTGTTATAATGAACACATACACGATATCTGCTGGCATCATTTGGACCTCCAATAGTAGCACCTCCACTTTTGCCATCAGCTCCTTGAGTTCCTCCACTCCAAACTCCATGTAGTTCCTTGCCCGCATCTAGAACGCCACCGGACCATAGTACTTGATGTGGATGGGCCAATCCATCAGGCCCGATCAGGCAACACCAGGTCGAGTCACTCTAGATGGTTCATCATGAAGATCATTAGCCTTTGCCCCATGCATGATGACCACAACCCATCCACAAAGCTCAGCATACCCGATAGGCTCACCATCCCCAAGCCACCATACTTGCTGGCATCCCATAGCCCCATTGTTGTCGCCTATGATAGCATTTGGTCGGGTTTAGGTTGGAGGACAATCTTTTTCTAGTTGCGGTTGGAGAGGTCGAGAGAGCAATTGACGTCCTCGATGATGATGATGGACTTGGGCATGGTGGAGATGAGAAGGTGGCGGAGGTGTGAGTTGGAGTTCACAGTGGTTAGCTCCAGGTCGTAGAGGTCGTACTCGATGAGGTTGGCAATGGCGGTGATGAAGTTGGTCATGCCTATCCCTAGTGGGCTATGGAGGAGGTACCTACACTTCCAAGCATGGTCGACAAAGTGGAGGTTAGAGCAGACATCAGGTGTAGTTGATAGTGAGGTGTTGAAGGTGGCAGGGTGGGCGAAGGGGATGGAGGACTAGGGTCAGTGGTGGTCATTATCATTGGTGGTGTGGTGGTTGGTGTAGAGGCGACGCTCGTGGGTCTTGAGGCAAAGACGGGTGGCCTCATCGATGATGTAAGAAATATACTAACCATATGTATACATGATATATTCACCATATATACATATATAAAAATGATAAACAATATTTAGATATATGCTTTAGAAGGACAAATATTATTTAATAAATATATTTAAAATTATTTAAAGTAATGAATGATATTTCTTTCTTCATCAAGTATTTAAAGCAAGATCATAAATAATATAAATATTTGTACTAAAGCTGTCTCAATTTTAGAGCCCTCCTTTTTGCTACATTTATGAATAGTATATTAACCACATGTATATTAATTTTTTTAAAAATATATTTAATATATGTAAATGCAAATGTGATATCATGGAATAATCATGACCCTTTGCCATATTTATAAATAGTGTATCAACTACATATACATAAAATACTTTCTTAAAAATATATTTAATAAATAATACTATAATTTCATATGGAAACATTTCAGCTTCAATAGCATAAATTCTTCTTTCTTTTTCATCTCCTTTCCTCCTCCGCTTTTAGTTGATTGCACCCAAAATTCCAATATAAGAAAAAATATTTTTATCAATTTTTAATCTTTAGATTCTCTAGCGAGCCATCAATTAACATACTTTACTAGCCAACTTTTATTGCAATCTCACGGGAAGAAGAGATAGAAGGGTTTAAAAATAGTTAATATAAAAATCATTATAAATGATGGATTTTGGAAAGGAGCTTTGTGGATCTTCACAAGATTTGTCCAATAACTTATAATGCATGCTATATATAAAATATAATTTTTTAATTATTTTAATTATTTTTAAAATATATATAGAATAGATATAATAAAATAGATAAATAAAATCAAATATTATTTTAAAAAAATCGCATCCATGCATCGTATGGGGTTATAAGATAGTTTTGTTAAAAAGTAAAACAAAATCTTTTAGCCTTGTATGTCATTGCTAATTTTTTTTAAAAAAAATTAGTAACAAAATTTTAATTTTTTTAAATTTTCATATTTTTAATGATAAAGTATATAGGATTAAGGATAAAGTTGGAGGGAAGAAGAGTGGGGGAGGGGGGGTGGGGGGGGTGTGAAAGCCTATGTTTAGAAAAAATAGAGAAAAATTTTTATTTTTAATTTTTTTTTTAGAGATGATAGGAGTTGTTTAAAAATAAATAAATAAATATATTCTATATCAGATTATATATATATATATATATATATTTTTTTTTTTTTTTTGAAAAGGCTTTTGCTGCAATGCTCCCCAAAGTAGCAACATTCAATTTCTTTCAAAAAAAACAAAGGCCATCTGATTCAAAACGAACGTCCAAGATCCTCTATTTGCAGCTGTCTATAGCCGGTTGCGGTCGTGGCTGATACGCATAAGTATTTCAAAATCCAGAGTTCATCGGCCTCCTTCCTTCCGTCGTCATGAAACCACATCGCGGTTCAATCATAGCCGTCCGATCAGTCCTACCCCCGCGCCCCGTCCCGATTCACCTGCACCTGCCGCTGGCGAAGCCGAAGGACGGTGCCTGCATCCTCTCCTCCATCCTCCAGACCGTCATCATGGCGGTGGCCGTCACCTTTTTCTTCCTCTTCGTTGGTGTTGCTGCCATTATCCTCTTCCACCTCTGCTTCGCCCGTCGCATCCTTCGTTGCCGCCACCTTCAATTCCAGAGCCGCCACAGGCCAATTCCAGCACTGCCCTTGCGAAGCCCTCCGGCCTCTTCCCATCGACTTGAGGAAGATCCAGTGCTTCGAGTGCTCGAGCGGTGGCTCGGCGTCACCGCCGTGGCCAGCGCGGGGAGGTGGTCGGCGAGGAAGTGGGGTGACGAGGGGAGGAGGCGATGCTAGATGGGAATACGGTAAATCAATCTTTTTTCAAAATATAATAAAATAATACGAGTTAGCTAGTTCGTTTACATGTTGAAAATGAAAATTTCCTAATTACTCCTATCTAATGGGTGATTAGAATATACAAAATATTTAAAGAGCACCGTAGCACTTTCTTAAAAAAATGCAGAAGAAACAGTAACAAAGAGGGCCTTAACCTCCATCAATTTTATCCTTGTTAAATATTACATTACATTTATGTATTTAAAACTCTATAAATTTGAAGATTATTTAATCATATTTTTCTTTAAGTAGAGTGATATGATCCAACCAAATCTTAAAAAATTTCACTATCACTTGATAATTTAAAATATTTTAAAACTAAAATATATTAATGTCATCTAATGAGGGAGAAAAATAGTAAAGTCTTCTTAATTTTCATAACAGGAATGAGCAAATTAATCATGGAGGTAAATGAGGACATGACTACACTGGTGGATAATTTTTTTTTTTTTTTTTTTTTGCCACTAGTGATCCAGGGAACAAGCTATTAAGGGCCTATTTTTTTGATGGATAAAAAATTTATTTAAAAATTTATATATTTTTAAATAAATATTTTTTAAAAAAATATTTAGATAAAAAATAATTTATTTATATTTTTTTAGTATAAAAAAATAGCTTCGAAATCTATTTTTTTTATATTTTTTTACATTATTATTTTTTTAAAATATGTTGCTAAAATTTGTTTATATTTTTCATAATACTTTTTATGCCTTTTAGATCAAATTTGATGAGTTATTTATAAAATCTAATTTTCTTGTACCAAATTAAATTTTTAGTCCATATCAAATTATCCTAAAATAATAAAATTATTAATTTTAATAAAAATATATTTTATTTTGATGTTTGAGATGAAAATTTTATTATTATTGTTCTTCAAATTATTTTTCATAGCTCCATGCATATCGATTTTATAATTTAAGCAACATCAATTATATACGACGGAGAATACTTAAGTGCTAGTAGCTAATTATCAAATTAATAAAAAAAATATAAATTATTTCATTATAATATTTATAATTATAAGTAATTCAATAAAAAAAATAATTGTATAAGGTGGCCTCTATCCACTAAAATCCTCGTGCAAGAATCTAATAGAGCAGCAGTAGTCGATATTCTCCCGAGCCAAGCGGACTAATCTTTGGTTGCGCTTGCGCCAATTGTTTGTCGATGCGCGATATTACCTGGAGTACGGGCTCTAATCCAAAAGGCCGAACAAATTCAATTACCAACCCATGACACCTGTACCCAAATGCTAGAGTCTAATATAGCTGTCTTCCTTACTATCTCTCCCTGGATGTGGCCTCGCCATGGCCGAACTCTGCATATGACCAGCCAAAATTATGCTGGACTGCATGACCAAGTAGATTCCTCAACTCTCCCACGAATTATGCGCTTCTTTTTGATCCGAAATCTCAACCTCACATTATCCTCTTTTGTATTTTTATCTACATTTTATCCAGCATATTGATGTTATTTTTTGTGAGGTAGCTGTAGACGTGTTGAGAATTTAAGGATTTTTGATATCAAGTAGAGGTAGTTTCCTAATATTGTTTCTTTTGTTTGATTTGGAAGATTGGGTCTAAATGGAGAAGCCTCCATCTCCACTTCATCATTCGAATATCCAAATCTCAAAGTTATCATCCAAAATCAAATGGCTAGCTTGTGAAAGAATTTCTAATATTCTTTTCATTTAGATTAAATGCTTTATTATACAGATCAACATAACTCGATATTTGGAACTTACATTCCGTATTGATCATCATGCATAAGTACTAAAATATACTATAATGAGTACCATAATTTAAATAATCCACCTACAAATACTTCACAACTTCATCACAAAATTCATTACATATAAATACTAAAATATAAGACTAAGATAAACATAAGTAACAAAATAGATAAATATAAAATAACCCACATCAAATATTAGTATAGAAATACCAAAATACCACTCCAAGATAAATATGAGTAACAAAATAAAAAATATATTAGTATCAAAATGTGACTCTAAGATAAATCAAGTATCAAAACAAGTAAATATAAAGCAATCCATATCAGATACCATATTAATAACTAAAATGCTTCGTCTACAACTACTACCTAATGGTCACATCGCAAAATAGAAAGAACATAAGCACATCTATAATCCTCTGATAGATTAAAGAAATAATCAATCTCTTTCACATCACTTAAAATTTTTCTCCCCACCATCATCTTCTTATTTTGATGACCCCTCAATCTTAAGAATCTCATCAAATATTTTCATTCTCATCTTTCTTTTCATATTAAATGCTTCAGCTAAGTGTTTTGTATGATCTCCAGCTATTTGAAAGTATGATCCCAACTTGGACAACTCATTTGAAAGAACTTTTACCAATGAATCATTTTTGGTACCGCCGCTTGATCTATTTGACCTATGCTGTCTAGAAGATAGACTTGTTGCTCAACTAGGTTGGATGCCAATATGTGATTATATGTCAAATGCAAAACCGATCCAATTTTTTTGGATATTTTCTAAACCTATATGGTTATTCCAATCTATATCGACATCTTTTTATTAACAAACTTAGTATTTACTATCCCTTCTTCTCATTCCATATTTTTTGCTGCATCTGTTGGTGCCTTAGCTGCTTCTTTAGTTGCTCTTTTCTACCAAATACTACCACTAACTAACCCAAATGGAGGAAGGACTAATTCCTAAGCCTTTTGGCATATGGGTGACTCTTTGAGAAGCAACGAACAAATGAATAACCAAGTATTAATAGAGTGTTTAACTTAGAATTTTTTTTTTAAAAAAAGATGATAAGAAATATGTTAATATTTTATGAGAATGTATTTTACCTTTATCCAATCATTGAAGACACTTTCCTTGCAAGTGATGCATTTGTCTTTGTCATTCTATCCAAATCCTAAAGGTTCTAACATTTTCTAAATAGCATTGTATTACCTTTTTAGATGCTTCACCCTTGATTCAATATATGGGCTATCCTTTAACCTACAACTAGGAAGCTTCTTTTCCATCCATTTTTCTAATTGTCCATGGTACCCACTTCTAAAAGTGCTATTGGCTGCTTTCCAATATCTACAAATATTTCTCCATGGTAGGCACTTTGGTCTCACATTCTCCGCGAACTTGGCCAACCACCAACTATGAGTCACTGAATATATGGAGATGTGGGACTCTGAGCTCCCAAGCGAGTCTCAACTCAGTTAGGAGTAATTCATACTCTTCTTCAACATTTAAAATTTTGAAGTTGAAGCAGAAAGCTTGCTTTGCTATAATACCTTCGAGACTGGCAAGAATCAATCCAACCATGGTGCCTCTTGCATTGGACAATCCATCAATGTGCAGCGTCCATGGAACCACAAGCATTGAGGTGGAAAGTTCTGATAGGGACTCGATTTCTTCGAGAAGTGTACACTTCATGAGGAAATCAACCAAAGCTTGGGTCTTAATGGATGGTCGAGGGCAATAGTAAATGTCAAACTCTCCAAGCTCCATGGCTCACTTGATCAATCTCTCCAAGGCATTGAGCTTCTACAGAACTTGCCTTAGGGGTTAATTAGTTAGTATCGTGATGGAGGGCACCTAGAAATAGGGTCAGAGTCTTCGTGTTGTCATCACTAAGGCACAGATGATCTTTTTCATCTTGTGGTATATGATCTCGATGTCTCTCAACACCCAGCTTATGTAGTAGATAGACTTTTGCACTCCCTCTTCCTCCTGGATGAGGACCAAGCTAACGACCATAGAGAAAACAGCAAGATATAAATACAGCATCTCTCCTTTGAGAGGTCTGATTAAGAGCGGGGCTGAGATGAGGTACTCCTGAAGCTGATCGAAGGGGGACAAGCATTCTAACATCCATTAAAAGTAAGGCTATCAATTTAGGTTGGATCTATCGGATTGGCCCATCCCACCATGTAAATGGGGTAGACTGGGTTCATGTTTTAGCAATCCATCTAAAAGTGGATTAAATAACCCATCCCATTTGGGTTGCGGGTTCAGGATGGGTTGGGATGGGCTAGTCTGCCTCTTTTTTTTTTTATATATTTTTTGACCCACCTACTTTTTTTTTTGACCCCCGTCCTCCCTTCCTATCCGGGCCATAATGCACCCCCTCCACCCCCCACCACCTCGACGACCCCCAACCCCCGCCTTCTCCCCCCCGCCCCCCCCTCAGGCTCCCCACCTCTCAGTGTCCCCCTCTCCCCGCTCGCCTCCCATCCCCGCCACCCCTTGGCTACCTCTCCCTCTCGATTTTCCGCCCCTCCCCACCACCCTCCTGGTTGCCTATCTCTTTTGGTGGCCCGCCCCTCCTCGCTCACCCACCCCAACCCTACCACACCCAATGGGCCACCTCTCCCTCTCAGCCCCCCCACCCCACCCTTCCACCCGGTCGACTCTCCCTCTTGGTGCCCCACCCTCCCGCTCGCCTCCCAATCCCTCGCCACCCCCTTGGCTGCCTCTCCCTCTTGGTCCCTCGCCCCCCCTGCTCGCCCCTCCATCCCCCACCCCTTCCGGCCTCCTTGCTCGATCCCCCCTCTCTGTTAGCATTTAAAGTTTTTATTTTTTGAATTTTGATGGGTTGGCCCATTTAACCTGCAGCCCATGACAGATTGGGGTTTTTCCAACTAGTCAGTTAAATGGGCCAGCCCACCCCACCCCATTTAGAAGTGGGTTGGGATTGGTTGGAGTGGGCCAACCCATCTTGACAACTCTAATTAAAAATCCTTGATCTACTTCAAAGCCTTGAAGAATGAAAGACACTTGTTCACCGATCTAGCCATGAATCTATTTAGCATAGTTATCCATCCCATGAAGTATTGTACTTCTTTTCGAGTCTTTGGAGGTGACATCTCCATAATGGCTCAAAATTTCTTTGGGTTCATCTCGATCCCATGGTGGATAACCATGAAACCGAGGAATTTGCTCGAGGCTATCTCAAAGGTGCATTTGCTTGGGTCGAGCCTCATATCATATTTTCTTAGGATTTGGAAGGTCTCCTTGAGGTCCAAAATATGCTACTCTATTTGGCATCTCTTCACTAGCATGTCATCCATATAGGCTTCTATGTTATGATTGATTTGATCTTTGAAAACTTTATTGACAAGGTGCTGGTAGGTGGTGCCTGTATTCTTCAAACCGAAAGGCATAACCTTATAGTAGTATAGCCCCTGGTCGGTGATAAAGGAAGTCTTCTCTTCTTCCTTTGGCACCATTTGGATTTGGTTATATTCAGAGAAAGCCTCCATGAATCTAAGCATTTGGTATCCTACCATAGTATTGACTAGTTGGTCTATCTTGAGCAAAAAAAAGCTATCTTCTAGGCAAGCTTCTTTTAAATCAGTAAAGTCGATATATACTCACCATTTGCCATTCGCCTTCTTGATAAGAACCACGTTCACCAACCAATTGGGGTAATCCAACTCTTGAATGAAGCTGGCCACTAGGAGCTTATCCACCTCCTGTTTGATTGCTTATCGATGCTCAGGGGTGAAGCTCTATTTCTTTTACCGCATCGGTTGATGCAACAGATCAACATGTAGATGGTGCACCATAACTTTCGGATCCACCCCTGGCATGCCTTCAGTTGACCAGGAGAAGACGTCCATGTTGGTTCATAGGAAATCTAGGAACTTGGCATGGGAGGCTTCATCTTGATGCAGTACTATCTACGTGGTCCTACTTGGGTCAGACTCTTATAGGGGCATCGAGATAAGTTATTCAGATGGTTCTCCATGCTGCCGCCTTGCTTCATCGCTGGTGTCGAATCCTTCGATGGGCAATGCTTCTTTAGGCTTTTTGCCTCTAAGAGAGGTGATATAGCAGCGTCTGGCTAGGGCTTAATCACCTCAGAGCTCGCCCATACCTTAGGCGGTAGGAAACTTAACTAGCAAGTGGTAAGTTGAGATAATGGCTCGGAGGACATTCAGACTAGATGTTCTGAGGATAGTATTGTAAGATGAGGCAACCTTTATGATCAAAAAGTCAAGTAAGAATGTGGCTTGTCTTGAGGGCTGCCCTGCTATTATAGGTAAGGCCACAACACCTTTGGCAGAGACAGAATTCCTGAAAAAGCCAACCAAGGGAGAGTTAATCTTTTAGAGTCAGTTAGTAGATAAATTCATCTTGTAAAAGGCATTGTAAAATAAGATGTTTGCAGAGCATCTATTATCCACTAGAATTATTTTTACATCATAATTCATGATAATGATAGAAACAACTATAGCATCATCGTCAGGGGCTTAGACGCCTTTAGCATCGATGCTCGAGATAGATGTCATCTGAACCTTTTTGCTTCGATGTGGGGGTTCCAACTCAGGTTGTGTGGGTGTAGGCCTTTCTTGCAGATGAGTTCTCACCTCCAACCATAGGTTCAGTAGCGATGGTATGGATAACTCCGACGATGGGTCCACCTTCGACTGGGGGCTCATACATAGGTTGGGGCTCACGACGTGAGAGCTCGGCATCCTCCTAGTAGTTGATGAAGTTCCGCATGTAGCCTCACCGGATGAGGGCCTCTATCTCCCTCTTGAGTTAATAGCAATGGTGCGGACACCAGAGCTATCAGAAGTCGGCAACATAATTTAGATTCAATTTAGATTGAAGAAGCCATATCAGAAGAACTCTACTTCAATTATTTTGTTTCAGTCCTTTTGATTTAATTAATTAGTTCTTTTGATGCATTTAGTTTTGGGTCCATAGAACCATACTTGGGTTTATTTTGGATTGAGCCTTATTTGGAAAGAGACCATCATAAAAAAGCAAGCTTGGTCCACATCATCTTTGGAGCCATCACCCTCCATATGCCCAGGGAGGAAATACACACGCCAGCATATGCCATGCCCAAGGATCCTCATGCCAAGTTGTGCCAGGCATCAAGCGCCCATATGGAGTTTTTTTTTCTTTCCTAGGATTCCTTAAAAGTTTTTAATTTCTTACTTATTTTGTTACAAGATTGATTTCTATCCTATGGTTCCATAAAAGATAGATATGATATATTATTATATTTAAAAACCATACATAATGTTTTACTTTTTTGTTAGAATGGTTGATTTTTTTTTTGTAAAGAAAATAAGATTCCTAAAGAAATAGAATCCCTAGGATTCTATAAAAATCCATGTATCTTTCATGAATGAGGCAATATATGAATGAATCAATTTATAATTCTCATAAATATTTGTGTTGGTCACTCTAAGAGGAAGAGGGTGTGAGACCCAAAATCGTCCAATGAGGGGAGGATATGAGGCCCATCTTTTTCTATCCCTTTAATCTTCATTTTCTTGAGATTCAGTATTTCTACGACCCTCGATTCATCTTCATCATATACCTACATAAGCGTATTCTACCAAAAAAAGATCTATCTCCTCCAAAATTTTCATCTATCATGTAGAGAGAGAAAGAGTGATCTATTATTCTATAGATCAAATATTGACAAGGACTTTCGTTCCTTCTCAACTGATCTTTGATTTTTACTTATTTTTTTTTCAGATCTGATGTTGATAAAGATTTAGTTCTTTATCGATAGATCTGCTTGATTAAAAGATTAAAAGCCCCAATCAGGATAGTTTCTTAACTACCATGATGTGGATTCTTCTTATCTTTTTTTGGATTTTCTTGTAGACTTAATTTCTTGCTATACTTCATTCCATTTATATTTTTTTTATAATTATTTATGAGTATGTTTAATTTTTGCTATCTGTCTATTTACTTTATTATTGTTAGTTATTTATTGATCTCTAAAATGGCATTCATCAGTATTATTTAGATTAATCGTGCTTTGGTCCCATATTAATCAATCACGCCTCTTGGGTAGAGCATAAGCAACTATACTGTCTGTCCTAAAAATAATGTGTCACGATCGAGCATGATTTATTATTGATGAATGAAAGAAAGCTTGATCTTTTTTTTTAGGCTGTGCTACATCAATTTGGTATCAGAGCTAGATTGGTTAGGGCTTTAGTTTAAATTCTTCAATTTAAAATTTTTGCAAGTTAAATTTTCACATTTTAAATCTCATAATTTACTTTTCAGTATTTTTTTCTCTTTCTTACTGCATCTTATTCATGCCTCTTGGACTTGTATGACCACTAGATCAGATACCCAGTACCAATGTCCTACTTTTTCATCCAGTACCAATATGGATTCCAATACAGCAGCCATCATTAATGTCCTGACTGAGAAGTTTAATGACATGAAAGATTTTATGAAAATCTTAAGTGAAAGAATAACAATGCTAGAAGAAGCTAGGCAAAGACAACCTAAATCTGAGTCTCTCTAACTATCTATAGGATAGAGAAGAAGGAACCTTAAGCTAGATCGACCTATAGCGGCACGCCCCCACCATAACCAGTTCGACCAGGATGAGCATTCCCTTAGAAATATGAAGATCAAAGCCCCAAGTTTTGATAGTTGTCTAGATCCGAGAGGGTACCTAGTTTGGAAATCAGGCATGGACCACTATTTTGGATGGTATAAAATATCTGAAGTAAGAAAAGTTAGGTTTGCTAGGATGAAGTTGGTTAGACGAGCCTGACTTTATTAGAAAAGTATTGAACGCCTTCTCAATCAGAGAAGACAAGATTCGATAGAAACCTAGGACAAAATGAAGGAGAAACTCAGAGAAAAATACCTTTCCACTTCCTACCAATAAAGACTTTTAGATTACTGATAAAGACTTACTCAAGGGAATAAATCAGTCATAAAGTACATCATGAGATTTGATGAGTACCTCATGAGATGTGGAGTAACCGAAGATAGGATTGTTATCTTATCTAGCTTTAGAGCTGGATTACGAGAGAATATCCAGCGTGAGCTCTTTTTGCGAGAGATAACCACGTTAGAATAAGTTTATCAACTTGTCCTAGACTTTGAAAGATTTTTTAGATATTCGATCATCCATCGTCTTGAACCTAGCCGAGTAATTCCTTCTAGATCGAGATCCAATACTATCCAGGCTCCTAGTAATGGACCTCCACCTACAAATTCTATTATGAGAAAAGAAGATAAAGAAAAAAAAGTTGCATGAGAGTTATCTAAGAAAAGTAGTTATCAATTTCACTGCTTCAAGTACCATGGTTATGATTATTTTGCTGCATAATGTCCCAACCGATCTTTATTTATGGAAGAATTAGAAGAGAAAACTCTAAAAAATATTGAGAAAAAAATTTATAAAGCTGATCCAAACTTAGCCGAGCAGTTTGAGAGTACTGAGGATATCCTAAGTTTTGTTGCATCGGAGTCAGATCTTAGGCTTAGAGTCATTAGGTATGTTCTAGCACAGACTAAGGAGAGTGAAGACAGGCATAGGACCTCTATTTTTCATACCTTCATAAACTTTAGCAATAAAATTTATAAGATGATCATTGATAGCGGTAACTGTATCAACACCATCTCCACCAATACGGTTAAGCGATTAGGATTAGCTTCTATAGATCATCCCAGCCCATACTGTGTGTCTTGGATAGATTTCTCCTCTATTTTCATCAAACTTAGATGTCGTGTTCCCATCCAGCTCCATTCTTATCAGGATTATGTTTGGTGCGATATCTTACCTATGGAAGTTGGAAGTATCATATTAGGTTGGCCTTGGCTGTTTGATAATGATGTTACGATTTATGGCCAAACCAACTCCTATAGTTTCACTTATAAGGATAAGAAGATCATGATCAATTCTTTTCCACCTAAGGCTACCAATAGAAAGATAGACAATGGATCAAAAAAAAATATCAAAAATAAAAGCCTCCATCTAATAGATGCTAAGAAATTAGAGATGATCGTGAGTAAAGAATCATCAGTTTGGATGCTTACTGTGAGAGAAGTTCGTGAGGACCCTAAGATAGATCATCCCAAAAAAGTAGTCAACCTTCTTAGTGAATTTCATGATATCTTTCTTGAGGATCTTCCAGATTACTTACCATCTATGAAAAATATTCAGTATGCCATTAATTTGGTACCTAGATCTATCCTACCCAATTTGCCCCATTATAGGTTGAACCCCACTGAGCATGCTGAGCTACAAAGGCAAGTTGGAGAGCTGATGAAAAAGGATTCATGAGAGAGAGTTTAAATCCTTGTGCAGTTTCTGCACTATTAACTCTAAAGAAGGATCGTTACTTATTTAGAGGAGCTAGGCTGTGTATTCCTCGTACATCTTTAAGAGATTTTCTAGTTTGGGAACTACATGCCGAAGGATTAGCTGGACACTTTGGTTGGAATAAAATCATAGAGTTGGTAAAAGTTTAGTTCTTTTGGCTAAACCTGAAAAGGGATGTCGCTCGAATTATTGTCCAGTGTAGAATGTGTGCCGTGGCCAAGCAAAAAAAATAGAACATAGGCCTATACACACCCTTACCTATACCAGACTGTCCTTGGCAAGACATTAGCATGGATTTTATTTTAGGCTTACCTAAGACAGTTAGGAAGCATGATTCAGTTCTAGTGGTTGTAGATAGATTTTCAAAAATGACCCATTTTTTGTTGTTGCCAAACATCGGATGCTTCAAAAGTTGTAAGAATATATTTTGATAAGATTGTTAAATTACATGGATTATCCAAAATCATTGTGTCTGATAGGGATGTTAGATTCATGAGCTACTTTTGAAAAATCCTATGGCACCTTCTAGGCACAAAATTAAAATTTTTTTCTATCTTTCATCCATAAATAGATGGTCAGACTGAAGTGGTCAATAGAAGTCTTGAAAATTTATTGCGTTGCTTGATTGGAAAACATATTGATAACTAGAATCTTTTATTGCCCCAAGCTGAATTTGCATATAATGCTTTGTTAATAGGTCCATTGGCATGAGTCTTTTTGAAGTAGTTCATGAATATCAACTTAGAAAATCAATAGACCTTATTTCACTATCCATGCATGCTAGAATTTTTGAATCTGCAGAGTTATTTGCACAGCATGTCAGGAGTTTATATAAAGAGATTAGTAAAAAAGTAGTATTAGTAATAAAATTTATAAATAAAATGCAGATTCTCATTGATGTGCCTAAGAATTTATGAAAGGAGACTATGTAATGGTTCGAATGAGGCCTGAATGATTTTCATCAGGAACCATCAAAAAGTTACATGCTCGAGGAGCAAGTCCATTTAAGATTTTAAAGAAGATCGAACTAAATGCGCATGTTGTAGACTTATCTTTTTATTTTAGAATTAGCTCTATTTTTAACGTTGTAGATCTCGTCGTCTATAAAGAGCCAATTTGGATACCTAGTGAGCCATTTGAGCCTAAACCAACCTTTGAGAGAGAGCCTATTCCTGAGTGTGCACCAGCCAAAATGTCAAAGCATGATTAGATTGAGAGAATTTTGGATGAGCAGATCATCTCAATCCGGAGTCGAAGCTATCAACGATACTTAGTTAGATGGCGAGGTCGATCGAAGTCCGAGGATACCTAGATCATTCGAGAAGAGCTGCAGCGTATTGATCTCGATTTGCTTGAGCATCACCAGAGTAGAATCGACCCACACTCGATAGGATCGAGTTCTTCCCATCCTAAGAGAATTGGTGCGGACACCAGAGCCACTAGAAGTCGACAACATAATTTAGATTAAATTTGGATTGAAGAAGCCATATTAGAATAACTCTACTTCAGTTATTTTATTTCAATCCTTTTAATTTAATAAATTAGTTCTTTTGATGCATTTAGTTTTGGATCCATAGGACCATACTTGGGTTTATTTTGGATTGAGCCTTATTTGGAAAGAGACCATCATAAAGAAGCAAGCTTGGTCCACGTCATCTTTGGAGCCACCACCCTCCATACGTCTAGAAAGAAAATATACACGCCAGCATGTGCCATGCCCAAGGATCCTCATGCCAAATTATGTCAGGCATCAAGCATCCACATGGAGTTCTTTTTCTTTTTTAGGATTCCTTAAGAGTTTTTGAATTCTTACTTATTTTATTAAAAGACTGATTTCTTTCTTATGTGATCGCTGTCGTAGGCGGTCAAAAATAAAATCTAACTACTACTATATAGATAAGATGAGTCAGGATCGTATCCACAGGGATCGTATTAATTATATTTAAATAATAATTTTAACTTAAGAGTAGGATTTAAGAATTAATTAAAAGATTGCTTAATTAATTAAAAAAATAAATAAATAAGTAAATTAATTTAAAGGAAGATTGCAAGTATAGAGATGGATTCTCAGAATTTCAATTGATCACTTATCTGACAGTTGGTACTTTTTTTAATATGCTATAATTAATATCTAATTAATAAAGATATAACCTATCTTAGAGAGTACGATCTGTACCCTTAAATCACAGTCCATCCTTTAAAGTTATAGGCTAGTCTAAATTGATATAGATATAATACCAAGAATTAATTCAAATATAATCTATCCCAAGAGCATGAACCATACCCATAGATCACGGCTCATCCCAAGGATAATAGACTATTCCAAATTAATTGCAAAAAAATAAAGACATAAAAATATTATAACTAAAAATAATTTTTATTATAAATTAAAAAGAAATATAAAAGATGGAAAATAAAAAATACCATCAAAATAAGATCATAATGATCTTCTGAGAACTAGGTAATCAGTCAAACATCGAGAAGCTTCTCGCTGATATCTTCATCCTTGAACCTCGCTGAAGAACCTGGGTAGCAGCTGGTTGCAGAAATTCGAAGTAGGAGAGGAGCTTTGGTGAAGATGCAGGCTTTGGAGGTGGTTTGTTGAAGAAAGAAAGAGAAAAGATTGAAGAAAAAAGGGTTTGAGAGAGAGAATTAGGGAGAGAGATAGCTTGCTGGTGGTTTTAGGAAAGAAAAGAGAGACTTGGAGAAGCTTAGGAGGGGCTAATCCCCCAAGGGGAGGCTTATCAAAGTTTTAGGGAGATTTAGAGAGGTTTTTATAGAGAGAAAAGGAGAGAAATTAGATTAAGATTGGTGAAAAATAGTGAAAATTGAGTTTAAATTAGATTCTGCTGCTTGTGGTAATTTTTTGCTGTAAGATTGGGTTCCAATGGTCCAGATTTGACCAAAATTGAACTTCTATAGCTTAAATAGGATTTCGATTAAATTTCAGCCATTCGATCTCCTGATAGATTGAATTTGGACTGTTGGATGGCACTGGATCTTCCTTAATCAAGTCAGAATCCCTTTTCCATCATTGGATCTTCACCGGCTCGCTTTCTGACCATTGGATCGTGCAAATTAGCTGGGTATCGTTCTAATCAAAGCAGGAATCATTACTGGCCATTGGATCTTGATCGGGATGATTGCCTACCATCAGATCATGCCTGCACTATAGCTGTGGACTGCATAGATTGAGATTTTTGAACGCCATAACCAATCGCCGCACGCCGTCTGCTACAAAATTATCTTTTTACCCCTATAAGCTGCGATGGATTTTCAATGAACCCTTAAGGGTCTAGGTTTGCCATGTGGTGCTTCCTGATTCACCATGCTTGTTGAGCTGATCGATCTGTGTAGGATCTGTGGACCGACCGACCGATCTACCGTGCATCGGACTAATTTTTTTTTTTATTTAAAACTTTCAAGCTTCATAACTTTTTTTATTTTATCTCTGATTTGAGTGAAATTTATTTTGTTGCAACCCATAAATTGAGCTCTTTTCATCCATATTCTTTTTTATGCAATAGATAGAATAAAAGTATCAATTTTAAGAAATAAAAATAAATTAGTTAATAAAATAATAAATTAATATTTTTATACATATATTTTATATGTTTATCACACTCTTCAACTTGAACTTTGCTCATCCTCAAGTAAAGTAGATAAATTAGCAATATATACTGACTTAACCTTGAAGTAAAAGTTAGATTTAGACACTCATATAGATTGCTAATATCCAGTCAGACCATTAAAGACGTACATTATCGGATTACCAATTCGATCCAATTAATGATTGAGACTTAGCCATCAAAATTTTTAGAGCTCTTCTTTCACCAACTTTCCACTTTACTCTTTAAATTCTCTAATTTGATGTGAGCTGGATTTATTATCTTTCTTGCAATTTAGTCTCCTTATTATCTATTTTTTTTTAGATTCTTGCATCCCCATCTTTTGACGCGAGCCATAACACTTACTTAGGTGAAGAGGTCCGATTACTCAGTGAGACAATGCTAGATTTTTTTTTTATTCATACTGTCCATCTTTTTATGCAAACCACAACACTTACTTAGAAGAAGAGGCCCGATTACTCAGTGAAAAATTAGTATTTTTATTTTTATTTTATTATAATTTTTTATTTTTTAGTAAATTTTAAGAAAGACTTTTGCATATTTTGATCTTTCCATCCAACTCTCATGAAGTAGATTCTTTATTAGAAAGATGGAAAAGAAAATGATGGGTTACCTTCCAACAAGCGCTAAGTTTAATGTCTTCAGCCAGACTAAGCCAAAAATTTATGATGATTTATAAAGCAGTTCAACTAGATCCACAGACTCAATTTGCTCTGCATCCTTTATACCATCTATATAAGGTTTGATCCATTGGCCATTAATCTTAAAAGTATTTTCCTATTTTGGATCTTTAAGTTCTACGACTCCATGGGGAAAAACTTGGGTCATAATGAATGATTCGTCCCAACGTGAGCGAAGTTTTTCTGGAAATAGTCTTAACCTAGAATTAAAGAGCCATACTTTTTGGTTAGGTTTGAATGTTTTCCTTGAGATGATTTTATTATGGTAAGCATTGGTTCGAGCCTTATAGATTTTAGCGCTCTCTATGCCTCGTTACGTAACTCTTCTAATTCGTTTAATTATAGTCTCCTTTTTAACCTCATGCATTTCATATCAAAGTTAAATTTTCTTATTACCCAATATGCACGGTGCTCTAATTCTACTGGTAAATGATAAGGTTTTCCAAAAATAAGCCGATAAGGAGACATTCCTATAGGAGTTCTGTAAGCAATACGATAGGTTCATAGTGTATCTTCCAATCTCTCAGACCAATCTTTACGATCGGGTCTAATCGTTTTCTCTAAGATCTTTTTTATTCCTCTATTTAAGACTTCAACTTGTCCACTGGTTTGGGGGTGATATGAGATGGTTATTCTATGTGTGATCCTATATTTCTTCATTAAAACTTTAAAGTGCCTATTTATGAAATGCATACCTCTGTCACTAATTATAGCCCTCAGACAACTGAATCAACTTATGATATTTTTATGGATAAACTTGATTACCACCTTATGATCATTGGTTCATGTTGCTATGGCTTCTACCACTTTGAAACATAATCTACTGCTACCAGAATATACTCATATCCATATGAGGAAGAAAAGGGGCCCATAAAGTTAATTCCCTAAACATCAAAAATTTCAACCACTAAAATTGGGGACAAGGGCATTATATCTTTTCTAGAAATATTCTCCATTTGTTGACATCTTAAATAATTACGACAGAAATTATGAGTATCTTTAAATAATGTTAGCCAGTAAAATCCACTTTGAAGCACTTTTGTTGTCGTTTTCTTTCCACTAAAATGTCCCCCACAAGCTAATGAGTGGCAAAAAGTTAGGATACTTTGAAATTCACTCTCGAGGATACATCATCGGATGATTTGGTCTGGGCAAATCTTGAACAACTCAGGTTCTTCCCAAAAATAGTGTTTTGCTTGGGAAAAGAATTTATTTTTCTCTTGTTGGATCCAATGGGATGGGACTTGTTCTATTGCCAAGTAATTAATTATATGTGCAAATCAAAAAAAATTATTAGAAGATGTTGAGAAGAGTTGTTCATCAGGAAACCTATCTCCAATACTTTCACTATTGTGTTCTACCAAGATCCTCGAGATATGATCTGCTACTACATTTTGGGAACCCTTTTTATCTAAGATTTTGAGGTTAAATTTTTGCAACAAAGGGATCCATCTAATCAGCCTAGGCTTTGTATCCTTCTTTGATAGCAGATATTTCAATGCAGCATGGTTAGAGTAGACTAAGACTTTGGAACCCAGAAGGTATGATCTAAATTTCTCTAGGACAAACATAACTACTAGCAATTCTTTCTCGATGGTGGTGTAGTTCAATTGAGCATCCGAGAGAGTTTTGCTAGCATAGTAAATTATATGAGGTTCCTCATTGAATTTTTGTCGTAATACTGCCCCGACCGCATAATCAGAAGCATCACATATAATTTCAAATGGTAGGGTCCAATCTAGTGGTTTGATAATTGGTGCAGTAGTCAATGCTATTTTAAGTTTATTATAGGCGGCTAAACAGTCTTCATTAAAATTAAAGGAATTATCTTTAGCCAAAAGATTGCATAAGGGTTGGAAAATTTTGCTAAAGTTCTTAATAAAGTGCCTATAAAATCCTACATGTTCTAAGAAAGATTGTACTTATTTAATCGACGTTGGGGATGGTAGTTTTAATATTATCTCAACTTTAGCTTGGTCCACTTCGATCCTCTGCTTAGATATAATATGTTCGAGTACGATTTTCTTACGAACCATAAAATGGCTCTTTTCCAGCTTAATATCAGATTCGTCTCCACACATCTTTTAAATACTTTAGTTAAATTTTGGAGACAAACATCAAAAGAAGAGCCAAAAATAGAGAAGTCATCCATGAAAATCTCTAAAAATTTATCGACCATGTCAGAAAAAATCGCCATAATGCATCATTGAAAAGTGGCTGGTGCATTGCATAGTCCAAAAGGTTTTCTATAGAAGACAAATGTATCAAAAGGATAAGTAAAGGTGGTTTTCTCTTGGTCCTCTAAAAAAACAGGCACTTGATTGTATCCTGAATATCCATCCAGAAAGCATAAGTAACTCTGATCCACTAACCGTTCTAGAATTTGATCAATGAAAGATAATGGAAAGTGATCTTTCCTAGTCATGGCATTAAATTGCCTATAATCCACACATACTCGCCAGCCAGTTGCTGTATGAGTGGGTAATAACTCATCTTTGTCATTTTCTACCATAGTGATTCTCGATTTTTTAGGCACCACCTGAGTCGGACTAACCACTTACTATCAGAAATTGGGTAGATAATGCTTGCATCTAGCCATTTTATTACTTCTTTCTTTACTACCTCCCGCATGTTTAGATTCAACCTACGTTGCATGTCTCTATGTGGTTTGGCCTCTGCCTTGCAATATATATGGTGCATGCAAATAGAAGGATCAATGCCTTTCATATCAGCAATTGTCCATCCTATGGCCTCTTTATGCTATTTGAGCACTCCTACAAGTTGTTCTTCCTGGTCAGTAGTTAAGTCGGAGGATATGATTATCGAAAGGGTCTCATCAGGTTCGAGAAATAAATACTTTAATATGTCAGGAAGAGGCTTTAACTCTAGAGTAGGTGGTGCTTCTAGGGATGGTACTAGAGGGCTCGACTGAGTCGGTAATTGTTCATACTTTACAGTCTAGGAAGGAGTGGTGCTAAAATTAGGTGGCTCTAAAAGTGCATTAACCTCTCTCGTGTACCCTTCAATATCGAAATCATCCACTCCAAAGTGTGCTAAGCGTGCTTGTAAAGGATCCGAGTCGAGCACAGTAGGAGTTTTATCTTCTAAAACTTTCTCTAGTAAATTGATTTCACTATGGTCGAAAGTGGGTGGTCCTTGTGTAGCGTTAAAAATATTCAACCTCAGCTTTTTATTCCTAAAAGATACATCCATAACCCTGGTTCTACAGTTTATGCAAGCATTGGCAGTTGCAAGAAAGGATCTTCCTAGAATGATAGGTACTTGGCTGGGGTTGCTACTAGATTTCATATCTAGCATCAGAAAATCTATAAAAAAATAAAATTCATCTATCTTGACTAGCACATCTTCCAACATTCCATAAGGTACCTTAATTGATCTATCAGCTAACTGTAGGGTTACCGTTGTGGGTTTTAATTCTCCAAATTCAAAAAGATCATAAATAGAACTTGAGAGAAGATTAAGACTTGCACCCAAATCTAACAATACTTTCTTAATGGTCAAATCTCCTATGACAGAGGATATGATTGGGGTACCAGGATCCTTAAGTTTGGATGGGGTTATTTGTTGAAAGTTAGAGCTAGCTTGTTCAGTTATTTGTTGAAAGGTAGAGAAGATTCTAAAGCATTGAGGTATGGAGCATTGGGTATAGGTGTTGGGTCAATAGGTTTCTCTCTCTCTCCCTCTCTCTCTCTCTCTAGTTTTATTTTTCTCTGATTTAGCTGGTTTTGATGGTTCAGGTTCTTGAGTTGTTTCAAGCTCTTGAGTTGTTTCAAGCTTATTTATGATTTTTCCACTTCTAAGGGTCATAACAGACTTGGCATGTTTTGAAAAAATTTCTGAGCTAGTGGAGCTTTCAGCCATGTACTGTCCTTTTGGGTTATTAATGGGTTGACTTGGAAGTTTTTCTTCCTCCCTTCTATTCAAAGCAGTGGCTAGTTGACCTATTTGAGTCTCAAGCTCGGCTATTGATTGAGTGTGGGAGTGAAGGAGTTGGGTGATTTTCTCCTCAAAGGTAGAAGGCTATGAATTTTATGCAATTTATGGGTATGAAGCTGGTTTGTAAGCTATATCAGTGTTGTTGGAGATAAATCCTGCTCCTATCGAAGTCTAGTTCGATGCTCAGCCTAATGCAACCAATAGCCATGGAAGAGCTTCAGCGGACGGGTTTTAGCTGAACTCTTACAGCCGATCGAACTGCTTAGCGGTGGAGCTTCGATCGAACTCCTCAGCGGTTATGCCTTGGCCGAACTCCTCAGCGGTTGTGTCCTGACTGAGCTTCAGTCGGATTTCCGCATGAGCCGAACTCTCCAACAGCCGGGCTCCTTGAACTCCAAGCGGTCGGGCTTTAGCCGAACTGCCCAGCGACCAAGCTCCTTCGGACTCCTAATGGCTGGGCCTCAGTCGAAGTCCTTCAACCGGTCGAACTCTCCAGCGGTCGAGCTTTCCTCGATCGAACTCCTCTTGAAGTCTGAACCTCCTTGGGATTGGTATACGCCCGAGTCCACCGGCCAACACCTACTTCCTCAGGCTATGGTTGTCGGACCTCGACAGTATGGCCGCCATTACCAGTCTGGCGACACCACTCTCTCCGTAACTAGCCCTATGCAGTCTGGATGACATGGCCACTACTACTGGCGACACCACTCTCTCCGTAACCGACCCTATGCAGCCCATGACCTGTCGGTATGGCTGTCACTATCCACCTGACGACGCCCTCCTCTCCATACCAAACTTCATGCGGCTCCCGCAGCTCGCTGTCAGGCGGTATGACCATCGCCATCAACTAAGCTCCGCCTATAAAGGACCCTCCATATACGCTAATCTCTAACCTCCCTGATCTCGAAGCTCTCCTCTTCTTCTCCAAGCTTCGGAACTCATTTCGAGCACTCCATTCCTATTGGCCAGAGCTAACTTGATCATCGGAGGGTCCTGTCGGAGCCACCCCCCCACCTGCTCCGGACGGGACTTTATTTTGCAGGTCCCCAACGGCGACCTCATCGGCCTCCACTCCAGCGGACTCCGGCGATGACCAGTTTCTACATCAACAGACTGGCGCTAGAGGAAGGGCCCGACGATAATTTCTCTCTTAAAGGAAGCCGAGGTTTCCTTGTTCTTAAAGGAGTGCTCGACGATAATTTCTCTCTTCCCACTCTAGAGATTTCTCTTCTTCCTCTTTTGAATTCCTTTTCAAAAAAAAGATGCCTCCCAGGAGAGCCTCGACCCGACGATCGACGGCCTCCGCAGCCCTATCCCATTCGGATCCGTCCGCTCCCGCTCCAGCCCCGGCAACCCAGGCTCACTCTGTAGCCATGGTGGATGCAGAGCAGTTCAACTTGCTCGTCCAACAGGTTCATGGTCTCACGAAGGTAGTGCAGGCAGTGTAGACCATGCACCAGCAGGCCCCAGTACCAGCTCAATCGGCGTGGGATTCTTTAGAGCCGTGTGGTCCAGTCCAGGGACGACCGACATGGGCTACCCGACCTCCAATCCCCCGAAGAGGAAAGCAACAAAGGGAGAGCCCCTGCTCGGACCGCGGCTCGACCCAGGGTGAAGCTTCGCACCCATTCAGCAAGAAGATCAGAGACCGCAAAGATCTCCTGGATCAAAGGCTCTTAGAAATGAGCCGACGAATCGAAGAACTCCGTCACGCTCCCTCCTCATGCAGTAATGACATCTGCACTGACCCTCCTTTTTCATAGAAAATCATGCAGGAACCAGTCTCGCTGAGTTTCAAGCTCCCGCAGTTCGAGAGCTACGATGGGACCACCGATTCGATCGACCACTTGAAAGTCTTCCGAATAATGATGCTGCTCCATGGCGCGCCAGACGCTATCCTGTGCCGGACTTTCCCCTCCACCCTTAAAGGGGCTGCCAAGAATTGGTACTCGATGCTCAAATCGAGTACCATCTTATTGTTTGACCAGATGAGTCAACAGTTCACGGTCCACTTCGTCAGTAGTCGACATCCACGTCGAGGTTCGGATTCCTTAATGGCCATCAGGCAGAAGGAGGGAAAAACCATCCGGGCTTACATCACCCAGTTTAATAGTACTGCATTGGAGGTCCGGGACCTAGACCAGTCAGTCGCCATGGCCGCTCTCAAGGGTGGCCTTCAGAAGAATGACCTACTATTCTTCCTGAAAAAAAAGTATCCTAGGGATTTTGCCGACATGCTGGCTCAGACCGAAAGTTATGCCCGGACAGAAGAGGCCTTCGAGGCTAAGGACGATGAAGCCAGTGGTAGATGGCGGATCGATGGGTCGGACAGGCCCACCGAAGAAAGAAAGCGGACTAAAGCTCGGCCGCATTCTTGGACTCCCCTGGGTTGCGGGCAAGACCGAACTCCCCCTCAAGCTCGAAGGCAGAGAAGCCCTGATGGAAGGGCACACCGAGGTTCCCCCCAACACCGAAGTTCTCCCCGACGACGATGATTTCATAAATACACCCCCCTTAACGCTCCAAAGACTCAAGTGCTGATGGAGATCCGAGAGCGACTATCAAGACCAGAGAAAATGCGTTCTCATCCTAGCAAGCGCAATCCAAACAAGTTCTGCCTTTACCATCGCGACCACGGTCATGACACTGAGGAGTGCATCCAACTCCAGGACGAGATTGAAGAGCTCGTCAGGCGAGGCGGACTTGGCCGATTTCTACGAAGACGGTCTGAGGAGAAGGAAGATCGGTCGAGAGCATTACCGTCAGGTGGAAAAAACCAGCAAGAAGATCAGCTGACCCTTGGCATCATCAATACTATCTTAGGGGGACCTCAGCAAGGGGAGACCAGCAGATCTGGAGGATTGGTGAAGCGGTAGAGGATCATGGAGCCCATGGCCTTCACTAAGGAGGACGGTCAAGGAATCCAATTTTCACACAATGATGCGATTATAATTTCCTTGAATATTGCCAACTACGATGTACGCCGCATTTTGGTAGATAATGGAAGCTCAGCCGATGTGTTGTTTTACGATGCCTTCTCAAAAATATTCCTACCCAACGATCGCTTGGGGCCAATAAATTCTCCACTCGTAGGATTTGCTGGCAATGCCATACCAATCGAAGGCATAATAACATTGACCGTAGCGGCAGGGCAACGCCCGAAGCTAGCCAAAGCTCGGATCGACTTCCTAGTCGTAAGGATCCCATTCGCCTACAACGCGATCCTTGGCCGACCTGGTCTAAATGCACTCCAGGTGGTAGTGTCAACCTATTATTTGAAGATGAAGTTTTCGACGAGTCACGAGGTCGGAGAAGTCAGAGCAGACCAGGCTCTGACGAGGTATTGCTACTTGATCGCTCTGCATAAGGAAGATCAGCCCGACCCTTATCTTGTTGATGGACTAGACGTCCACGATGACCTCGCTAAGGAGCGGGGTGAGCCTACGGAGGACCTCATCTCTATGCCCTTGAATGACGAAAACTCAAAGCACGTGGTGCAGATCGGCTCCAACTTGGCGGTCGAAGTTCGGGAGCAGCTCGTCGCTTTCCTCAGAAGAAATGCGGATGTCTTCGCCTGGACCCCAACGGATATGCCGAGGATCGATGCCGAGGTCATGAAACATCGGCTGGCCATCGATCCGAGGCACCGACCGATAAGAGAAAAGTTGCACCACCATGCCCCGGAAAGGCAGAAAGCGATCGCCGAAGAAGTAGACAAGCTCCTCAAAGTCGGATTCATCTGGAAGGTTAACTATCCAACCTGGGTCTCAAACGTGGTTCTTGTCAAGAAAGCGAATAACAAGTGGAGGATGTGCGTTGACTTCAAGAAGCTGAACAAGGCCTGCCTGAAGGACAGCTACCCCCTACCTAGGATCGACCAGCTGGTGGACGCAATCTCGGGCCATGAGCTCCTCACCTTCATAGATGCCTTTTCTGGTTACAACTAGATACGCATGGCGTCCGAGGATGAAGAGAAGACCGCCTTCATTACGGACTGAGGTCTTTATTGCTACAAGGTCATGCCTTTTGGATTCAAGAATGCAGGGGCAACATACCAGCGTTTGGTTAATAAGGTCTTCAAGGAGCAGATCGGCCGTAATATGGAGGTGTACGTAGATGATATGCTCGTCAAAAGTCGAGCTTCAACAGACCACCTGGCTGACCTTGAAGAGACCTTCGGTGCACTCAAGAAGCATAAGATGAAGCTGAATTCAACCAAATGCGCCTTCGGTGTGACCTTCAAAAAATTTCTCGAGTTCATGGTGTTGAGATGCGGAATCGAGGCAAACCCCAGAAGATCTGAGCCATTCAAAAAATGACCATTCCAAAGACGATCAAGAAAGTTCAACGCCTGGCCGAAAAGGTGGCATCCCTAAATCGCTTCATCTCAAGGTCGGTCGAACGATGCATGCCCTTCTTTGAAGTTCTCAGGCGATCGAAGGACTTCAGCTGGATAGTGGAGTGCCAATAGGCATTCGAGGAGCTCAAAAACTACCTCGGCACGCCTCCGCTGCTAGCAAAGTTTGAGCCCGGAGAAGAGTTGTTCCTATATCTAGCTATCTCCCTGGTGGCCCTGGCGGCAGTCCTGGTCAGGAAAGAAGTAAAGATGCAGCGATCGATCTACTACGTGAGCCGAGTCCTAAGGGATGCGGAGATCAGGTACTCTAGGTTAGAAAAACTAACTTACTATCTTCTAATTGCTGTCAGGAGGCTCCGACCTTACTTTCAGGAGCACACCATAATGGTCCTCACGGACCAACCAATAAAAGCAGTTCTCCACTGAGCAGACGCTTTCGGAAGAATCGCGAAATGGACAATCGAGCTTACAGAGTTTGACATCAACTACTGGCCTAGGCCATCGATCAAAGCCCAGATATTGGTAGATTTTATGCTAGAATGTACCATTCCAGTTGAAGCCGAGCTTGAATCGAATGGGACCGACACCAGAGCGAGGCTAAACTTCGACGAAGCCGAGCTGTCGCAGCCGAATCTCCTCAAACAGAGCATCGACCTTCCTGAAGGTTCTTGGGCTCTGCACGTGGATGGTTCGTCCAACTCCATTGGAGCTGGTGCGGGGTTGGTCTTGGTCAACCCCGAAGGAGTCGTCACTAAGTACGCGCTGCATCTCGAGTTCTCCATGACCAACAATGGGATCGAGTATGAAGCATTGATCGTCGGATTAAAGATAGTGAGGGAATTAAAAATAGATCAGCTTCAAGTCTACAGCGATTCCCAGCTGGTGGTTGGTCAAGTTGGCGGCGGCTACGAGGCACGGGAGGAAAGCATGATGAGGTACCTTGGGAAAGTAAAGAATTTGATCCCGACCTTCGATAGTTTCGGCATTCAGCACATCCCGAGGGCGAAAAATACAAGAGCCGATCTTCTCTCCAAGTTGGCCGCTTCAAAGCCGGCCGAACTGCCCAAAGAGGTATTTTTGAAAACTTTGAAGTGCCCGACCATAGAGGAATCTTAGGCCATCCTGCAGACGAAATTCGAGCCCAGCTGGATCGACCCATTGATCGCTTACCTTCAAGAGGGGGTCCTTCCCCGCGATCGAAAGAAAGCTCGGAAGCTCAGGAATCAAGCCTCCTGCTATGTCTTATACGAAAATAGGTTGTATAACAGGTCGTACTCTCTCCCATTGCTGAGATGTCTCCGACTTTCAGAAGCCGACCTCGCGCTATGGGATGTGTACGAAGGACTCTGCGGAAGTTACGTAGGAGCCAGATCCCTGTCGCAAAAACTACTCCGACAGGGGTACTACTGGCCAACTTTATTTCGCAATTCCGTGGAATATGTAAAGAGGAACGACCACTGTCAGAAGAACGCCAGCGTGCAGAGGCAGCCGACATCCGAACTCACTTCGCTCAGCTATCCTAACCATTTGCACAGTGGGGAATGGATATACTCAGCCCCTTCCCAACGGCGTCTGTGTTAGATATATGTGCCCTAGAAGCCAGAATTGGCTGACACTTGTAATACACTTCTAGGGGCAAAATTATAATTTTGACTATAATTAATGAAATGGGTTATTTTCTATCACACCTGTGTATTTAGTGTCTGTGATACATCCTTTGAGTTAATGGTAATGATAATTCATATTTTCAAGAGTTGAAAATTTAAGACATGAATAATCATTATTAACTCATAAACAGCTCCTGACCATAGGATCATCACGAGGATGGTGATTGATCCGGAAGGTTGGTGTACGATCGCTTTTCTTTAGTAGATGAGTCTTGAGTCTACGGTGTGGAGACACCGGAGCGAGAGTATAGGTACTCGTTAGAGAACGAGGGCACTGAGCGTGACCACCTCGAGTAGTCATTAGGAAGTCTACCTTCTCGTCAATGACTGACTCGATGCTGCAGTAGTGTGTCTGGTTCTTTGACCTGAGATGCATCGGCAGTTCACCTTGAGGGTGTTATAGTTTGACTACACCATTACTCGGTCTCCTAGCCATATGGAACCCTGAGGTGTATGTTGGCTATAGCATGTTCATTGTAGGAACTGGATTGCATCAAGATGGGAATCTATCTACCTCGGTGGTAGAGGAGCAGCCCTATGATAATCATGAGAATCAAGTCCAGAAGCCCATGGCCATGGCAGAGTGAAATAATAGAAAGAGTTTCTATTTAGATTTTCACATTGGACTCGAATCGAATGATTACATCATATGACAGAGACTAGGGTTTGACGAGTTTACCTTAACCCTAATCTGATCGGGGCTCAAGATAGAAGAACTTAATCACACAGGTAGCTGCACCAAGAGGTTCACATTCAGCTCTGATGGGTTGCCACCATATACTGCTAGGTGTCACTGGTGGATTTTGGGAGCAATTAGAATGATTTAGATGATCGATCATTCTAGCTGTTCGAATCAGAAGAGTTCTGATCCATCGAAAGGAGTTTCGATGATGTCTATGATAGAGATCATGACATATCCCATTACCATACAGAACTGAACCTAACTGGGTCACACAAACAAGGGTTTGAATCTGGTGATCATCAATTGAACTGATCTAGTTCAATTGATCTGAATGAGATTCAATTAGGTTCAAGAAAATCGTGCTAGCACTCGATTGAACCTAACGTTCTTCTTTTACTATCATAAATAAGTTGTCCTGACTGAGCCAAAGGAGTTTGTGCTCAATCAGAGGCCTTCATATGGTCTGACTGGAGGTTGTCCAAGTCAGAATAGGTTGTCTTATTTGTAAGACATTACCTGCCATTTTTGGTCACCTGCCATTTCTTGTTCTTTGACTTTGGTCAAAAGTCTACCTTTGACTGGTCAAACGTTGACCATTGACCCTTTGACTTTTGACCACATGTCATGCACCTATTGGAGAGCTGGTGGGGGCCTGTCCCCCTGCCAGAACCTGGCAAGGAGAAGGGCGCACGCCAAGGGTGGCGTGAGCCCAAGTAGGAGGCGCCTAGGAGTCCTTGTTGGACAAGGACTCCACCTCCCTTTTGGATTCCAATCAGAGTTCTACTAAGAATCCAGTTTGACTGGTCTTAGGCGCCCTCTAAGGAGGAATCCAGGGGTCTCTATTCCAACCAATCAGATTTAGATCTGATTTCACAAAGGGTTGTGATTGGTTGAGAGGAAGAGGAGTTGGATCACAAGAGGTCTATAAATAAGACCCTGCGCCCAACCCTAATTCGAATGAAATTAGAAACCCCACGCCCCAAGGCTGCCTCTCCCCTCCTTCTCCATGCCATAGTCTCTTCTCCCCTTGCTCTCCACGTCCAAAAGAGTTTTGGACTTAGGTTGGTGCGATTCAGATCAAGGAAAGGCGATCAAAAGCAAGAAGGCTGCGCTGCTGCAAAAGGACGACTGCAGATCTTCAAAAGAGTTTTGAAGATCCTCCAGATCAGATCCAGATCTGATTTTTGGAGGTGTGATAGAGAAGAAGAGGATCTCCAGATCCAACCCGAGTGGATACCGGTAGAGGCCAGGCGCTTGCGTGGCTAAGATCCAGAACCTTCCGCTGCAATCAGGATCATCTACAGGGTAATAGGATTACCCAAATCAGGTAAATTAAATTTGATTTAATTTATCTTATTTTATTTTATTTATTAAAATAATAAGAATCAGATCTGAAACATATCAAGATCTGATTGAGATCAAGAGAAAATTTTTGAAATATATCTCTTGATCTAATCAGATCTGGACGAACCTGGACCGGGAAATCAGGATTTCCCTTCAACTGGTATCAGAGCCATGGTTCTAAATTGTTTAGATCTGATTTTAATTTTATTTTAATTAGAAAATAAAGTGATTTCAGATGTCACATGAGATGTGATCAGATCTGAAATCAGAAAAATTAAAATTAAATGATTTGGATCTAAGAATATGAAGATATGCATGACTAGTTCTAGAATAGAATAGTTCTATAGAATAGTTTTGCATGTCTTTGATTTAATCTGATTAAATCATATTTTAGATCTTCTTATTTACTATTTTCTGATATTATAAGTGTTATAATAACATCTGATAAACAGCAAATAAAAATTATTTAATTTTAAATATCATATGAGATATGATAGATGCATGTCTAGACTAGTTGTAGAATAGTTCTACATAATTGTCTAGATTAGAATTTATTTTGATTAGATCAATTTAAATCTAATTTTTTAGATTATTATGAGATAATTTAGATCTGAAAACATGCATGATTTGATACATGAGATGTATGCAAAATATGCCTTGATTAGATCTAAATTTGTATATGAGATATATGATATAGATCTATAACTGTTTTGTAGTATTTAATGTTCCTGATTAAGGCGTTCCTCTTGGCCGTCCGGTCATAAGAACGAAGAAGGGTTTAAAGGCCCTCTCTTCCCATTCGATGGGGTGTTCTTATGACGTGTAGGGGTGCTGCGTGTTCGTCCTTAATCAGAAACCCAAAACTTACTTTCTGCAAAACCCTAGATCCTGAAACCCTAGGATTTATTGTGCATATTTTGTTTATGAACCCAACTTAATTAAGAATTAAGTTTATGGAATATTAATTAGGTCTAAAATTGAGAATTTCAGATCTAAGACATATTCATAATACTGGGTTCGGGCTTGGGTAGCTCAATTAGGTCTAAGCGGTTGATCAAACCGAATCAAGAGTTGGTTAGATGGGATCAACAATGCTTAAATTGACCAGCCTAATAGGATTAAGTCTGGGTCAAGATCGAGTCACGATCAAGCAAGACCTAATTAGGCTCAGAGGTTAGAGTCTGGATTGTAGGCTAACCCAATTGGTTCTGACTCAACAATTTGGTGTCTAAGGTAAGTTTGGCACAGACGACCGACTGGTTTTTAATTGGAAGCTACTCGACCTGAATGCGTTCTTGTGCGAGTTAACGGCATATTCCTTCCACCGGTCTCACTTACCTGGCCATATCTGTTGACACAGTTCTGATCTGAGGTGGTCAATAATCCGAGCTGACCCATGCCACTAGGTTAGTCATAATTGTTATGACTAAGCCAAGTCTAGTTTAATGAGACCTGAATCAATTCTCCCTAAGAAAAGATTAAGTCCGAGGTCTTCCACCATTGTAGACGTGCGGGCCCTTCCCGGGGTTGATTGTTCTCGGCTGGATACAGTGGCTCAGTTGCACCGGGAAGACGCAACCATGTCTATTAGGCATTGGATGCTATGGGCTGGAGGATGAGTTGGGCTCAATATTTCGGATACGGTGAGAGACCCAATTAGGAACCCAGTCTATGCAAATGGTGGGTCTGACTTAACTAAGGAGTGGATCAATATTCCGGATACGGTGAGATTCATGAATTAGAGACCAAGTTTGGGTGCACCATGATTAGAGAATCATTGAACAAGAGTTGTTCACTCATTGGCTAACCCATCACCAATAACTGTTAGGTGAGGTGATGAGTCAGTTGGTGAGACCGCACCACCCACTAGAAATCATCAATCGCGGAGATTTTCGCATCTCTACAGAGGGAGTGTAGGGATCCGAGAAAATAGTGGGAGCTAATTTGTTTAAAAATAAAATCCCTAAACAAATTGGTCAAGTCAAAATTACAGTATCTAACTAGAATCTTTGACTCTCTACAGGAAAATGTCTGCGTCCAACCCACTGGCACGTATCCTAGACACACATAGACTGACTGGACCCAATTATAAAGATTGGCTCAGGAACTACAAAATTATTTTGGGTTCAGAGAAGTTAACACATGTTTTGGACCAGGACCCTCCCACCTTACCAGCTCGTCCATCCACTGAACAGAGAGCGTCTCTGGAAAAATGGATTGACGAAGACAATAAGGCCAGATACTACATGTTGGGCTCGATGTCTGATGAGCTCCAGCGCCAACATGAAGATATCGGGACTGCTCGCCAAATGTTGGCTCACCTGCAGGAGATGTTTGGTGAACAGAGTCGCGCAGCCAAATATCAAGTCACGAAAATGACTTTTTAAGGCTAAGATGCGTGATGGGCAGTCAGTCCAAGATCACTGTCTGACAATGATCAAGGACATGGAAGAGCTTGAGAAGCTCGGTGTGAAGTTGGACTTGGATCTGCAGAATGATATTATTCTGCAATCCTTGACTGATGCATATGGGCAATTCATCATGAATTACCACATGCATAAACTTCAAAATTCCTTGGCCGAGTTGATGAATATGCTGGTTACCGCTGAGCTTTCTATGAAAGGTTCTAAAGGCTCAGTTCTTGCTATGGAACGGACTTCTTCCAAAAGAAAGTCTTATGGAAAGAAAAAGAAGTCTGTGAAAAAGCAAAAGGTAGGAAGGATCAAAGAAGAAGAAGGCAGAACCGAAGAAGAAGGAAGAAAAATCGATGGCAAAGGAAAGTGTTTCCATTGCAACAGCGACGGCCATTGGAAGCGGAACTGCCCTACTTACCTGGCCACCCTGAAGAACAAGAAGGAAGGTCCTTCTGGAGGTATGCTCGTTATTGAGTCTAACCTTACGGTTTCTTCTGCATCCAGTTGGGTGCTTGACTCTGGTTCTAGTGCTCATCTGTGCACTTCTATGCAGGGTCTTGAGGATAGCAGGAGGCTGAGGGATGGAGACATGATCCTACGCATCGGTAATGGAGCAAGAGTTGCTGCAGTAGCCGTGGGAACATACCCTCTTCGATTACCATCTGGTTTAGACTTAGTTTTAAAAGACTGTTATTATGTGCCTGCAGCTAGCAGGAATTTGATTTCTGTTTCATGCTTAGCACAAGAAGGTTATGTGATCACCTTCTTTAAGGACCATTGTAACATTCTTTATGAAAGAAATAAAATTGCAAATGGTTTCCTTGTTAATGGTCTTTATCAGTTGCATATTGATGTACCTATTTTAACTATCGAGCAAAACGTGAATGCCAAACGACCTAGGGATAGTCCAAACGACAGATATCTATGGCACCTGAGATTAGGTCATATAGCAGAAGATAGGATTAACAAATTGGAGAAAAATGGGCTATTGAGTCCATTGACTTTTGAGTCATATCCAACTTGTGAATCTTGTCTTCAAGGCAAAATGACTAAACTCCCTTTTGTTGGACATGGGGAGAGGGCCACAGATCTCCTTGCCCTAGTACATACTGATGTGTGCGGCCCATTCGATGTGCCGGCTAGAGGCAATTTTGTCTACTTCATTACCTTTACCGATGATCTGTCTAGGTATGGGTATGTGTATCTTATGAGACACAAGTCTGAAGCCTTTTGAAAAGTTCAAAGAATTCAGACATGAAGTAGAAAAACAAACTGGAAAACCCATTAAGGTTCTTCGATCAGATCGAGGAGGTGAATACCTTAGCCGGGAATTCCTAGACTATCTTAAGGAAAATGGCATAGTCTCTCAATGGACTCCACCAGGAACACCTCAACTCAACGGGGTTTCAGAACGGAGAAATCGGACTCTATTGGATATGGTTCGATCCATGATGAGCTTCACAGACCTCCCTGATTTTCTTTGGGGACATTCATTATTAACTTCAATCTATTTACTGAATAGGGTTCCCTCTAAAACCGTTCCTACCACACCGTATGAGATATGGCACGGTAAGAAACCAAGTCTGAGTCATCTCAGAATTTGGGGTTGTCCGGCTCATGTCAAAAGACAACAAGCGGACAAGTTAGAGTTTAGGTCCTTTAGAGCTCGATTCATAGGATATCCTAAAGAGTCATTAGGATACTATTTCTACATTCCAGAAGACCACAATGTGATTGTGAGTCGACATGCCATCTTTCTTGAAAAATAGTTTATTCAAGATAGTGGCATTGGAAAGCAGATTAAGCTTGATGAGAAAGTCTCACAAGCAGAACGAGCTAAGGACCAAGTGGAACCAAATCAGGTTGAGCCAATAAGAACACTACCTCCTCCACCTCGTAGATCGGAAAGAGTTTCCCGTCCCCCTGAAAGATACTTAGGTATTATTTCAGAGGATGTAGAGGAAATGTTCCTCATAGGTAATGGTGCTCATGGTGATGATCCCAAAACCTACAACGAGGCGATATCAGATATCGACTCCGAGAAATGGCTTGAGGCAATGAAGTCAGAGATCGACTCGATGCACTCAAACCAAGTCTGGACCTTGGTAGATCCACCAGAAGGTATAGTACCTATTGGGTGTAAATGGATCTTCAAGAGAAAGATTGGTGCAGATGGGAATGTGGAGACATTCAAGGCTAGACTGGTGGCAAAAGGTTATAGTCAACGTGAAGGCATTGACTATCAGGATACCTTTTCCCCGGTAGCTATGCTAAAATCCATCCGCACATTGCTTGCTGTTGCAGCCTATTTCGATTATGAAATATGGCAAATGGACGTGAAAACGGCATTCCTAAATGGATATCTTGAGGAAGATATCTATATGGAACAGCCGCTAGGTTTCACATCCAGTGATACTGATCACAAGGTTTGCAAGCTGCAAAGGTCCATATATGGACTTAAGCAAGCATCTCGGAGCTGGAACACTCGTTTCAATGATGTGATCAAAAAGTTTGGTTTCATCAAAAATGAAGAGGAACCATGTGTTTTCAAAAGGGTCAGTGGGAGCGCTGTTGTCTTCCTCGTATTGTACGTGGATGACATCCTCCTTATTGGGAATGATATTCCCATGTTGACATCAGTCAAGATGTGGTTGTCCAAGGAATTCTCCATGAAAGACCTAGGTGAAGCATCCTTTATTCTAGGAATTAAGGTCTATAGGGATAGACCGAATAGGATGCTAGGACTTTCACAGAAGATGTACATAGAGGAAGTACTAAAGAGGTTTAGTATGGAAAACTCTAAGAGGGGATTAATACCCTTCAGACATGGTATTCATCTTTCCAAGAAGATGTGCCCCAGCACACCTGAGGAAATAGAATGCATGAGCAAGATCCCTTATGCTTCTGCAATAGGGAGCCTCATGTATGCCATGCTATGTACACGACCTGATATAGCCCATGCTGTGAGTGTCACAAGCAGATATCAGTCAAATCCAGGTGAAGAACACTGGACTTCTGTGAAATGTATCCTTAAGTACTTGAGAAGAACTAAGGATATGATGTTGGTCTTTGGTAACGGAGAACTCCAAGTTCAGGGATACACAGACTCGGACTTCATGTCTGATATAGATGATCGAAAGTCGACATCTGGAAGTCTGTTTGTGTGCAATGGTGGAGCTGTCAGCTGGAAGAGTTCCAAGCAAACTGTGATAGCAGATTCCACCATGGAAGCAGAATATATAGCTGCATCAGAGGCTGCAAAGGAAGCGTTCTGGTACAAGAAGTTTGCTGCAGAAATTGGAGTAATGCCATCAGATGCCATTCCTCTTTACTGCGACAACAATGGCGCCATAGCCCTTGCTAAGGAGCCGAGGTCTCACCAGAAGTCCAAGCACATTGAGCGGTGATATCATCTCATCCGCGATTACCTTGAGAAAGGTTACGTTGAGGTCAAGAGAGTCAACTCCGCAGATAATGTGGCAGACCCACTTACAAAGCCGTTGGGCCAGCAGAAGATCGAAGCCCACCTTGAGAAGATGGGACTTAGACTTGTAGCCAATTGGCTTTAGGACAAGTGGGAGATTGTTAGATATATGTGCCCTAGAAGCCAGAATTGGCTGACACTTGTAATACACTTCTAGGGGCAAAATTATAATTTTGACTATAATTAATAAATGGGTTATTTTCTATCACACATGTGTATTTAGTGTCTGTGATACATCCTTTGAGTTAATGGTAATGATAATTCATATTTTCAAGAGTTGAAAATTTAAGACATGAATAATCATTATTAACTCATAAACAGCTCCCGACCATAGGATCATCACGAGGATGGTGATTGATCCGGAAGGTTGGTGTACGATCGCTTCTCTTTAGTAGATGAGTCTTGAGTCTACGGTGTGGAGACACCGGAGCGAGAGTACAGGTACTCGTTAGAGAACGAGGGCACTGAGCGTGACCACCTCGAGTAGTCATTAGGAAGTCTACCTTCTCGTCAATGACTGACTCGATGCTGCAGTAGTGTGTCTGGTTCTTTGACCTGAGATGCATCGGCAGTTCACCTTGAGGGTGTTATAGTTTGACTACACCATTACTCGGTCTCCTAGCCATATGGAACCCTGAGGTGTATGTTGGCTATAGCATGTTCATTGTAGGAACTGGATTGCATCAAGATGGGATCTATCTACCTCGGTGGTAGAGGAGCAGCCCTATGATAATCATGAGAATCAAGTCCTGAAGCCCATGGCCATGGCAGAGTGAAAATAATAGAAAGAGTTTCTATTTAGGTTTTCACATTGGACTCGAATCGAATGATTATATCATATGACAGAGACTAGGGTTTGACGAGTTTACCTTAACCCTAATCTGATCGGGGCTCAAGATAGAAGAACTTAATCACACAGGTAGCTGCACCAAGAGGTTTGCATTCAGCTCTGATGGGTTGCCACCATATACTGCTAGGTGTCACTGGTGGATTTTGGGAGCAATTAGAATGATTTAGATGATCGATCATTCTAGCTGTTCGAATCAGAAGAGTTCTGATCCATCGAAAGGAGTTTCGATGATGTCTATGATAGAGATCATGACATATCCCATTACCATACAGAACTGAACCTAACTGGGTCACACAAACAAGGGTTTGAATCTGGTGATCATCAATTGAACTGATCTAGTTCAATTGATCTGAATGAGATTCAATTAGGTTCAAGAAAATCGTGCTAGCACTCGATTGAACCTAACGTTCTTCTTTTACTATCACAAATAAGTTGTCCTGACTGAGCCAAAGGAGTTTGTGCTCAATCAGAGGCCTTCATATGGTCTAACTGGAGGTTGTCCAAGTTAGAGAAGGTTGTCTTATTTGTAAGACATTACCTGCCATTTTTGGTCACCTGCCATTTCTTGTTCTTTGACTTTGGTCAAAAGTCTACCTTTGACTGGTCAAACGTTGACCATTGACCCTTTGACTTTTGACCACATGTCATGCACCTATTGGAGAGCTGGTGGGGGCCTGTCCCCCTGCCAGAACCTGGCAAGGAGAAGGGCGCACGCCAAGGGTGGCGTGAGCCCAAGTTGGAGGCGCCTTGGAGTCCTTGTTGGACAAGGACTCCACCTCCCTTTTGGATTCCAATCAGAGTTCTACTAAGAATCCAGTTTGACTGGTCTTAGGTGCCCTCTAAGGAGGAATCCAGGGGTCTCTATTCCAACCAATCAGATTTAGATCTGATTTCACAAAGGGTTGTGATTGGTTGAGAGGAAGAGGAGTTGGATCACAAGAGGTCTATAAATAAGACCCTGCGCCCAACCCTAATTCCAAGTAGAATAGAAATTAGACACGCCCCAAGGCTGCCTCTCCCCTCCTTCTCCATGCCATAGTCTCTTCTCCCCTTGCTCTCCACGTCCAAAAGAGTTTTGGACTTAGGTTGGTGCGATTCCAGATCAAAGAAAGGCGATCAAAAGCAAGAAGGCTGCGCTGCTGCAAAAGGACGACTGCTGATCTTCAAAAGGAGTTTTGAAGATCCTCCAGATCAGATCCAGATCTGATTTTTGGAGGTGTGATAGAGAAGAAGAGGATCTCTAGATCCAACCCGAGTGGATACCGGTAGAGGCCAGGCACTTGCGTGGCTAAGATCCAGAACCTTCCGCTGCAATCAGGATCATCTACATGGTAATAGGATTACCCAAATCAGATAAATTAAATTTGATTTATTTTATCTTATTTTATCTTATTATTAAAATAATAAGAATTAGATCTGAAACATATCAAGATCTGATTGAGATCAAGAAATTTTTTTTGAAATATATCTCTTGATCTAATCAGATCTGGACGAACCTGGACCGAAAAATCAGGATTTCCCTTCAGTCTGGGTAGTAGAAGTTCCTCCTGGTCGCGATCGACTACTTCACCAAATGGGTCGAAGCCGAACCACTTGTGAAGATTATCGAGGCCAAGGTGCAGGACTTCGTCTGAAAGTCACTAGTCTGTCGGTTCGGCCTACCCCGAATTTTCATAACCAATAATGGGCGACAGTTCATCGAGGCGAGGTTCGCCGAGTTCTGCGAAGGACTAAATATCTTCCATTGCTTCACATCGGTGGCTCACCCACAGGCCAATGGGGAAGCTGAGATAACCAACCGGATCCTGCTGTAAGGAATCAAAGCGAGACTCGATAGGGCAAAAGGGGCCTGGGTGAATGAACTCTACCATGTCCTCTGGGCATACCGAACTACCCAGAGGGTGCCAATCGGAGAAACACCCTTCACCTTGGCCTTTGGTACCGAGGCAGTTATCCCGATCGAGCTTAAGCTCCTGTCTGCATGAGTCGTGGGCTTCAACGAGCGGCACAAATCCTCAGGACCTCAGAGTCAACCTTGACCTTCTGAAAGAAAAGAGGGAGGAAGCCCGCATCCGGATGGCAGCCTACAAATAGAAGGTAGCTCGGTACTACAACTCTAGGATTAAAAATAAGACGTTCAGAGCAGGGGACTTAGTGCTACGGTGAGCCACTGTCTCTCAACCTCAGAATCGAGGGAAGCTCCCCCAAAGTAGGAAGGCCTATGAGAGCAGTCATTCCGATCCTAAACTTATCGTCTGAAGGAACTCGAGGATGTGCTTCCCCGACCGGGAACTCAAAAATTTGAGGATGTATTATAGTAGACTTTCTTTAAAAAACTCCTCTGCCTTCATTATGATTTCCTGCATAAGGATTACATGATGCAGGAAAGAAATGACAAAAATAGCCATTTAGGAATAGAAGGAGATACCTCTCTAATGCAGCAGGTCAAAGACCTCTAAACCTCGACTGTAGGAGACAAGCATCTCCCCCAGGTCAACATCGGTCGTAGAAATAAACCTTCCCAAAGTCGAAGCCTCGTTTACCTTAGATAAGATGGCGAGGCTCAAACGATGATCGAATGTCCCCCAAGCCCGTTGGAAACAGGAGAAGGGCCTCGTTCCTAATGCGAGCTTAAGTCGAAGGAGGCATCCTTGCGGTCTCTTCTCACACTTCTAGACGAAGTTCAGTTTAAAGAGGTCTTTGACCTGCTCGCATGATAGAGATAGAGACCGAGGTTTCGGTCCTTACGCTAATTCCTAACTGCTAGTTTTTGCTCATATTCGGTTTAACCTTGCCTACATCTACCGCCTCAAATCCTATGCCCTATTTGCCAAGGAGAACAGTCAATAATGCCAGGAGAAAGCAAGGAATGCGTCTTTTTTCACTAGAAACAACGAGCTCATAACTAGATCTAAATAACATCCCTCAATTTCTGCATAGTCTCCCTATATCAAGATGGGGGTCGAGGAGCAACCACGCGAGTCCCTCCGATTATCCTGGCCACTCAGTTGCTAGTACACCACCAAGTGTTCGATCGCTGTATTGAACTCGCGTCATCTACATTCGAGGCCTCCTACTTTGCGGAGGACGAGCGTTACCCTTCGATTCTGTAGTGCTTTTAATAGGACCAGTAAAGCAAAGTCGAAAGCCGCTGCTTCACCTTAACACACACGGTAGTGGAGCACTAAGTCCGGCGAGCGTTGCTCCAAGTCTTATTTTTAATCCTAGAGTTCGAACGTGTACAGTATCCGTCATGTGGGCTTCATCCTTCACGATGAGGGCACCGGGTTAGAAATGCCACCGATCCGGGAATGCGAAGGGAGCCCTTCTTCCTCCCTCTTTTTCTCTCTACACAGAAACTGAAAGGTTGACTCTAGAAAGTTGTACACTGGCCATCGGTGTTCCACCCATTTTAGAGTTGAAGATGAGGGAGAGCCCGTTCGGCACGTTGAAGCCCGGTTCACACTCTTACTGTAGTTACGCACGCAGCCCTTACAAGCCCCCTCGATCGGGTTAGAGAAACATTTGCATGCAGCGAGGACCTCATGCGCTATATCAACAAGCCCGCAAGGTTAAAGGGGCGATTAAGCTTCGAACGCCCTCGTATCTTCCTTAGGACCACGCCATGCAGTGGGGAGACGGTACGTTCACGGCTGATAATGCCCAGAGGACTATTGGCCCCCTAGCCAGCAATAACATTTTCCCACCCAGTGAGGGACATAATATGCTTGGCAGACCTCGTCCTAACGCGAGCCTAAGTCGAGTCTCCGCGTAATG